>VWZN01008162.1:494-12660 GCA_013396955.1 Regulus satrapa | reverse complement strand
TCCCATGGAAGAAAGGTGGGGTAATTAACATGACAGGGAGGTGCTCTGCTGGTAGGATTTCAACCTGAGGTAACTTACTGTCTTACTTCAAAGCCTGCCTCCTCCTCAAAATAGCACAAGACTTCAGCAAAACTGATCCTGCCCTACTGTTAAATGGGGGTTCAGCAGCCATATGTGTTGTTTCTAGTGCACTTAGCTGGGAGGTTCCCCCCTTTCAGGAGGAGAAATAGTTAGCTTCTAACTTGACTTTCATCTGCTGAAAAGTATCCAAGTAGCGGGCAGGGTATGGTACCAACTGTCTGCTAGGGGAGGATCCTGCAGATGAGGNTATAGCACAGTAACACATCATCTCTCCTTTCCCTACCATCACAGCTAGCAGCTCTTCTGTTCTGGTACAAAAGCTTTACTTTTGATGTAAGTCTGGAGTGTTTCATCCAAGATAGAAGAGTTTCACAGCCTTTAACACCTGAGACATTCCACAGGACTCATGAACAGCAAGAACAAACTCAAGTGCAATGAACCAGATTCAAGCCGTCACAGACTTCTGTCCTGCTTAAAATGTGCAAGACATATGATATTGTTACTTCCCAAGAGAATTAGTGAGGAAAGTGCTAGCTTTATGTAACTGGCTGCAAGCTCCATCATTGGTTCTTTCTCTGGATTCTCTGATTTTAAGCAGATTCCATCATATTCTTTAAGCTCTCTTTTGGAAGAGTTTTCTTACAAGCTTTTGAGATCTGTGGAACCAGGCTGAATCTGTTTCTGCAAGTTAGTTGTCATACTGGAAGCTCAGAATATGACTGGTTGCAGTTCTGGCACAACTTGTTGGTCGTTAATGCTTATTGCACATGGGCAATGATGAGCTGTCTTTTCCTTTGGAAACAGAAATAGATTTGTCTCCAGCTACTGTGGTATCCCAAAGTTTTCCTTGCTTTTTACTCTGCTCAGCTGAATTCTCTTGTCTAGCTGAATTGCAGATTTTCTGAAGTAATTTCCTGTTGTTAACCTTATCCTATCTGCTACTTATTCTGTTGGTGTAATTTCAACAGAACTTCTTATCTACTGAGTTATTGTATCATTTGCTTCCTCCTACTGTACATGTTCCTCCTATGCTGAGTCCAAGCCAGATGCATGTATAGTTTGACGTTTCTACCTCATGTCTGAGCTGGCAAACTGTGCCTTGCTCCTCTTGCTCTTTTGCCCACTTGAGAACATTTGAGTGCCTGTCTTACCATTTTGCTCACCTACCAGTTAAATCTGAAATAATCTGTTTCTTGTCAGCCTCTTCTCTACATTAGCTGAGAGAATGCATCCAACCTCTCTGTTAGTAGACAATATCTTAGATCAACCCTTTCCCGAAATGTTTAGCTAAACAGTTATTTTCTCTACTTCATAAGGCAGCCCTCAAGGTGAAGAACGATGTTGCCAAGGTTCTGCAGTACTGCAACAGACAGAAGGCTCTCTGTGAAATCCCAGTACTCCCATGATGGATTTGTGACAATGACTTGTAGGAGTGTAGTTGTGGTTTTTTTGCCATTATCAAAGACTGACCTTTGTAAGTAACTTTACCTTGAAGCTCTTGCCTGTGATTCTGTACCTTTGGCTAAAGGAGTGCTGATGAACAGAGGGGGTTTCGCCCACACATAATTGCTTTGCTAAGATGATGTGTTTTGTCTAGCCGCTTAGAGTTGTGGGACTAAGAACTAATTGTATAACTAAACCACTTCTGGTTAATATGGTGCTTAGCTGTAGTGATGTTTCTCTGTTTAGCAACAAGGGAAATCACTCTGTGAATAAATCTATCCCTGTTGGGGATATTAAAAGAAGAGTTTGCATCTATTTTAAAAGATGCAAATAAAAAAAAATCCTGTTTTCTCTGAAAAGAAGAGCCATGGGTCCTTAGGACTTTGTGTACAACTTCTGTCACACACTCTCAGCTCCCTCTGCTACAAAACAGAGCAAAGAACATGTTAAGTTGCTTTGATATTTATACAAGTGCAATAACTATTGTCATGGAGTAGTTGGTTTGTATTGAAGTGTGAGATTTGAAGGTGTGGATGTGTATGGAGGTAGCTGTAAAGTTGTTTTGTTGTTTTCCTTTTTTCCCCTGCTGCCGAGTCAATTTCAAGGAATTGCATACTTCCTAAACTTTTATGTTTTTCTTCCTAAAATAGTCGCTTGCTGGATCTTTCAGCCTCTGTCTTCTCTAGGCACTGGATGACACTCTTAGACTTGGGAGAATGAGAATGAGGACCTCTCCAAGGAAAAAGTAGTGTTTTCATTTGCTTTAGGACTCCAGCAGGGAGCTGTGCTTGGACACTTGTGTGGGAGAGTAGGAACTGTGACTGTTCTGTAGTGCAGCGATGGCGGTTCAGGCTCTTGACTGCTCTCAACATGTGTGGAAGTTAATGGACTGGAGGCGAGGCCTCTAATGGAAGTTGTGCCCCTTCCTCCATGTAGGAGTCTCCAGAGGTGAAAGCTGACTGCATTCCAGACAACTGAGCTGTTGCCACTTTACCTGAAACCTGTCTTATAAGTAGGTCTCTTGATTTGCCTAGCTGTTTTGTTTTCAGTCTAGGTTGGCTCAGTCTCAGGAGGAACTGCTGGTTCAGCAGCACTCTACTTCCTTATGAATAGAAAGCAGGTTGTGCTGTACTTACAGGAGGTATCGTAATAATGTGCTTTCTCCTCAGCTTAATGAATGCTCCAAGACTTCAGGGTGTTCCCCAGGTGTCCTGGAGGTGCTGAAACAAACAACCCTTGTAATATATCAGAGAAGCTTGTCTCTGGTGTCTTTGAAAGTACTGTGCTTTACCGTGAATCTGTTAAGCTTATTAAAAACTTTTTTTTTTTTTCGTCTCCAATACAGGATCTCAGTCTGCCCAATGGCACACCTGTGGACACTTCTAGCCCAGCCTCCTCCTCATCTCTCCTTAACAGACTGCAGCTGGATGATGACTTGGATGTGGAAACTAGAGACCTCTTTGTTACCGTTGATGATCCCAAAAAACACGTGTGCACAATGGAGACGTATATCACATACAGGGTTACCACAAAGGTACAAAGCAGTATTCTCTTTCCTGGTACTTCTTTCTTTATGGGATAACTTCAGGGCATGGTCTGGACATTCACATCTTGCACTGTGTTTTCCTCTCTTAAGGACAACAATTTAGTGTCTTTTGGTACCTTCTGAATGTGTTGAAGATTGACTTCTCGTAGCAAAACTATTACTTCAGTTCTGATAATGTGGAAAAAGCTTTTGACATGTCATCTTAGATTTTTTTTTTTTTGCCTCTGATTCCTAAACTGTTTGTAAACTTGCAAGGCCAGTTTCTTTCATTAACTTCACAGTTTGCTCATCTAAGTAATCTGACACTCATTTGGTTTGAGTTTCCTTAAGAGGAATGTGCCTTGTTACTGGTTCACTGTTAATCAGCTTACTTTTTGTCTCTGTCCTTTTCTGAAATGCTTTAAGCTTGCTGCTGGAAGTGTTTACTACATTTCCTCTGTTTTCCGCTAGAATCATAGTCTTGATCCTCAGTTATGAACTAGCTTTCATGCAGTTGCTGGTTCAGATAGCTCCACAGGTGATAATCGAATGAAGTAGCCTAAAAATGCTGCTGCCAACCAAAAGAGGCTGGAGATTTTTTTCAGCACGTGCTATAGTTCAGTCATTAATGTAATCTACATACATTAATATTAAAAGTTAATGTGTGATCTGAAAAGTCCACCGCATTCACAACTGAAATGTTGATTCCTCTTAACAAACTCATTCTCATTATAATGAACTCCTAGGTGAGGTTGACATCTGCTTTGCGCACTTGTAGTTAACTAAGGCAAAAGGTGTTCACTAACTTTACTAGTAGTATGCTTGGTACACTTGTCCAGAAAGATTAGCATTCCTCCAGCCCACTTAGATGGCAGTATGTACTGGAGCAAATATTTTCATTGGAGATAAGGAACCTTTACAGGCCACAGGATAGTTTTTTTCCAAATGTCCACTTCAAAGTGCACAGTACTGACTTAGTGGAACTGTGCTGGAATTTTCAGTAAGTTCCTGGAAATGTCTTGTCCATTATTTTTTGGGAGATCTGCCATGTAAGTTTCTCAGCTTCCTTTGCAAGAGACACATATCATTGCAGGATGAGGTTTGTGAATCTTACTGAGAAAGAAAGAGGAATTTAACTGTGTCAAAAACATAGATGCTTCACCTGTTGTGTGTTATGGAAATTTCCCTGCTCAATTTCCCAGCATCCAGGAGCTGCTCTGGTAGTTGCTCTTGCACCACCTGAGATGGGACTAAGTCCCCTTCCCAGCTATGCCCCCCCACTCACACAGTCACACCAGGTTTCCCATAGTCTGAGGTGTCCCAATACTTAAAATAATTTCATTACAGTGCAGTAACAAACTAACAGCTCGATCTGGTGTCTCCTCATGGAACAAAGGAAGACCTGGGCTTTTATTCCCTCACCAGTGCAAGCATGGGAAGGTCTGGGTTCATCGGTTCCTGCTGTGTCTCAGTGTTGTCCCCTGGCTGGGCCAGAGGTCCCCGGGCCCTTGCTGTGCCGAGGGTCAGCTCTTCACGGCCTCTTTGCCTGGGCTCCACCTGCACCTCCCACTGCAGCTGCACCCTGAGCTACCTCAGTGAACGTGTTCCTCAACACTGTGCTTGGACAGTGGCAAGATCCTCTTCCTTCTTATGTGCAATCTAGAAAAAAAAAAACTTTTCCTAAACTAATGAATGGTTTGATCTGAGATCCAATTTTTTTTCAGCATTAGTGAGGTTTCATTAAAGCTTTGAAGGGCCTTTATGTTCTGCCCAGTCTTTGAAAGCTTATTTGCTGTCTAGATTTGGTGACCTGTACAGAAAACACTGAAATGTTGCTGCTGTATTTTCATCTCAGAGGAAAAAAAGTGATATATGGAAAACTTTGCAATTCTGCTTGTGAAGTAAAGGCAACAAGAGCAGTTTGCTAGAGGTGAACGATAACTATTGTATGGTTTGTGTACTGGGACTTAACCCTGCTTTCCTACTCCTAGACAGTCGTATATGATTTTCCTTAACTCTTAGAAGAATAGTGGTTGAAAAGCTTCTCAGTGCTAACGGATCAGAGACTTTACCTTCATTCTCATGCTACAGGATAAGACACTGCAGTGTGTAGCCATTCTGATTACTCTCATTCACTCACTGTCTGATCTCTTAAAACGCCTTTGGGCAATAACAGCCAGTTCCCAGAAGCTCTGCCCTGTAGTGAGTTATTACTGCCCTGCCCCACCCTTTTAAAAAAGATTTCTAGAAGAATACCATTTGGTCTGTTACTTGAAACAAGTGAAAATTATTCAAATGAAGTCTCAGAAGTCATATGTATAGAAGCATGGCACTCTTAGATGTTAAATAAGCTGGTGTTACTCCGAGATGTTTGTAGCTGAGTAAAGCACAAATCTGCAGTGGATATCAAGTCTTGGTAGTCCCTCATCTACAACCACAACTGCTCCGGTTCATGAGGATTTGTTATGTTAGTCCATGGACTAACCTTTGTGTTGCTTACCAAGACTAGCAGGTCAAAGAAGGGAGAAGCTGTTCCTGATTTCTTTTTTCTCTGTGTCTTTGCCTTCCTTTACTAGGAGCCAGACCATTTCATAGGTAGTAACACATCAGTTTACTGCTTACAGTTCTAGACCTACTATGCTGTTGATACCTTGTTAAAGCTCCTGACTTAGAAAGAGATTAAGAGATTTCATATGTAGAACTTTTACAGGATCTCCAGGGTTGACTGGTGGGAGTAAAATGCAGCAACTGAAGAGTTAGAGTCACCCAGAGAGCAAGTGAAGAGGTGGATTGCATTTAAAGGCTGCTGCTGGCTGGGACTAGCAAAGCAACCAGGTGCTGGACTCGATGCCAGTTCAGAGCTGGAGTTGCTGGTGTTTTCCCCAGAATGTGCTGGGTTTGATGCCTGCAGGCACGTAGTGTGCTGGCACTGCAAGCCCTTCATTGCAAGATGGACATAACACTGCAAGTAATTTAAGTATAGCTGCCTGTGCTTCTCAGTGGAATATAACTACAAGGGCCATCATCTGCCTTCTAATCAGGGCTGCTGCAATGCTGGGCTCCTCAGCAGACACTCCTAGTTGGTACACAGTTTCATAAGTGCTTTTAGGCAGTTGCAGTATATGGTGTGCAAGTAGCCCCATACAGTCAGCCTTCCAGGTTATGGACCATTCAAAGACTGCATAAAACACTTGCCAGCAGCTTATCTGCATGCTTACTTTTTCCCCTCCAACTTGTAATGACCTTTCCCTAAAGAAGGAAAATTTAGAACGTTTAATTTAATGTACTGCATACACATAAACAGACTTGTTTCTTCTTTTTGAAAGTCAACAAAAATAGTCCATCAAACCTCGCAGTGGATTATGTTCTCATCTTTTGACTTTGGAGTTTGATAAGCCCACCAGTCACAGAGTACAGGATGATGGTGAAACACTTTTTTACCTGTAGATAGTGCATGTCATAGAATATAAAAGGCAGTAAATGCCTTTACTTTTAAATCTTGATGGTTAAAATAGTCTTGTCCTCACAATTAATCTCTCATACAATCTTTGCAATCTTTTTAACTGTAAAGAGAGTAAACTGGTACACAGTGCTTCTGCTCTACAGACTTCTCCCATGATGAGAGCAGAACATGTGATGAACTACAAATAGATCTTAACACATCAGCTCCAAGTAGTCATTTTTCATATTGCTTTTCCATTTCTTGAAAGGCCAGAGGATCATGCTGGCTGCACTATTTGGGATTAAGACCCCCCCATGCAACGCTTGTCTGGCTTCACCCTTGCCAGGGAGGGCTGTACTGCATTTGCTGCTAAGCTCGGAAGTGAGAGGCGTTGCTGCACACTAAGTATATCCTGTTCTTTTCCAGACCACTCGAGCAGAGTTTGATTTGCCGGAGTATTCTGTCCGTCGGCGGTACCAAGACTTCGACTGGTTGAGAAACAAGCTGGAAGAGTCTCAGCCAACACATCTTATTCCCGTAGGTAGTAAGCAAGTATCTGCTGTTAAGGACAGTTGTGCCTGTGTCTTCCAAGGGTAATATTTGAATGATATGTGTCTAGATTTAAAAAAACAGTACTTCATTCTCTTTGAGTATTTAAATATAGTACTTTATTGTCTTATAGTGGATTGGAAAGAGCTTCCCATTCCTGACTAATTTGGAAGCATAGACTTTTCTTGAGTGGCACGACTGAGAGGTGAGCTTTATCAGTCCTGCAGGGCAAACCATGTGCTGACTACAGTAGCTGTGACATAAATAGAATAAATTTCATCTGTTTGCTCACTTATTACATCTATATTTCAGAGCATCTGGGGATTATGAAAAGCCACAGGTACTTCAGGTTCTAGTCTCAGTTTTCAAGATGCCCTTTTAAGCTGGTTTTACATAGTAATTTAAAACTATTGGTGCTAATCCTTAATAGCACTGACATTTAATAGCACAGACTTGGAAGTCTCAGCCTCTGGCTTGGTAGCTATTGCACGCCTTCAGTAGGTAGCAGTTTACCTAATAAGATTAGCTAAACTACTGCACCCATTGTTGCTGAAACTGGTGATCTGACCACCTTATTTGATGTAGGAGGTTAGTACTACCTTATATATTTTTTGTGTGAATAGCAGGAAACCTGTGAGATCAACCCTTTTGAACAAAGATATTTAAGAGCCCTATAGGAATTGAGTTGGCAGGAAATAGCAACACTACTAGCATATTTTAGCTTGCCTGTCTAGGGTGGGTGATGGGGTAGAAGTTTCTCTGCTGTCCCTCCCTCCCTCAGCAAAGAGTAGATTGTGTGTAGGGTATTGTTAGGTTGCTCTGTGGTTGAGCACTGTTGAAGTCCTTAATTATGCTGGGTCTTGCCTCAAGTGGAATAATAGCTGAGTGTCTCAGAGATAAGAAGTACTTCACAAAATCATGTGACACCACTAACTGGGCAGCAAATGTGTTTAGTGAACAGTAGGGAAAAGAGAGACAGTGAGCTCCACATAAGGTAGAGGCATGTGTAATGTGTTAAGTGCCCATACTATTTTCTCACACCCCATTCTCTAAACAGCTGGAACAATCACAGTTAAGTTTCTGCAGATTCTTGGGTACCTAACAGGTGGCCACCTGTGCCTGAAGCCTTCAAGGCTGTAAATAATAATGGAGTAGCAGAAGGTGAGTCACAGCCAGGGAATCAAGCTGCTTTGCTCTGACCATGAATTTGTTGCATAGAGAACAGCAAACTTAGCATGGGTAGTTGTAATACTGGACATTGAAGTGGCTGCAGAACAAGACAGTGTCTTAGGTGCCTTTCTTCCAGAAAATCTGGGGATAGAAGGATATGCTGCCCTATTTTATCTGTTTATGCACAAGTTAGCAATTATGGAATATCCTATTGATTTCCTTCATGCAGGGTATGGTGGGGTGACTGCAGAATGTTTTATGTATTTATCGCCAAGAAATAGATGAGGTACAGGAGCTAAAGGCTGCTTCAGATGCATTGACATCAAAAAGATGTTTCAAAACAATTTAAGACTCTCTGTATTTGTAATTATAGATACTGCAGTTCCTGAAAGCCTTCTGTTTTAACAAATTATCAAAAGGGAGTTGTCCTTGTAATCTCAATATAATGATTCTGCCTAAAATCTTCCTGTAGCAAATGCTGTGCCTTCTCAGTGCAGTGTGTCATGACAGCCTACACTTAAGAGCAAAAACTTTCCTCAGTATGGGTTCCTCTTCATCTCTTCAGATACTGATAGTTATTTATTTTTAAAAGATCTGAGACATTGTAATATTTTCTTTCAAAAAACAGTAAAACTGACCTCAGATCTCTCTCCGGACTAGAAAGGTAAATCTAACACAACTAAGGTTCTTGTCCTTGGATGGTCATGTTTTATGCTATTTCTGATGGTAATGGACTCTGCTCACATGTCCCAGTAGGGAAAGATAAATTGTTAAGATGGAAGACTATAAGATAGATAATTAACACACAGTTAAAAGATATCAGATGCTGGCTGTGTGCATTGATTACTTGTGATGGACCTCCAGAGGCATAAAATGGAAAGGAATGTACCTACTGCTATAGTTGAAACCAGGCCAAATGGCAGAAGTCTTTGTAATAGAAGTGCATTCTTCAAATACTCAAATTTTAGTGGTTACTCAGTGTCAGTTTGCATGTGTTTGGTTGAACTAGGGCTCTTTAGACTGGTCTTCCTTTCCCTCTTTTTTCTTTAAACCCTTTTTCCTCCTGCATATGGTACTGAGGTAGTGGCTTCCTAGAGTCCCAGCTAAAGTTTACAAAGCAAAGGAAGAGAGTTTCTTCCTCCCTGAAGACTAATGCACAAGGCATTATACTTCTGAAGAAGTCTGTTAGTGTACTTTACTCTGGTTTAACTAGAATGACTGATTTGATTGCTAAGCATAATAAGGTAAGTCTTAAATTGTAAGAACCAAATATAGTGGTCAAAATGTAGCTGTGTTTCAGCTAAGTTATGGTGGCTGTGCTTTTCTAGGAGATGGCAGTCTTCATTTACACCCCACATCAGCTCAGGTATGGTGGGAAAGCAATATGTCTAGATTTTTCTTTAATTATTTTGACACAGATTTTAGATGACAGACTCTTTGCAGGGGAGAATCCTGATTCCTGAATTGGGTGAAAAAGACTGTCGTTGCTAGCCTAATCGTAAGAAGATTGTCTGGGTGGACTGGTTCAAAAGAAGGAAATGCAAAACACAATTTTAAAACTGATATTAATCCTGAAGTCCGTGCTGTCTGGACAGAACAAATGCAGATCTAGTGGTAGAGCTGAAACTAACCATGCTTTAGCTTCAAGAGTTATCTTCCTTAGAGTCTGTAATCCAAGTGTAACAGGAGGGGGGACTGTATAACTAGCAATTCTGAGGCAGTCTGGGCTTACTTGTCAAGCTGAACTGCAGAGATTAACTGATGAACTCAAAATAGTAAGATGTAAAAGTGCATATATCATCAGGCCTTTGTCACTTACAGAAACATAGTCAGGAAGGCCTGCTGTGACAGATGACCAGGTGCACTCATACTTCAGAAATGATCCAGCCATTTGCTGCGTCAAGCCCCTGGTTTGTTTTTGCTCAGTGTTCTCACTAAGGCTGTCAGCCTTTTATGGGAGGGCCCTGTTCAAAAGCTCTAAATTGTTCAGAGATGTTGTGTGGGGAGTAAGAAGAATTGTCAGATATTCTGAGTTTCCTAAGACTGGGCACTCATGCTTCAACACTGGGTGGTGTGGGGGAGTGTGCGCGCTTCTGTTATAAACAGCAAACAGCTCTTCAGAGCTGGATCTTGAACATGGATAGCAATAGGGAGAACAATCTAAGCTATGCGACAAATACTTAGCGTGAGTACTGTCTGACTTCACTGTTGTGACTCTCAGCTGAAGCCACTCAGTAGAATGGCTAGCTTAAGCCAGACCAGCTAAAGGATAATTCTAGGCACGGTTTGCATCCTATCTGATGCATAGTTCCTGTTAGCAAACACAATGTTTCAGTTCCTGTTAAGACTGGAATTTGATTGCTTTGTTTGTTTCCAAATAACAGAAACAAGTTTTGGTCTTTTGAATCTTGTGCTGTTTGCTTATCTCCAACAGCCTCTTCCTGAAAAATTTGTGGTGAAGGGTGTTGTTGATCGCTTTTCAGAAGAATTTGTGGAGACAAGGAGAAAAGCATTAGACAAGTTCTTGAAGAGAATAACTGATCACCCAGTGCTGTCTTTTAATGAGCACTTTAATGTCTTTCTCACAGCTAAGGTAAGCCAGTAACTTTTAAAAGCAGTTGTTGACCTGTGCAGTCCCTTCTGAAATGAGGGTAAAAAGGCATTAACAAAACTATATATGCAGATCAGAGTTTCCTCTAAAATACCAGAGGGTTGTTGGGCACTCTTGACTATTGTGTGTGTATGGATTCCCTGTGCTTGAAGCAAAGAGGATTCCTCTCAGATGGATAAATTAAATTCTCCAGACCTGCTTGTTTTGTAGCCTAGAACATACTCCTGTTATGCAAGAGAGAATAAAAATTTAAGTCTACAGAAAACTGTAGACTTAAAAATCCTCTCCTCTTTTGGGGAGGAGGGAAAGGGCGAGAGGAAGAGTAGTCTCCCTTGCACAGAATCTTGCACATTTCCTGACTTTATCTTGTCTGTGCTTTTTATACTACTTGCACTTTATGCCCCCAAAATTAAACATGGAGGCTTCATTTTTATTTGTTCTCAGCCAACAGTTTCATGCTTGTCTTCTGCATGACTCATGTAGGAATGATGCAATTTTATTTGGCTTTATTTAGAACTGCATTTCAAATAGGACTAGGAGAACCTGCAGCTATGCTTGGGTTTTGCCAGATAGGTGAGAAGAGCTGTAAAAGCATGCCTTTCCAAAGTCACATTACTCTAGCTCATATAAATGTGGTGTTTGAGCTCACTTCAGGTTCATGCTCTGCTAATGTTCATGCTCTGCTCTCCAGTGTTCTTTTATCTCCTCTCCATGTTGAACTTCACCACTGAAACAAGTCAGAAATGCGGAATTTGTTTAGCACATTAAATGTCATATAGTTCTGTTCTTCTTTTGATCTGTCCAAGCATGATGCACTTTTCTTAGCTGCTTTGTTTGTCTTTTCCCACTCCTGTGGAATGAATGTCAAGAGCTTAATCCTCTGCTTTAGGAAGAGTTTGCCTTGAGATTATAGAGCATCCTGGGAGGTGAGGAAAAACGATACCTGTTCTGCTGATTATCTGTAATGTTTGAACTTGGTCTAGTGGAGCAGTGAGGTGTCAGTTTAGTGTGCTAGGACTTCAGAATTTAGTTACTACTGAAAGTCATATGACCGCCTCCTGGTTCAAAAAGAGCAACCAATGTTTCTGTGTTCCCTGTTTGGACCTGTACTGTATCAGAATGCTTGAGGGAGTAAGTGAAAAATTTTGAGTTCAAGGATCTTTTCTGATGCCTGCTTGCAGCTCCTGCTGAGGACACATGGAAAGCAAAAGTCAAACTGCATTTAAATGCGAACATAATTGAAAATTATAGTAGCTGCTAAGATGTCAGGTTTTCTTAATCAGATTTATATTTGACTTATGTTAAGTACTTGGAAGGAATACTCTAGTACATGTCGAGTTTATTT
>VWZN01008161.1:28600-43645 GCA_013396955.1 Regulus satrapa | reverse complement strand
TACATTTTTGCAATGCATCACATGAGCTGCATTCTCTGTCAGAGGAAACAAACACTATTGCATTATAATTTAATGTTTTCACTACCAGAGAGAGCAGGAAGTTTGAAAACCATGCTTTGTCTTTGTCTCAAAGGCCAAATTTATTCTGTCAAAGCATTTAATTTCTTCAAAACTGTCTGAATTCTCTATTAATATGCAAGGAGAGTTGCACAAGAGTTATGGCCTGTCATAAATTCAACAATATTCAACATAATGGCTTCAATATACCTGTCATAAGCTTATCTTGTTTTGGCAATGTCTACAATAATGCAGAAGTCAGCCTTTTTAAATAATTAGATAAATGTGTATTTTTGACAGGATCTGCTCGTTCTAACTTTCAGAACTACTATGACACATATTCTCCAATGGCTATCTGCTATACATATATATATATTTCCTCCCCTTTCTATATGTTTTCCTTTTTAATCATAGTGAGATATATCTGTTGTAGGCAATGTGCTTGCAAAGCTATTTGTTATATGCTATATGCATTGTATGTTCATAGAGAACTCCAAAAGTCTTCCTGCAGGGATTTATTTCATCATTTCCCTTGACTTCAACAGACTGGAGGGGCCTGTTGTTTACTAGGCTTCAGTAGATGTATGCAACCAGATACAGAAAGGTGTGCTGCTACTCTCAAAGAGCATGTTTGGGTTCAAGAACAGAATAGCTACATCAGCCTGTCATTCTGCTCACAGGATTAATTGGTTTTCCTTTAATAGGTTTTACCCCATGTAGACCTCTAATTTATTGGGTACTAAGGAGATTCCGGTGTCCAGCCGATCTTATCCACAGCCAGCTCAGTTGTCACCATGGAGCACAAAAAGAAGCCAGAATTATTATCAAGTAAACATCCTCATTAGAATTGCTTGATGCAGTGCAAGTGTTTGAGTCATACAAGTTAATAATATGGATTTAATTTTCTAAGGCTGAATTTCACTTCCAGTTTATTTGTCTCATAAATAAGTAGGTAAAATGACTGAATGGTATTACTGTGAAAAGAAAGATTTTTATCCCTTCTTTCCCAGTCAAGGACTGTATGGAGGAAATTTATAAATTCCACTCTGTAGAATAGGCCTAGCAAATTTTTTTCAAGTACTTAAAAGAGATACTAACAGTCTAAAGAGTGATACTGCTTTGAAAAAACCTGCATATATTATTCTCAGAATCAGATAGGTTCCAGGCTTTTATGAACCTGTAGGTCTGTACATTTGAATTTTGTGATGTTCATAGTGCCTAGCTTCTAGATTTTGGAGCTGGATATATGTCATTGGACTAAAGATGTTAGCATCTGAGCTAATCACTTAGTCTCCCTTTAAAATCACAGGACTTACTTCTAATATATGATTTATGTCATTACGAGGTAGATATTTGAGAGAGATTCTTAACTTTTTTCCATTTATTTTAAAAGGAAGATTAGGCAAATAATTCAGATATGGCTGCTAATGCTGGAAACATTGAAAGTTAGGTGATGTCACTCTAGGAGTCTTCCAGTGTGAATAGCTTGAAAAGAATAGCAGCTTCTCTAAATTAATATCATTGTCTCATACCCTTTAGACAAATTTATTCTATGACTTAGACCCATGTCTTACCTTTTGCCTTGCATTTGCTTGTATGGGAAATTTTTTTAAAGTTCTATCAAGTCTGTCCATTCTTTTACACAGAGAAATTTCCAGATTTTTTTAACCTATTGCATTTTTAATGTGATCTTAAATGTTTGTAGTTTCAGTGATTAACTAAGTGAAAAAGTTTCATTGACTTCTAAAAAATAAATATTAGATTTAATAAATAATAGGTTAATAAAAGTAGATTTTAATATTAATTCTTTGTAATATGTAGGTTAGATAGTGGACACCACTGCAATTGAGAAGAACTAGTTATGTAGGTCTTTTGTTTTTGTAGAAGGACAGGAAAGAAAATAGCATATTAAGTATGATTTGGAGTAAAATTACTTATACCAGGATTTAACAGTGCTAAAAAGAAGTAGAGAAACTCAGATTTTCTATTTGAAATTCCAGTAATGAAAGCAAATCTAACATTTACTGAATTACAGGAACAGCAGTCATATAGGTTTTTGATGTCACTTAATACTGCATTTCCAGACACATACTCTCCCTTGTTCCTCTGTCTCCCCTTAAGCCATTGGTTCTTGTATTTTGAAAGTAAATGGGAGAACAAAAAAAGAGAAGAGAATTAAACATGCATTTACCAACCAATCATGTAACATTGGCACAAAATATATTCCAAAACCCAACAAAATCTGTCTACTACTACTCACAGAAGTGGGTGATAAGCCCTTGGGAGCAGAGACAGTAAAAATGTTTATCAGTTATAAATTTGGGGAAAAGATAACTGTTCCAAACCCATTAAGTTTCATAGTTTTCAGAGGCAAACAGTGGCACATTACTTACATTAGTGCCACAGAACTCATTTTTGTGTTGAACAAATCAAGCCTTCTCATTATCTCATTAAATTCACATACATAATTTAAAACAATTTATTTTGGTATTTAAAATATAAATACCAAAATATTTATTTAATATGTAGCTAAATTTCCTCACTATCATCAGGAATTCTTTATCTGTTTCTTTATTTCTCTCTCTCTTACATCAAATATTATGACAATAAAAAAGAATTAGCTTGCTGAGATTATATTCTTCCATAATACAACATTCAGAAGACAGGCTGGTTATTAGTCTGTGATATGCATCTTAAGAAATACCTTTTCTTACAAAAATTATTGTCATAGCTTTTGGAAAATCCCCAAACCATCTGTGAGTTCAGGATGTATCATGAATGTGAGAAATGTTTAGTAATAGTGATAGTAACTAAAATCTCTGGAGTGGAGAGATTTAATTTGTGGTTGTGATGAAGAAAATAGTGACGTGTATATTACAAGGGCACTAATTTATTCAATTTATAAGTTAAAAATTAATAGCAATGTAAAATATGAAAGTTTCAATTATAGAAGAAGAAAGATAAATCAATTGGGGTTTTTGTGGGGTTTTTTTGTTTGTTTTTTGGGGTTTTTTTTTTTGTTTTTTTGGTTTTTTTAAGACCCCTATTGTAAAAAGATTAGCTGATTTTCTGAACTTGAGACCTCCTTTCCTCCTGTGATATTTTTTTTTTTAAATTTCTGGAGAGTTTGATTTTTTTTAAATTTCAGATTTAAAGGGAAAAGATTGCACTCATTTGTGCGTGCAAAACCCAAACCATATCTATATAGACAATTTAAAGAAAAATAATTATCATTTAGCTGAATGATTGAAAGTTAACTCTGTTTAAAAACAAAAAGGAATATTAAAAAAAAAAAAAAAAATTAAAGCCAAATTAGGAATATGAGACTTTCTCTTTAAGACTGAGAAGATATTGCCAAGAAGGCAACATTTTATTGACCAGGCTATTTTATGGAGACTCAGAGTAAGCATGGTCTTATTTATGCATATTCTTGTTCTTGTGAAGGTTTAAGAAAAAGGCTCATACATTGAAGGTAGATTCTTTGTAGGATATTTCTAGAATTACCAGAAATAAGTAAAAAAAGAGCCACAAAACATAATGAATAATGTGACAAAATAAAAAACAAACAAACAAAAAAACCCCAAGCAAAATATGAAAGGAAATATAGCAATACAAGACATACATAGATGTTGGAAGATTGAGAGTAATAAAGCCAGCAGCAAAAGATATTTCAGTAGGACATTATCTTTCTAAAACTGTTTGCAAAGATGAAATTTAAGGAAAAGGGAAGTAATTGTTAAAGAGCCAGCACTATCCCTGTCCAAGAGATCTCCAAACTTTTTGGAATATTCTTCCTCTGGTATCTCACAGTGCACATCACACAAATGTATAATGAGCTTCAGGGCACCAGCTAAGGTAGGTTCATCCTAAATATCGTTTATCAGGTTTTTTTAGGCCTTGAGTCCCAGCAAGAGATTCCAGGAATTGAGATAAAGATCAGCCACTTTAGTGAATTATTGTTACTAGGGAACACTGCTAGAGATCATCACTGGGTTACAGACTATGTTGAAAACTTGGAAATGGAGATATAAAATAATGGGGTTTTTTGCTCTGCTCTCATGACCCTTGTGTGTCTATGGATGGAGATAAAAAAGCCTTTGTTTCCCTCTGAGGAAGGAGTATTTGCTCTAACATTTGAAAGCAGAAAAGACAATCCTTTCTTCAATGTGGCAAAAAGAATATGACATTTACAGTTCTGCAGATTACAAATTTATTTGGTCTGCAGTGTCCTTCAGACCTCTATGTCTTCTGTGGAAGCCATTTAAAAACTAAAAGTCTTTTCATTCTCTTTTAGGGAAAATTTTATATCTTCCTCAGTAGCTCCCACTGGGAGATGGTTGATTGAAGAAAAGGAGTGTTGTTACTTCTGCTACTAGATTATGAGTCTCTATAAATGGATCCAAACATATTTCATTCCTCTGTCTTCTCAGGCTGGAACCAACCAGCTGTGGAAGATCTCACTAACCATTAGACTCTTGATTAGTAAATCCAGCTTTTTTATTGGTTGCTCTCAGATGTTAAGCCTTTTTAATTAATGCCAATGTGTACATAGTTAATTGTGACTTTAATAACTCAAAAAAAAAAAAAATCAACAGACATTTAAAATAGGCCTCTGAATGTTAGGGATTCGGACATAAAAAGCTATGTCACAAATCTATAGACACCTTTCTTATCCTGTACAGAAGCCTATATGTAAAGTATGTATTTAAAGTTTTCTTTACTAATGTACTTACATTCTTCTTTATTTATGTACTAAAATTCTTCTTTATTTCCACCTAAACATTTAATTTTATAGGGGACAAAGGAGAAAACAGATTTGCTGGTTGACGAGGAAGTCAAGTTTCATACTCTGTAATGTTTTTCAAGATAAACAGTAGAAATTTCTTTTCAAGATGTTCATTTTTTAGTGTAACTATACATATAGGTTTTAGAAGAGTAATCAAAAGTTTATTATCAGTATGAAGCTGACCTTTTCATAACTAAACTGCCTAATCTCCCAGGGTGATTTGTCCCAACACTTTAATTATTTATTGTCAATATTTTTGGGACTCCAAGGTTGAAATAAAAGATCAATATCTTCTTTGTATACTAAAACTAAAACCCAGAAGTAGTTGATTCCTGCAATACCCTAAAAAGCCAACATTTTCCAATATAATTGCTGTCATGGTCTTTGCCATCTTTCTTAGCCAAATATTCATTAAAACCGTAGTCTAAGAAACTATCTCAAGATGCCTAAAATTGGAACTGTAAATTCTTAAAAATTATATTTGCCTGTGACATTTCTGACATTCAGGATCAAATCAAGGGCTCTAAGCTTCTGTCAAAGAAGAAATTGTATTGCGCTATTTGAGTTGAATTTATTGTTGCAGTTTCAGCTCTTTTTTAATTTTTTTTTTTCTCCTTGTCAAGGAGAGATAGGCAGAACACTGAAATTCTACAAGTTATTTGTCTACATTTATATACACACAGAAAATCAAACACAGGCAACATATGTCTGACAATGGTTAGCAAGGCTCCCACTTGTTTCTTGGGTTTGTTTTTTTTTTTTTTATTGCCAGTTGAAAAGTCATGCTTGTTTAATAATTCTTCACATCTCCTTTTCTAGACCTTTGTTAATGTAGCCTAAGTAATGCATTCTGCATTTTCCTTTTTTGCTCCTGCAAGAAATTTGCTCCTGTCACAACTTCATTATACAGGTGACCTGTTCAACTTGATTCATTTCAGTTTTTACATATTTTTTTTTCCTTAACCTGAACAATTAATTTTTATTCTCTTTTTGTACAAACGTTTCTCCTGAAGATGAACCATGTGGAGCATCTGTAGCCCAGGCATTTCCTCCAGAATGCTGGATTTTGGGCACAGAGAGAGCTGAAAGGGGGCAGAAGCAGGAGCAGTGAACAAGCACAATATTCTTGGCGCTTTTGCATGTGATGCACCTGATGCTTGCAGACAAGTATGGGATGTAGCATGTGTCTATCCATTCAATAACCCTCTGAGCCACGGGATCCAGAATCACCACATAAGGTGATTCAATCACAAAGTAGAAATGCACCTCAGCCCATTTTGTTTAAAGACTTTGACTGAAAGGAGTATGTCCTATTCAGTTGTGACTTCATGTGTAACATTGCTTCTTTGTTGAGTTTGGGTCTTCTACAAGACTATCTCTCCAAATGAACAGTCATTAAAATATTGCTTCAAGCTCTAATGCACATATAAATAGTACCAATTTTGTGAACTGAAAAAGGAGTGAAAATTCTCTTTTTTCCTCATTTTAGACTGCTCAGTCACCAGGATGAAACATAGAGGAGGCTTAGTGAAACCATCAAAGATGCATTGTTTGTTTACCTTTGCCTTAGTGTCTAATCCATTTAGTGCAACCTGGAGCCTCCTGAGAGGCAACAGTAAATTTGAGGCAGAAAGAGATAGAAAGGAATAGACCAGGTGGGGAGAGGGGTTGAGTGAGAGAGAGATGGATTAATAGAAAGACAGTCACCACCTCTGCAGATTCAGCAGCATCCTGTTGGTCCTTTTCACCCTGGGCTTCTCCATGGTGAGTCCCACCAAACACAAAGGATCAATATATATTATGGTACAGGCGGGAATGCCAAGCACCTTGGAAGTTGCAACACTGTATAAGGGCATCTCTCTCCTTGATACATTCTTCTCCCCAAGCCTTATTTACTTCTCCTTAGACCTGACATAATTGGGCACCAGTCTCACCTTTACCTTACCTCAAGGCAGGCTGCTTAACTCACAGTCCCATTTCCCAAAATCAGGAGGCATATTGACGTGGGTTTGGCCTAGGTTGTTGCAGCTTTTTTATACAGTTTGCCATACTGAACAGAGCCCTTCTGTGATCTTAACAAGTGTTCAAGACAATTATGATTTTTATGTCCCTTATAAAGGGGGCTAGAGAATAAGTAAACAGAGAGAGAGGGAAAAAAAAAAAATCTCTTCACTAATACTCTATAAATTTCAGTGTTCTAGCTGAGAGTTTATAATTTTTCTGTCTACCAGATTGTGAGAAAATAAGTTAGGTATTCCATTAATAACTTCAAAATTTTGAATGAAAAGTGATAATGTGTTTGTGTGTACTAGTCAGTATTCTTGTACACCTGAGGTTATAACTTTTCCTAGTGTGTGCAAAAGAGGGTAAAAGCAAATTGTATAATTTTACTGAAGTAGTAACTCAAGAGGAACCAATATTAAATCTTAATATTTTTATTGATGATTATGTATTCTCTATACAATTAGTTGAGGCCAATACACACACAATTGACAGTTCACCTTTTAAATTAGAACACTGTGTTCTTTCTTCAGAATTATCACATTCCATTAGATTAATTAATCTTTAATACTTCACAGCAAGGAAAACAGAGAGACCCAAACTTTGGCAATAATGTTTACATGTATGTGTGTATAGTCATAAACATATAAAATACATGGATATGGGAGTATACTGCAACTTCAGAACCAAGACTGAGATGCAGGAGACGGTTTTTCGTCTTTGGTCTCAGATGTTTATTCTTCTTATAAGTGCTACAAGAGAGTGAGTTTTCACCACCTCAGCTTTTAGGTAGAATCAACAATGATAACTTCTAACTACAAGGTATTTTAAGAGTAAACTTAACCAATGAATAATTGCCAGCTAGATTATTTTTACTTTTAACCCATTAACTAGACAACTATGACTTGTAATGTGGCATCTTCCATCTAATCACACAATATCACCTAAACCCATGAAGAAGAAGGAAGAAGAAAAAGCCAACACCTCCAAACACTATTATACCCTAAAACCTAAAGGTGTGTGTTCTCACCCTCTGACATTACACACTTCTATTCAAACTACACACCCATAATACCTGTTGAATCACTCAATTTTAGGAACCTTCTCTATGGCCTCAGGTCAAGAGTAGTGTTCTGTTGAGGGTCTGCACCTGTCAGCACAGAAAGCCTAAATTCCTCTGTGCCCAGGGTTCTAACATATGGATACATGTATATGCAGTTATGTATATATGCAACTAAATAAAGAATAATTTTCAATTAAACACATAACTTGTTTTATATATAGAATACATATAATACAATATATATAGATATATAGTTATATATAGTTATTCTAAATAAATATAGAATAACTTTGTGTTTCAAAGTGTACTTTTAATGCAAATTTGTTCTTCATATTTATTTACAACTCTAACATAAATTCATAAATTCAACTAAGTTTTTAATATTGAATTCCAGCCTTTGGAATGATAGGATTATCTTATTTTCTATTCCAGGTATTCAGAGAGATTGTCAAGTTCCACTATACATGGTTTTGCAGGGTGGAGGCGGCAAGATTTTGCCAGCTGGAGTGCAGGGAGAGAAGGCTGACAAACTTCCAGTTCCAATGAACTCTGGAGGACTGACCACAGGACACAGCTGAGGTCCTTCAGCCAAGGAGGCGGTATCTCTGGGAAAATGTACTTAGGAAAGGCTAAAAATTTGCTGCAAAGCAAGAGATTGAAATGTAGAGGAGTCAGGAATGAATTGAACCAGGGAATAAGAGGTGGTAGGGGAACGTCTTCTAAGTCTTTTTCTTTGCTTTTTCCCATTCTACTCTACTTTTAACTGGCCATTAGTTATACTGGCCCAGTGAAGTCTTCTTTTCCCTGTGATGGTAGCTGGTAATTAATATCCCTGTTTTTATTTCAACCCATGAGCTTTTCCGTCTTATTTTCTCCCTTTGTACTGGAAACATCTGTGTGGACTTCTGGCAGCCCACCAAGGTAAACCCATCATAATATTTTCATCCAGTGATTAATTAATGAAAGCATGGTAAATAAACTGTATATTGAACTAGTAATTTCAGCCATGCTGAAATCTGTTCCTTCTGAAAGCACCACAAGTTTTTTCTACTGAAAGTAGTGGCTACCAATTTGAAGAATATTACGTATATTTGTCTCTTTATCAAAGATTTATACACAGTCATGGAGTTGAGGTTTAACCCAAAGTGCCTTTCTTTAAGGATAATTATTGGCATTTCTTCTAACATTTAGTACAGCTAATACCTAGTAGCTGTTTGAAGTACAAGCAGTTGACAGGACATCCTAGATCTGTAGAGGAAAATGTTAATTGCTGTTCTTTTTTCCTTAGTTCAGTGAACATACAATTAAAGTCCTGTTTGCTGGTATAAATATCTGGAACTAAAATAACAAACTCCATCTTACTTAACAGCAAATATTAAAAGATAGCAGTAATAATAGTAATAACATACAACAACAAAAAATATTATTAATATATGTAGTATTAAATATTTAATGAGGCTTTTTACAAGCATACATTAAATTGCATTCTCTAGTTCAAAGTGAATATTAAACAGTATTGTGTTTTCAGGGTCTCTTATGATAAACTTGTTTATTAGGCATACACAGAGTAAATATAACAACAAAAAAAGGAACATTCTCAATATTTCTGTCACATTTATATGAGATGCTACAGCATGGGGTTCTATTGATTCATCAGGGCCTGGCTTAAAAGAAAAGCCAAAATAATTAATAGATTCAGTTAACTGAGGTATGGAAGTATTCAACAATTGATCAAATGATAGAACATTAAATCAATTATTTTGTAATAATTTATAGAGCACAAGAGCAGAAAAATGTAAGCTTTCTATTTTCTTTCTATTTATCATTTTCTGCAAAATCTAGTGAATAATAGTCTGGTGTTTTATTATAGTCTGGTATGGTATTTTACCATATACCTTCTGTGCTCAGAATACTATTATGATCCTGTTGGATAAACCCAGCTATACAGAGATGGGGCAACTGAGAGGCATTTAAAAATATTTTATTTTGTTGCCAATCTCAATGAAGGGTGAGATGTAGGAGACAAAAAACTTCACAGCATTTTGTGGGAAGCCAGTCTATTTCTTAGTTGCAGTACCTTAAAAATGTTTTTCAGCCTATTAGTTTTTGCCACACAACGCTTCTAATACTTCAATCACCTACCGTTTTACCCCACCTGATCTTGCTACAATGCATCTTTCACAGTTCTAATTCTCCAAAGTATCTGGGCTATTTGCAAGGCCATCATCTGAAACTTGTTTCCAGTTCAATCTCTCTCTCAGCAATGTCTTCTCTTTCTCATGGCCTTTGTAAATCAGCATGCTTCATCTCAGAGTTGATATACACATGCACAAGACTACGTGAGCTTTCAGTCAGGCCCTGAGAACCTTCCACAAATCCCTGTCTTAGATGGTCCTTTTCACTTTTGAAATGTAATTTCCCTTGACTATTAGACTTCCAATGATTACTTTGTAGGGGCTTTTTTTTTTTTTTTTTTTTTTTTTTTTTTTTTTTTTTTTTTTTTTTTTTTTTTTTTTTGGTTTTTTTTTTTTTTTTTTTTTTTTAAATTTGTTTTGGTTTGGTTTTTTTGTTTCTTTGTGTTTTTTTTTTTGTTGTTGGTTTTTTTTGTTTTTGTTTTTGTTTTTTTTTTTCTTTTCTTATTTTGGTTAGGTATCACATTGATCAGAATCTAACCATTGTGATCTAGTACTCGAAAAATCCCAAACATCTCTAGTACAGTTAGCAACCTGGCAATGCCACCACTTACCTTTTTCCTTTTCTGAATACCATGGAATTCTTTATTTTGTCAGGTGATCATTTTTTCTTTTTCATGACATATCTAAAAGGGACAGAGATTGCTGGAACCTCCTGTAAGTCAATCTTGGTGGATGCAGCTGCAAAGAATACATTTGGTGTTGATTCTGCTGTCTTACCTCAAATGCTCCTTCTATAATTTTATACCACTGAGTTTATCACAACCTTCCCTGTAGTGATGAAACTGCAGAAGGCTTTGTTAGTTGAAAGAATGTGCAAGCTGTATCTCCACATCTTCCAGATATGTTTTCTAAATACTGTTACTAGTTATTTTTACAATGTTTTTTTCCTAACATCTGCAGTCTTTCTATGGCTGTGTATGGCATCTTCTCCCCACTTGCTTTCCAATTCCTTTTGTGGTGGGTTGACCTTGGCTGGACACTAGGAACACACCAAAGCTACTGTATTGTTGTCCTACTCAGTTGAGCAGTGGGGAGAAAACATTAAAAAATGGTCAAGATAAGAACAGGAAATGATAATCACCAATTACCATCACAGTCAAAACAAACTTGACTCAGGGAAATTAGCTTGATGTATTATCAGTCAAAGCAGAGTATGATAATGAGAAAAGAACTCCTAAATCTTAAAAACACCTTTACCCCTCCCATCCCTTCTTCCAGGGCTCAACTTTGCTCCTGATCTTCTTTACCTCCTCACCTTTAGTGGTGCAGGGACACAAGAAATGGAGATTCTCATTTTCTACTCTTTTCTCTGGCTGCAGTTGTCATTGTGCAACATTTTTCTTCACTTTTCTTAGATACATTATTCCAGAGGTGCACTGCCATCACTAATGAGTTTTGCCTTGGCCAGCAGTGGGTCTGTCTTGGCTCTGTTGTATACAGAAGAAACCTCTGGCAGCCTCTCACAGAGGCCATCCCTGTAGCCACCATGCTACCAAAACCTTGCCACACACACACAAAACACTTATCTCTCTGACAAATCACTGTATAAACAAAGCACAGATGATTTTGGTAGTACCCAGGGCTCTGTGTTCTGCAGACACAAACAAATTATCTTGGTCTCCAACTTCTGTTCAAACTTTGCTATGTTTTTTTTTTTTTTTTTTTTTTTTTTTTTTTACACTGAGTGCTTTTCCCAACAACTATCCAATCAGTTAGTGGTGTTTATTAGTCTCTTTTAACTTTCTTTAATAGCTCTGTTTACTAAAAACAGGTTTTATACAAACTAACACTGTGAGGAAAAACAAAAATCTTTTTTCCTGCAGTCAGAGATGGCAATAATATACAGTGTTTGGCTACGCATGGATGAGAATTAAATAAGGTATAATCCTGTGGCAGGCCAGGTGGCTTAGCAGCTGTTCAGAGTATTGTGGAATGGGAAGGTTGGTTTGAAAGCAACCTCATCTATCTTTCTCTCACCCATTCAGTTGGCTGGGAAAGCTCAGCCCTGCTGATATTGTGAAGGTGATACTGTTCTGTGGCCTGACCTTGGCTCCTCTGCATGATGAGGGATATAAGTAGAGGAGCTGGGGAAATGATAGCTGCCTAAGGTAAGGGTACCTCCTGCTGATCAGCTGATAAAGTTACATAGAAGTTACTTGCCTGCTGGTTTTCTTTCTTTATTTATTTTTCATAGTGACTATAACGCATACACACAATGATTTGCTCCCAGTGCAATCCAGTGAGATGTATACATTGGGAGATGCAGAGAAACTTGAGATTGAACTGCTCATGCTATGCAGGCAGTTAAAATGAGGAATGGAAAGACTTGAGCTTTTATGCTGTTAGATGCAATATACATTTGTTATATGTGATCACTTATTTTAAATAGTACAGGTTCTAACCTCTAAACATAATTCTAAAAACAAAAAAAAAAAAAAAAAAAGAAACCTTTCTTATATGTATTTTCTTCATTTATGCCTTTAGTTTACAGCCACACAAACAGATCACTTTAGAGTTAAAAATTTCATTATGCTGGAAGCTCATACCAGAAACTGTCTTAGGTGGGTTTTAGAGAAAAATAGGAGTCAGTTTATTATCAAATGATTGAATTTGTACCTAGAGGAAAGGGGGAAAACTGAGGTTTGTGTAAATACAATATTAGCCCTTCCCGAGACTGACCAAGATAAGTCGAAAGTAAACTTTGCTGATCTCTTTTCTGGAGACCGAAATAATCTCTGCAGCCTCCCTTTCCAGTTTAGAGATAAAAATAGCTGCAATTGAAAGATATAAGCATAACTGCACTTACTAGGAACATGCAGTGAATTCGGTTGTTTGTTGCTGCATTCTCATTCTTGCTTGTGGGAAGAAACACCACATAATCAGCATGTATCAGATTCAGTGACTCCAGGTGGAGTCTGGTAAAAGCAGAGGGTGGGACTCGCCTCCCTATACCTGCTGGCCATGTTTCTTTTTATGAAACCCAGGATATGACTCTCTGTGATGTAAGCATACATTGCCAGCTCATTTCCATTGCTTTGTCCACTAAGATGCCCAAGTCCTTCTTCTAAGTGCTTTTTAAATTGATTCATCCCCTGTGAATAGTGATACCTGGGGTTGCCCTGCCTCAAGTTCAGGATCTTTTACCTGACTGTGGTGGTTTTAGTGGTATTTAAAATGTCTATGTACCTGTTAGAATCACTTACTTATTTCTTGCTATGAGATAGAACTAGGAGAAGGAGCAAAGCAGGCTTAAAACTTCAAAAGAAGAATAAAGAAAAAATTATTGACAAATTAAACTGGTTTATGGAAATCCGAATGGAACCTTTAAATCACTTCTCTTCCCCCAACACCTGTTTTCCTTTCCCACCAACATAACAATGTAGAGAGGACAAAACTCAAAGATTTCTCACTCTTAAAACAGTCCTTCAATTCACTCAGGGAGAGGAGCTTCTCACTAGCAAAGCCATGTAGACTCCCCTAGAAGACTTAATTTCTTGTCTTTCTTGGGGNGATTGACGAGGCTAATTAGCATTTATCACCATAGCTTACAAGAGAATTTCAGTCCAAGGACTCTCCTCACTCTCCAACCAAAATGAGGACTTCTTCTTTCATGTCTCCGTGCTGTTCCTCTACATTGTCCTTACTCAGTCTCTGTTTTCTTCCACTTGGGAGAAGATTGATGTCTGTAGATCTCAATCTGGGTCCTAAAGAGTTAAATCTCTCACAGGAAAACAGACAGAACTAAAACACAGTAGAACACTGGAATCCAGGCTGAGGGCTAGGCCAAAATATCAAAGGAACACAGTGGCTAAATAGGGCTTGGGCCATCTTTAGTTTGCAAGCTGCTGCCAGTCTTTGCCTGTATTACCAGGCTGCTTTGCAGTCTCTGCTAATCCTTCATGGGAGCCAATCTTGGGGGGAACAGCCAGCATGTGGTCACTGTAGTCCATTCCTTCCCCTTGCTCAGTAATGTTCCATAGCAGTGGCATTTCTAGTCCCAGATCCTCTCAGGAATGCAAAGGAAAAACAGTACTCAGCTTGGCTGGCCCGGGCACCCCCAGCCATGCAGCCTGGGTCCGGTGTTACCTCACCTCCTGCTGGAAGGAAAAGAGAGCCCCCCTTTCCCGGGCTTTCGATTTTAAAATGTGTATCTCACATAGAAAGCGTAGCCTTTTCTGACTGGTCTATTACTTCTGTGGACTTGGTTCTATCTGAAACCAGCACACTGGCCTTATTGGACTTCTTGAATCTTCACATGGGCCCAGTCCTCAAGCCTGCAAAAGCTTCCTCCCTTTCCTCCAGCACCATGAACTGCATCACTTAGTCTGGTATCACTTGCAGCCTTGCTTCAGTCCCACTGTCCATGCCACTGATTAAGATGTTAAGTAATAGTGGTTCTAGTATAGACCCCTGGAAAACTCAGCACATTTTTCCCCTTAGCCATTGAGCCACTGACTGTAAGTTTTCAATATGGCCATCCAACCTATTCTGTACCCACCTAAAACTGCATTCTTCACACCTATTTCTTTCCAATTTAGTGGCAAGAATGTTGTGAGGGAGCATATTAAATGGCTTACAGAAGTCCAAGCAGACGAGGTTTGTAGCTCTTCCCCTGTCCACTGATGCAGTCATTCCTTCAGGCTGCTAGATTAATCAGGCATGATTTTTCCCTGATGAAGCCATGCTGACTGGCACTAATCCCCTCCCTGTCTATCACATGTTTTAACACATCTTCCTAAGTGATCTGCTCCAAGGTTTTATGGGGCACAGAAGGGAGGCTGACCAGCAAGTAGTTGCCAGAGTCAATGACTATGAATAATGACTATGAATAATAGTATTTCAAACCATACTACCCTACCATGCTGCTGTCTCTTAAATTCAAAGCCTTGGGATTGGTGAAAAATGTGGCAGCCACACACATACAATATCATTCCCCCCCACCC
>VWZN01008160.1:175692-189259 GCA_013396955.1 Regulus satrapa | reverse complement strand
GCCTTCCTTCCGCGCCTTCCTTCCGCGCCTTCCTTCCTTCCTTCCGCGCCTTCCTTCCTTCCGCGCCTTCCTTCCGCGCCTTCCTTCCGCGCCTTCCTTCCGCGCCTTCCTTCCTTCCGCGCCTTCCTTCCTTCCTTCCGCGCCTTCCTTCCGCGCCTTCCTTCCGCGCCTTCCACGCCTTCCGCGCCTTCCGCGCCTTCCATCATATTAAAAGTGTTCCTCAGTTCAGAGCACAAAATAGTCCTCATTTAATTTTGCATATATTATCATTACATTTCTCTTTGTTATTTGTCTTTTAAGTTTTCTAAGGAGAAGTAGTGGAATATTTTATTTAAAATAAAGTCTCATGTTCAAGCTAATCAGAAAGGGATATAAGTCCTGGAGGCACATCAAGACAAAAAATACAAGAAAGTGTACTGTGAATGAGACATTGCTGAGAAGACAAAATGACCTTGAAGAGCTTTTTAAGCTCTCTATAACCTTGTGTAAGAGGGCTGTTATGTGCCTTAGGTGTTCTTGACAGGGTCTTTTTATTGCCCTTTCATACTGTACTCTTGTTGACTCCAAATACAGAAAGCAAGCAGGAAATTTATGTTTTCTGTATATTTTATTTTGGACTTTGGCATTTGAAGCCTAACTGAAACTTGCTTTTAATAAGAAAAGGGAAAATGTATAAGAACACCTCAAAGAAGTAGGCAAAATTTATTCCAAATAAAGTCAGATATCAATATATCACATAATTTCAATTTTGTCTTAGAAGTGTTAACAGATTTTAGCACCTTTACTTTACAAATAATTAGTCATTTTAATAATCATTATTATTAACTAACACATAACTTATGTGTTATTGTTAAATAACACATAATTACACTGTTATTAATCATAACTCCATATAATTTCAAGGTCTTTTTATTATGGGTTAGTTTACATGACTATAGTCCTACTGGTGACAGACGGGGGCACACCTGTCTCAAAGGGAAAATATTAAGACGGCTCATTGAAAGAGCTTTAAATTAATTTGAAGGAGCAAAAGGATACAACCAGGCTCACCAGAGAGTGTTGATCTAAGGAGGAGTGTCTGGAAAGCTGCCTGGTAGAGAAGAACCTGGGGATATTGGCCAACAGATGACTAAAAATGATCCAGCTTGTGCCTAGGTGTCCAAGAACACCAATGGCATCCTGATCTGTATCAGGAATGGTTTGGTCAGCAGGACCAGGGCAGTGATATTCCCCTAGTTCTTAGCACTGGTGAGGCCACACCTCAAATTCTATGTTCAATTTTTGGCCCCTTGCTGCTAGAAAGACATTGAGGTGCTGGAGCAGGTCCAGAGAAGGGCAATGAAGCTGGTGAAGGGTCTGTAGCAAAAGTCTTGCAAAGAGAAGATGAGGGAGTTGGGATTGTTTCACTCTCTACAACTGCTTGAGATGATGTTGCAGTGAGGTGAGGGTTGGTGTCTTCTCCCAGGTAGGAACAGGTGCTCAGGGACATGTTTCAACCACAATTCCTGGATGTATTTAAAATATGAGTAGAAGTGGTGCTTAGGGATGTGGTTTAGTGGCAAACCTGGCAGTTCTAGGTTAGTGGTTGGACCCAGTGATCTTAGAGGTCATTTCCAACCTAAATTATTTTTTGATTCCGTGATCTACATATAGCTAATCACTGTTATAAACATCAGCTGTATTGCATATACAGTCAGAAACCAACTGGTTTGGCTCATCCTGATACACAAATATGAAAAAGTCTTACAATACAGATGCATACATTGCATAGATGTAAACATCAATGTCAAATACCCAACAAATAGATATGTTATGTGTTCTAGGCATGGAAACTTAATGCGAGGCTTGGGTTTCTGGAAAACTGAGAAATGAGAACTAGTGCACGAGATATACAAAACCTAAGGCAGGACTAAAATTAATGTCTTCTATGATGCAAACCCTCTGTGACAGAAACTTGCATGTATATAATTCTTTCCAAAACCAGCATTCTCATGTATTATCAACAAATATGTGGGTAAGAAGCTGTAGAGTGTCCCAAATGCCTTTTATATGGTCAAAAAATCATAACTATTTTAGTTTTTGTAAAGCATGAATTTATATTAAAATTATATGTGTGATTCCTCTAAAGCATATTTGAGAATGTGTGCTTTAAAAAGAATGATGAGTCAGCAAAATGTCAAGATTAAAAAAATGCCCTTGGTGGTAAGAAGCTGAGCAGTGCTCAATGTTTCAATTGCTTTGCACATCTTAGAGTGTCCTTCAGTTCAAACACCTCCTTAGATCAGCAAAGGTCTATGCTGTAAGTGACAGCACTGAGCTTCCTATACATGCATGAATTATTCATTTCCTAAATAGATACATTAAAAAGAGAGCTATTTAGAATTTAATGAATATTAATAAGATCATTCACCAACATACCACATATATCTATGCTAAAGGAATCAATATGGAGGTATATTTATTACCAGCGTGCCTGGAAACATGCAACACTTTTCCACTAATATCAGAAAAAAAATTCACTTTCAAGACTAGAGTTACTTAATCTTCAGCATTCTGAAAGCACACAGGGATTTTACTGAATTGAAAGCAGAATATTACAGAGAAAGGGACGATTAATAAAGGACCTATTTGCTTAAACCTTGTGCAAAAATTGGTCTCTAAAGCAAAAGTTAATTTCCTACTAAGTCACATTCATGAAAAGATAAACATTCTAAACTAGAGACTGCAAATACAAATATGTACACCACATAGTCAGATCTAGACTTTTAGTTTATTTTAACACAATCCTACATCCCTTACTCTGAAATTGTCTGTCAATCAGACCATAAAAATAGCAAATTATTTAGCAGTAGAGTGATATGCTAAAACCCACAGAGACTGAATTTTAATAGCAACCCTAAACAAAACCTTCAATTTCCTAATCTCCTCTTTTAAAACACTTAGTGGAGTTGAAATTCACTTTTGAATTTGTACAAGTATTTGGGACAATGTGTCTTCTAGTCATCATTCAACTCTTTATAATTCTTAAGAAATAGAGTACAGAAATCCACATCGTAGCACTTATTTTTTCCTCAGTCAGGCATCATATTTTGAAATACTTCTGCATCCAAGCTAAATTATTACACTAATTAACACTTAATTAACTTGGCCCTACTTCTTCCAATCACAGGTTTTTGACCGTAAGATAGCATCAACACCACTGCACAAACTTGCTGGAAATTCTGTAGGTCCTTTGTAGGTAATCAATTTGCCTATCAATAAAATTGTGTTTAGGAATTCTTCTTCCTTGAGCCCTCCCTCCATACCAACCTTACTTTTTTCTCCCCACTCCATCTAAGGCTGGTGACAATTTTGTCTTTGGGATGGATGCACTCTACACTTCTACCTCAGATCCACCTTTGCATTTACAGGCATCATAAGAGCTCATTGGGCCAATGTCATGATGATAAAAAATCCTTCAGGTCATCTAGATTTCTTTATTACAGTCAGAATAAATTAAAATCAACTTTTTTTCTTGATAATGACCATTAGACAAGCCAAAATTAGTTGGATAGCATTAAGGTTACCTCAGACACAGTGTGCTAAATAATTCAATTCAATTGATATCCACATATTAAGAAATCAGTTTGGTTGTTATCTCTGTGATCTGAATAAAGCTGAGTCACCTAGTACAGAGCTGACATAGATGACTTCAAGAAAGGTAACTAGGCTTCATGTAAGTGGTTTTCACAAAATCACTCAGTTTTCAATCAAGGCTCAGAACTCAGCAAGAAAAGATCACTGAATTAATCAAAATTTTTGCCCCAGATTTTAAAATCAAAAGAGGAGAAAAGTTATGAAACAGAAAAGCTAGTATCACATCAAGGTCAGAGATATAAGTCTTTCTCAACAAAATATTCTATCAAAGACCTTGCTGAAATTGCACATGACAAATGTGAGAAGGCTTTTGACAGGATCAAGAGCATCCCAAACGTTATCTAGAAGCATGTATTTATGTCTTTATTGAAGAAAATGTGAGCCTTTTTTTACAAAACAAGTTTTTAGCTTTAGTAATGTTAAGAATAACGCTGAGTAGGCGTCCTGCAATTAGAACTCAGTTGTTTCCTAAATCTACCCACTTATAACCCTTTTTATCTTTGTGCAAATCGCTTTACATGATGTTATAATCCTGCAATTGGCCCCCTGTCAAAAAGGTGCTGCTTAAGCATCTGCAATTTAAAACCCCTCTCCCCTTTGCCTCGTTTCTTATCAGAAGAAAAAAAAACAATCTCTAGTTACCTGTTTAGGGGGGTTTATTTCCTTGTTCAACCAGCTCGGTTGTAGCTGAATGCAAGGACTGCTGTGGTTTCAAAGTCATCTACTATATTCAGATCCGGCAAGAGCGGTGACAGTGCCTAAAAAACACTGTTTCCCTCTATTGTCCCAGGTTTGGCAACATGAACTAAAATGAACAAACTAACTTCCTTGGCCACTTTGGTCAGCCTTTGGCTGCAATCATTCACTATATCTAGAAGAGGTGTAACAACACAGCTCTGAAGACCATCTGAAGTCCACAAGGTGTTATGTGGTTATAAATATAAAGTTTTAATTACATTTCTTTTAGAATAATAAAGCATTCAAGTTTGGAGTTTAAAAATTCCCCATGGAAAACATTGCTGTTTCATTTAATCCAAAGTGCCTAGAGGAGATTCCATTTGCTGCTCTCAGTTACATTAAACACTTACTCTACAAATCCATGGGGAATTTCTGTTACACAGAGTGTTGAAGTATGCAGAGTTTTTCCAAATATAGTGGATGAAATGTAGCATGAAAATATATGAATGATTTATACTAATATATATGGGGACTGTTCATTTAATAGGCAGACATATGTTTTTCTGTCACTAAAGGATTTAAAAGTCTAGTTTAATATATCTAATGTAATGCTAAAAAATTATTCATTAAAGTTAGCGCCTTTTCATTGACAGAAGTTCTGTTTTCCCTGTCTGAAGTGTTTGAAATACTTTGGATACATATTCTTGTCTTGCAATATCAACTTAAGGAATATCCTACATTGACTCTTATGCAGGATCCATAAACAAGTTAATTTTCCTTGGCCTAAAACAGTTTCATCATTTTCATTTCCATCTTTTCAAAAACTGATTCTAGCTATAACCAAGATATCTGGTTCCTTGTTAGCATATTCCCTCCAACTAATACCGCTCATCCCAAGAAAATTATCAGTGACTCTGTAAACTACAATTAGATTCTTACCACATTAGTCAAATAATTGGTGTCCTTTTGGAAAATCATGTATTGCTCATACTCCCTGCTTATAACTACCATGTTGTTTTGCATCTCACTTTCAAGATGTTGTGTGTATTCCATTAGAAAAAAAAATTATTAAAAATCTACTAATAGTTTCCTAGGTTTGATAGTGGTTGTGATGCTTCTGCCTCAACTACATTTTCACATAGAATGATAAGGCTAGTAAATCAGAAAATCATATCTTGCATTCTTGGTAGGATATTGCAAAGGCTTCTAATGAGATGTCTATCTAATACAGAAGATTTTGTGTCTGGTTCCTTTATGTGAAATCTAAATTCATTTGTTAGTTGCTCATGTTTATGTATTACTGGATCCCTCATTAAATGAAAATAATTTCCGTCAATTATAAATCTAGATGGATGCTTAAAAAAATACATATTTATAGACTCTAAGCAAGGGACAGAAGTACCATTAGGGAAGCAGGTATCCCATACCTCTGAATCTTAGAGAGCATGAAGGGGTCTTGAAGAAAACTGTTGAAAAGCATTGAAGTTGATGTGTGGGGTCTTGTCCCAGTATGCTCTTAGGATCATCTTGTTATTTGTCACATAGATCAAGATCCTTGCCAAGGTATGCTGTTTATCTGAGGTGGCTCTTGTGAAAGTTTCCTTTCCAGGCAAACCAGTATGGAGGAAATAGTAGTATCCAGTAGGTCAGACCTTTGAATACTACTTGGATTTTGCAGGGTCCATAGTCATGAAAGCTCAGAAGTGTTCCTAGGCATTATAATTTTGCTTTGCCCTTCTTTTCTTTTCTGCTATTAAATAACAACCAGGAACTAAATCACTATGGACTCCATAAAACATTTGCTTTAAAGATTCCAGAAATGGTTATTCTACTGCCTCTCCAAATAGCCTAGAGAATTCTACTGTGGTGTCAGAAATAACTAAAATCCTGTGGCATGTCTGTTTCTTATGCATCTGAGGAAATATGGAAGTGAATGTTATTTAAGCAATGGTTGCAATTCAATAGGAATGGTGTTTCCTGTAGAGTGAATAGGGCTGCTCAGAAATATGGACAGCATTACCTCCAGTCTTTTAAATATATGTAAAGAATATGGGATCCCACTAAGGCTTTGGGAACTATTCAAACATGTATATTTGCAACCTTTAAGTAAACTGGTGTGAAAGCAAAACTTTGTTGGTAGAAATAGCATTTTGTGGAAGAACAGAGACAGACTGCCAGAGTCCATGCTCATGATAAATCAGGACATGAAGAACAGGAAAATACAATTGAGACTTTTCATTTAGTAACCCTCAGTGGCAGCCCCAATACAGTAAATCTCCTCTTTTAGCTAGCATTGTCCCCAAAAGACTGAAAAGCAACTGTATACAACCCAAGTACTCCCACTTTGATTGACTGAAAAATTTTATCTTTGTTTGCTGAAGACAATGATAAACAGCACAAAGGGAAAGTCAGTGTTCTGTAATGAGCTCTAAGCTCCTTTACACTGCAAAGAAACCTCCTTATTGTGATACCATTTCTATGGTGGTATCACCTATGCTTCAGTCCTTTCAGCCAGGTCAAGCAACGTTGACTGAAAACCTCAGATATATCACACTGTCAGAAAAGGAGTAACAATCAGTTTGAGCAAACTTTGTAAATGTGCTTGGACAGTGTTCATTTGGCGTACGGATCCCAATGTGTCCTGCTGAAGTACAGTGTGTGGAAGTGCTTGCCATGCAGCAGCAAAGTTCAGCAAACCCCTCATGTATGGTAAGGATCTAGGCTAGCACTTCTGTGACTCACAAGGTGGATTTCATTCATACTGCTTCTACTTTGTTCTTTTTGCTAGAGGAAAATGGGGCATTTTAATATATTTTGCAGAAATAAAATATCTATACCTGGCAGTTATTAAAATATGCATTTTACAGAATAAACAGTATCCTCCTTGGTAATATGGTTTAAAGCTTTCAAATCTTACTAAAAAAGCCTCTTAAACAAATCAAATATTAATGCTTAATAAGATGTAAGAAAATACTGAAAATTGCGAAGTTTAATTTTTAAAAAATATGAAATGTTAAAACATAATTGCTATAAAATATTCATGGTTAAATTATTAAAATCATTATTAAACCCTAAATACCTAAGTCATCAATTCACATGTTCTATGTAACAGAATTTCAGGAACCTTTTTTTTTTTTTTTTTTTTTCTGAAGGCAGAGTCATTGTATACCCCTGTTGACCCAGTTCGTGCACCTGCTACAGGACATGGATCAGGCTTGTCTCAAGATAGCTATTGCTTAATTCATATGAAGTTACATCCAGACGCACATCCTGTCTATTGAGAACAGCAGAGATATGACCTTAAGGTAGCAGAGAATCCAGATTTCTTTTCTGAGTAGTTTCACAAGAAGCAGTGTATGGAGCATAAATGAATCCCATTTATCTGGTCAGGCCTTCTGACAGCTGCTTCCACTTTCTAGTAATCTATATTACTTTTGAAATAGCTGCAATGAACCATTACCCCACAGACTGACAACACTTTGTTTTCTGAAAGTGATATAAAAAACAGGAAGGTTACCTTCTGAATCAAGCTCTCTAACTGACTATAAGCAAAAGCTTATAAAGCAAGTTCCAAAAATACATGCAGAACTCCCAATATAGCTTTCTATTGATTTTCAAGTATTGTCCGGTTCAATTTAATGCTAACACAAGGGACCTGCGGATGTCATTTTTATATTTTGGTGGCATTAATCTTTTCCAGTGACAATGCAATGCATTACTGGCTACATCAAGAATCAGCTACATTAGTATCCAGCAGACAGATGCATCATTCAGTGATGTAAGAATTGGAGGAGGTTATTAACAGGATAAGGACAGTTAATAAAGGTATGAACATCTTTCCCTTGCTTATCATAATGAAAGTGTTGTGCTGAAAAAGCAGTGAGGGAACAGAGTGGGATTTATTTATCTAGCCCCCAGATATTTAGAGGGGAAAAAAAAAAAAATATCCCTTAGTATCATTATCTTTGAAATGTCTGTCACATGACAAATTTTATAGTGACACATTAGTGTGGAGCAGTATTTGCAATCTTTCTGCATAGTGCTCATTAAACTTTAATGAAATACTATTTCCAAAATTCACTGCCAAATGCACTTATCCTACAAATGTCACTATCAGCAATTTTACATGCACTTCTGGTGGAGGACAAAAAATTGTAGGTACCCTACTTTTCCTTTTTAATACCTGAGAAAGGTCAGTTACAATGTAACATTTCTCTGAGTACTTAAGGTCACTTAGACTTGTTTCTACCTTCTCTGCCCTTGTTTCTGTCAAAATACTTCTATCACTTAAGACGGTTTTATCAAATTGAAAATTATCTGGAGTAACTTTCATGGCAATCCCTACCACCAGTAAATACTTCACCACTCTTAGTTATGGAAGGGATGGATTGCATGTGACTTTTTAAATAAAATAACAAACAACTTGCTGCATAGCACCATGATAACTTTTTAGAAAATATATTTTGAAGTAATTCGGTAGCTTTTCATTTATTGTGATTCCAGAAATTTGAGGAAGGAAATCTAGCAGTCAATATTAGAATGACTATAGACAGAAAACCCCAAGGTTTTACATGACAAAGCCATAGGGAAATTATCCTTTAATTAATATTAGCCTATCCTCTGTGATAACCTAAAGTGTCTAAGATTCATAAATGCTCATTCATGGAAAAAAATCTACAAAATTCAGAGGGTCTTCAAATAATCAGAAAATGTTATTGGTAAATTGCAAACTGCATGGAAATTGGTATAGTAGTTCCCAACCAACTATGTAATCACATGTCACCGGGTTCTGGATAAAGGGGTAGAATGAAAGACAAGAAAGAAATGAAGAGGTAGAGATAAATTAAAGAGAAAAAAAAAATGAATGAAAAAGAAAGAGGAAAAGAGAAAAAAGAGGAAAATGAGAAAGTGTTCAACTCTCTTGGTTACCGTGTAAATCCAGCAGTGGAAATACAGGTCCTGGTTTCACCTTCAATCCAGCTGCTAAGCATTGGTCCATCTGCATCAGTCCAGCTAATGAGATGCCCAGAGTCCAGGTGGTACCAGCCAGGCTTGGAAGGGTGAACCTTTATGTGGGCAGGTTTCTATGTAAATAAATTATCATCTGCAGTCTGTTCTTTCAGACCTTTCTGGAAATGGTTTGAAGGGATTCTGGGATCCTTCATGGTCTCAATCCCCCTCTGCAGTCCCTGCAGACTTCCTGCCAGTCATTCCTGCACTTGTGCTGTGCTGTAACTCATTTCTGCATTATCTTTATATCCAGATGTGATCTACAGAAAATCCTACCAGTTCAATAACACAACAATACTGATTTTTGCATTTTTTCAGATTTACTTGCAGATATAAAATGTGGGGATATCATGCAGTGTTAATAATGGTTGGTATGGAAACAAACATCAGTTTTGGTCAGTGGAATTTTTAGCAAATATATTTGATTTCTTCAATATGCTTTATCTGAACAGGGGAAATGGCTAAAAATTTTGCTCAGATCAGAAAGACCAGTGTAGATGATAGTCCCCATGAGTACGGGACAAATGCAGGGTATGACTATTCAAATGGTGAAATTTCATTACTTAGGAACAATGATATATGGATTTCTTTATTTTGTTTACTGTGTCAGTTTGAAAAGCAGAACTGTGTGCTGTTAGTTCATTATAAATTAGTGGATGATTTTTTTTTCCTTCTCCTTCCTGCTTCCAATGAGCTGCAAGCAGAATTTTCTCACTGGAACCTAACATTCTTCTTTATTAAATTATTTTGTTTTTGTTTTGTTCAGTGTCATTTCTTTGACAGTTTTTGGTTTTGGCCTCATTACCTTGTGAGATTTGACTATTGAAGTGCACTGAAGGCACTAAATGTGCTTGCATTCTTAATTTTCCTTCATTTTCTTCATTTAAATATAATCTGCATTAGAAAAGATGCTTATGATTCTTCAGCATTTTTCTACCTTCAGTACTTTACATTACCTTGATCAGCATAAATTAACAGCAGAAACAGCATCATTTTGATGAAGTCCCTGATGCCACACATGCTGCAGTAACAATTGTTTTGCTGACTCCTTGGACAAATAAATAGAACAATCTCTTAATATATTCTGACATTCCTTTGCAGAGCAGAATTTCTCCTATTATTGCTACTAGATCTGCTGTTCTAATCCACTTAATCACTATGAATTTCATAATTTAAATTTAGTTTTTGGTGTATATTTCCATGTATTAGAAATACAGATTGATATATGAAACATTTCTAATGTATGAACCATAGAAGATTACATTCTCACTCAAAAATTAAATATGTAATTGCACACTGTATTGTGTTGGACACAAAGACTATAAAATGAAAGATACAATTTTAAAAAATATTCTAGTGTTTACCAACCATAAGTACATTTTAAGAAAATCTTGCTGTTTTTCACTGGTGTCTTGTAAAATATCNTCTCATCCGCAGGTACTAGCAGAGGCTTACTCTTTGATTAGTGTAGTCCAAACAACAACAGAAAAGATCACATTAAGAGAAACAACTCACTTCTGTTCTTCACTGTAGTGTGTTATATTCACCATGAACTCTTACTGGGTTTGTTGTAATTAGCATCACTGTACTTTGTACAAGTATAGTGCATTCTGAATTTCTATCAAAAGCAAGAAAACAACCAGGAAAAAGTATATCTAATTTTATAGTCTCAAAAGTTGAATAGTGAAGCCAAACTACTTAAGTATCACCTTTTTTTCTCAATTATATGTTCATAGATCAATCACTAGACTTCCTCTGATGAATTTCCAGTATTATAGCACAAACCTTCAGATTCATGAGTTGTGTTCTGCTTGTTTTACTTCTATACTGAATTGGCTAGTAGTTCTTCAGTCTTTCTTCCACTTGTCTAGTGTAATATGAAAACTTTTATGTATCACTTAGGAATTTGGCAACACAGATATAAATTCCGGCCATGATTTAGTTGTGAAATTCCCAGAAGCATTTCCTAGGTGACAGACTGCTCCACCTGATGTATTAATATGATGGGCTACAGTTCCCTTAGTACTTCTAAACTTCACTAGATCAAAAAAATGCACCTCTACATTGGTATTCCAAATTTTCTCATGTAGAAGACAAACCTTTGTGCTGCTTTTTTTTTCCTTTTTTTTTTTTTTAACCTGCTTGTGTTCTTTTGAAGTACTACTGCTTTTATATAGAATAACTTCATAGAGAGAAAGTCAGCAGAATTATCTAATTAATTTTCAAATCAGAATAGATAAAAATAAACAGTCATTTGCAATCCCTATGTATTTTTCTGAAGTGATTTATACTGCCTAAATTTTGTTTATTTTGTCCTTTCAGAAGTAAAAATTGTTATTCAACCTGGAGCCTTAAGTCACAGGTTTCCAAAAATAAGTTAATATGCAACCATCTGCATCCTTTTACTGTTACAGACATTTTTTAAGGCTTGTCATATTTAAAGTTGCATTAATTATTCATTAATTTTGACATATATCCCTAATAAAGAGAAAACCCGGATTACTCCTTTCAGTTTTCTCTTCTTGTTGCAGATAATTTTTAAAAGGTCTAAAAGGAAGGGAAAAAGACTAATCAAACGAAGGAAAATGTATGGGGTATTTTTTCAGATTAAAGTGGTAAATAAGGGCAGAATTCACTTCATGTGAACAATTAATAAACTTGGCCCAACGTTCTGCAGATATAAACTGACACAGCTGGATCAAAATCAATGGAATAAGAGGGATTTATACTAAGAAGCCAGTTTTATTTTGTGGTTTTGTTTTTGTTAGGTTGTTTGTTGGTTTTGTTTGTTTGTTTGGGGGGGCAAATCAGGCTGATAGGAATGCAAGGTGTTGAAATACACTTCCCATCTTAATGTGGAATCAAAGCATTATCACGATCCTTTCATTACTGTTATCCTGGGTCTGCTCATACTTTTATCTAAGGATAAACCTGATGTAAGGCTAACAAAACTGAGGGATTAGCAGGAAAAAATGTAGATATAAAACTACAGATTTTCCTTTGTTCTTCAAATGCATGACAGTAACAATTATATTTCAATGGTATGCTTTATGACGTTTTATAAAGAGTGTTGAAATTGCAGGTTTCCTTTTGGACAGGAAACATACAAATTTTGAATTATCCGTCCTCTTCTGCCAACAGGTAACTCTCACAGTTTCAGGTGGCTCATGCTGTGCTGGAAATGTATTATGAGATACAAGGCAAATTTACTTATGGATACAATTTTACAGCGGCATTCTTTGGCATGCCTTTCATCTCAGAGTCTTTTAATTTGCCTGTTTCCCCTTTGACAAAAAACACTGCAGGTAAAACTACCAACCATGGCTACACAGAGGGTAAATTTGGCAGCTAGTAGATTCATATGCATACAGATCAACCACTATTGGTCTCAGAGAAGATGTTTATAAGACAACATTAATACATTTATTCTGCAAGGAGAAGAAGTGAAAATATTACAAAATGGCATTTTCTCATTAAGGCAGTTTCTTTCTTTTTTTTGTGATAGCTGAGTAAAACAGATGTAGGTCGTTCAGAATTCAGAGCAAGTGAAGCAGAGCAAAATCCTTTGCAATCATTTCTTGTGACATGAAATATTATATCTAATGGGTGTTGCTGATATGGGCAGCAACATTCAGGATGCATCTCTTACTAAACTGTGAAGGGAAACTAAAAGGAATAGTAAGATACCTTGGGTTGGAACATTTGCTTTATCACTGCTGCAGCAAGCCAGTCTGACAAGTTGACATGCATAGAAGTGCTACTTTAGGAGAGCAGGCACAGATAGGGAGAAAAAATTATTTTTGCACAAAGGTGCACTCCTCTGTGCACAGCCTTGAATCCAGAAGAAATAGAACCAGAAGAGCTATGAGACAGGGTGCATAAACTTGTTTCTCAGAAAAACTTTGATACCAGGACTTCTCATACACTGAATTATCCAAAACGCCTTAAGAGTCGAGCCTCCTAGAATGCTATTACAGTGATTACACAGTAATCTCTCCCTTCAAGTGAATTTTCTAGATTATATTGGTTGCAAAAACCCCCCATAAATAGCAATTTACTTCCAATTACATTTTATTTATTGTTGCATTAATGAATAAAACCAAACTGCAGACAGATCTTGACTTCACAAATGGAGTGAACCCAAATATTTTATCTTTTAGATTTAGGAATTTGAAATAAGAACTCAGTGCTACAGTGAGTTGCTAAATAATGTCTCCCAAAGCCATTAATGCTAGGAATATCT
>VWZN01008160.1:162832-173589 GCA_013396955.1 Regulus satrapa | reverse complement strand
AAAAAAAAAACCAAAACAAAACCAGAACTTCTATATTAAAAATTATATAGATTTTTAACAATGAATTTTATATTTTAATAATAAAGATACATTAAAACTGTAAAGATTAAAAATTTCTGAACTTTCTTGTGTTTTCTAAAACTATTTTATATTGAAATATATTATAATTTGTCATGCATTTTAAAAGGCTGCTTTTCAGAGCATCTTAACACCTATTCAGAATGGTGGAGCTGCGACCGTGTGCACATTAGCCCTTTAAAACAAAACCAACAGTCTACTAATCTAATCACATTTCCAGAATCAGTATATGAGAGATCTCCAGAATCTTTTTTGAGAATAGTATTAGGGACAATAGTGATATAATTTACATATGTAATCATAAAAGTGGAAATAAATCCTTCTGTTACAAATTCCAGTCAAATACAAGTGTTTTTTCACAAACAGTGTCAAGAGCTATAATATGACAACACACATTTAGTGGATGCACTCTTATGGATAACCATGGAATCAGAGAATACCGGTTTGGAAGGGACCCCAAGGATCATCTAATCCAACTTTTCTTGTCAAACATACAGTCCAGACAATCTGGCCCAGTACACTATAGTAACTAGGTCCTTTAATATTTCACATATTTAGTGTACTAGTGAAATATTTTTGCAAGCAATTTCTTATTAAAATGTCAAAAACATTCTTAAACTTCTGCAAATAGTAATTCAACCAATAAAAATAATTCCAAGCTTTAAGAAAGTACATTTCTTTCAAAACAAATTTTATTTCTGTTTTATCTAGAAATGAATATATCTAATAATTAAATTCAGAACAAAAGTAGTTAATGGAATTTTACTATGATATGTTTGCTTTGTTTGTTGGAAGCTGGAGAAACATACATCAGGAGTTCAAAATAACAGAATCTAAGTACTTCATATGTCTCTTTTTTTGTGGACAGAGATATCTAACAGAGATTTTTCTACAGTGTACAATATCCTCTTAATCTTCTATGAACAAGTGGTTTGTTTAGAACTGGATTTTCCTTGTTTCTTTAAATAATGTGCTATTCTATGTTTAAAAGTATTTTCAAGTGCACCTGTTCAAATTCTTGTGTGCTGGTAGAAACACTGAAGCAATACATTTTCCCCAGAAAATGCTACAGGAGAGATGCGAATCCACATGCAAAAACAAACAAACAAATAAACAAACAAAAAACAAACAAACAAAAAAACCACCAAGAAAACAAACCAAACTGAGATACAAAAAATATGTCAAATCCTGTGGTTGATACAGAATTTTCTTTCATTTGGGAAAATATCCTTCTATCCGCTACAGCTCTGTCCCTAAAGAACCCTTTTGTTGATATAATCTCTGCTTTTTATAAAAATGGTTTCCTGGAATGATGGCATTGTGCTGACAAATCTCTTCCGGACAACTTTCTGACTAATCCTGCTGATACCAGCAGTAATACTCACAGACTAAGTTGCTATCAAGCAGGTATGCAGGGGGAAAAAATCCCACTAGAGAGCTAAGAATCAGGAGAAGAAGTGATATTAACATTACTTTTTTTGGGACAAAGCAGACTATTCACCCAGCAAATGCCATAGCCAAGTGACCAACTTAGAAGGAAGAGAAACTGTCAGTGAAACCGTCTGGAAAATCTGCCAAAAAGCCAGATGCTGCTACTGAAAAACTACCTCCCACAAATTGGCATTGGTGTCTTACAGAGCTGGCACTCAGCGGTGGTACCTGCTTTCCTAAGCCACAGTCTGTTGTGAATATATTATTTTACTAGCCTTCACAGCTATTAATAAGTGGGTAATATTATTCTGTTTTCATGTATTAAATTCTCCTTAGAAACTATTGTGCTTTTGACAGATGTAAGGAAAAAAAAACTGTAAACGTGAGCACCATGTTTTTGAAGGGGAAAAAATGGTGATTCCTTTTATAAATGCTGCACAGGGCATATGATCTTCAAACCTTGTTGTTTGCTTACTGGTATAATTTATTTCTTCAATATTTTGACATTATCTAGGGATGACTGTTGGCACTACAGTTGTCACTACTTGGAGAAATGAGCAATTGAATGCATTTCTGTTCACTGAGACACTGAAAATTAAGGTTATGGAGCCTGCTGAATGTGGAAAAGCAGTTTATGAACATTTCCGGTACCAATAAAAGGAATAAACTCTATCTTTCTGCTGTGCTTTGTGCACAATGCCTATACAAAAATAAGGAAAGAAATAAAATGAAAATTCCTGGATTTGAAAGAGCTCTTATATTTTCTTGAGAAGGGAAATTCTTCTCAGGAATTGGCCCTTGCTTATTTGAGGCTAATTTCTATGGAGATTTTGAAGTTCTGATGCATGAAACAGACTCTTGCCTAGAGTGAGCTGAAGTGCTGGCATGACTACATAAAGCAACATCAAGGTACCACTTACTTTGCACTGAATTGTATCCATAGCTGAATTCTCTCATCACGTTTCCAACAGTAACATCCCTCCTGCAAATCTAGACATAAGTACTTAGAAGTTTCACAAAATGAATGGAGAAATTGTTTATCACAAATTGATGGAAGCAGAATCTGTATAACTAGATGGAGGTTTTTGTCTTTTTTTTTCACTCAGGAGAAAATTCTCAGTGGCTCATAGTCAAAAAAGACAGGATGCAAATGGAGGCCAGCATAAAATAATTCCATCAGAATTTCTAAGAAAGTGACTTCTTAGTCACTTCTGAAACAGAAGAAATTGAAGTGGCTTCTGCAAAAGCACAATATTATCAGTAGAGATTCATATAGATCAATTAATTGTGACAACAAATTAGGCCTGCTGCTTTGTGAGAATCATTCTTAAATAATAAGTAAAAGCTCTGTTATTTCAGATAACATGTTGCCCCTTATTTCTATTGAAAAAAATACTATTGAGTTACAGAATGAATTTGAATTAAGAGGAATGTCTTGTTCCCTATTATCACTGATGTCTCAATCCATAGAAATGTTAACATACTTTTGGTAATAGTCCATTGTTGCATAATGGAAGGGGAATATCTATCTGGTGTCTGTTTCATTATTTTAAACACAGCACTGAGAGCGCATTAGGATTAACTGAAATGTAAGAAATACCTTGTAATCAAAGGGGTCAGACATTGCCAGTGTGTTTTATATTAACTGAAGACACTTCACAGATCAGGCATGTTCTGTAATTTTCTGTGTTTCAGTGGATGATTGCAGATGGATCATCATACATGATCACATACACCTGATCACTGTTGGATTAAATACTTGTGCTAAAATCCCTCTAGGCTGCATGTGTCAGGGAGCAGGCAGGGCTAGTGGCCCCTTGAGGGAGGTGAGACAGTAGCTGTGGGTCATGGCACATTTGGCAGGACAAGGATATCACAGAGGTGGGACATGGTCCCATAGCTCACAAGGAGGGAGAGAGGGGCAGGACCAGCGCTGGGGACCAGGGTCAGACACAGCCCTGGGGAAGGCAGCCAGGCATGGAGACCTTTACAGGCAGGTGGCTCCCAGAGTTTGTCACGTATCACCTCCACTCTGCAGCAGGGCTGGCTCCCACCCCCATAGCCCAGTCTTGGGAGGGAAAAATGTACAAAATGTGTCATTTGGTCTTAGAGTTCATATTTCACTTTTCCACACATGCTGAAAAGAGTTTGAAAACTGAATTCAAACAAGACTTGAAAATTGAAGGTTACCTAACATATTTACAAAAGTAAATGAATTAAAGTGTTGGGTTCCTGAAGACACTTAGTGAATACTAGTTTGCCTTTTATGAAGAAGTTTTAAAAGGTTTTCTCTGCTTCAGTTGTTGAAGTTCAATTGAAATTAAGAAGATAACACTTATATTCACTGATGTTTGCGGTGTTGTTCTCTAATTGATAGACGTGTTTTCATAAAAGATTTGGTAGGCAATTAGGTGATGATAAATTTTATCTTCTGTAGAAACAGATATTGGCAACTCATAAAGAGGCAAGATATTCAGTTCAACATTGCATGCTATGTTTCAGATGCCTGCTTCATATTTTTAATTCTATGAATAAAACAATCAGTTTCTCTCTAAACAATGAGACAACACACATCTTTAAGAAAATGATAAGATTTACTGAAAGATTAAAAATTATATTGCTATATGTTGGAAATGGATTTGTTGATACTGCAAGAAAAAATATCCTTTATGAGTCTCCTAATAGGAAATAATTCTAAATTGTATCTTCAAATCTTCCTTTTCTGAAGTTTCAAGAAATTGAGAGTACTGCATTTTTTGAGAGTGTTATATTTTAAGTGTTACAATTTGTAACACTCTTGTGCCTAAAACACTGTGGAAAAAAAAATAGTTTCTTTATGTAATTGCATTTAGATGGAAATCTATTTTGATGGGAATTCACTGAATTCAAATAAAGTTATTGAAGGCATAAGCAGTGTTACAAATTTAATTTGAACACAAATGTATTCAAATGTATAAAATGCACTGTAGCTGAAAATATGTATAATTTAAAATAATGAATTCAAAAGTAAGATTACTTCATTTTTTTTTTAATTTGGTGACCTAAGAAATATACAGAATAGAGAAATAGTTGTTTTGTTAAAGTAAATGGCTATTTTAATGCATTTCCCAAGGAAATAATTGTTTAATATTTTTAATGTAGATTTCATTTATTTCTATGAAATATGGAAAATCAATGAATTGAAGCTTAGAGGACAAAAAGAATTATGACACAAAAAGTTTTCTATGAATGTCAGCAAAAAAAAATTTTAATCACATGCAAAATGAATCATTACAGTTCTCCACTTCAACACATTTTTTGGAAGAATTATTCTGTAAAGAGTACAAAAATGTTTACATGCTATAGAAGTATGGATGAAAAATAATGAAAAAATGCTACATACAGCATTCAAATCCTTTACAAGTGTGATATTAAAGAAAGTTCTTTACCACACTTCCTCTGGAATTTTCTGTTGAATTAATTTTCTTGTCAAAACCCTAATTTTCACATTAAAAATAAGATAGTTTAATTACTTTTATTTCTCTTGATTTCTGAATGTGAATAAGAGAGTGAAATATTAATCTTTTGATAACATCACCTTTACATTTTTTAAACTATCAATATTTATTTGATTCAGTTTCACAAACATAAAACTGCATTTCCTCATGGTTCATTGTATTATGAAAATAGTTTTTCTGATTTTCCTTCCTTTATGTAGACAGATCTATGTCTTCCAAAAAGACGTCCCCTGATTTTTCTAATGAAGGTTATTTTGGGAGTCTTCTCCCACATATTTATTTAACCTAGTGCTAAATCCTAGTGTATTGCAGCATCCTGCAAACTCTGTCCTTTTCCACTGGTTCCTAGATGCTATGCCCACATAATTCCTCATGCATGTTCTACACTGATAAGCACTTTCTCACCATGAGATGGAGGTTTGCTGAGCAACCTACAAAAGATAAAGAAGAGAATCATGTGCTTGGAGGACTGAAAGATGGGAAATAAAACATACTTTTATATTTATCTGCTATGAACCTTACTTTCCCAGTGGAAAGTGAGTAATCGGTAAGGACAAATTGCACAAAAGATAGGTATTTAACTTTTTGTTAATCCTCCCCCAGTCACAGACCCTCTCCAAAACAGATAGCTGTAAATTATCCATCAGGAAATTTATGGGAACATAAATAAGCAAAATAAAATTCTAGGAGAATTTTTTTTTTTTTTTTAATTTGGACCAGAGAATCACACTAATTATAACATGGAGACAGTTAAGAGAAAAATACTTGTGTCATTGCTGCAGAGGAGGAGGCTTTGATCTAGAAAAAGATTATTTTACAGTTTAAAAAGTAGCTACCTGCAGTATGTTTGCAGATTGTGTTGATTGATATTAATGGAATGAAATCCAGCACAAGAAAATTAATAACTTTGGGGGAAATGTCCAGTAGGTGTCTAATTTTAACTGAAGTGAAAATACTTACATTTTTTCAGACTTTTTTACAATATAAAAATATTATGCCAATCAATAGGTAATCTAACAAATTTAGTGAGCCCAACCACACCTTCATTATTTAACAGATTAGTACATTAAATACTTCAGAACATCTTTTTTACATGCAGACATATGCATGAATAATAAAACAGATGGTTAGTCCCTTCTTACATACACACTGGACTGCATCTGTGAATGCAATGTCAACCCATAATTGAGTTAGATTTTCTCAACTTTATTTTTTAAAGTAATCTGTCTTTTCCAATTATCATTGTCTGATTCAAAGTACTAGGAGAGATTAAATGGATCCTTGAAATTAAAAGGAGGATGATAAACCACTATGACTAAGATGGGAATTTTCCAGTGATGGGTAGAATGCAATTTCCAACACATTTTGGCATAAAGCTAAACAAGATACTGTCCCATAATGCTTGGTTTGACTTCTTTTGGACATCTTGGTGTATTTTGAGGAAGACATAATTCTTATTCCCATGAACAGTCTGCTTTTCTTTCCATACAAATGGGAGAAGTAATGTCATCTCGACTGAGTTCTGTGGACAAGACACTCAAGGAGAAAAATTAACTCCTGCCTTTTTTCATTTCATGTGCCTCTACAGAACCAAGCCACTATTTTTCCTTTGTTGTGCTCTCCTCATTCCTTCGTTGCCCATCAAGGGTAAAGTGGTATATTTCACAGGAGGGTATATAGGTTAATTACTGGCGCAAGCATGGTTTCTTCTGCACATGATGCAGTGTCGCAGCATCTGCTGTTCACTTGCATAAAACTGCAGCTGGCAATGTGGGGAAAATGTAGTGTCATTGGGAAGTAATGGCCTGAAACAATAGAAGCACCTGCTTCCTCCCAGGTACCTCCTGGATGCATTACCATATACATCAACCGCCTCTTGCTGTAGCTGGTACCTGTCCACTTAATATCCACAAAGCCAGCATGGGTCTGTTGACCACTGGTTTGGCTCAAATTAGAGGCCACAGGCTCCACATCACTTTCAAAATTAAATCAGTTCCTTATATAGGATGCCATTTATGTCCTATGGGTTACCATCTGTCATACATATTTCATCAGATGCAAATTTAGTTAGAAAACTGCTTAGTCCATAAAATAGGTACTCAGACTTCAGTCATTATCAGAGCAATGTGTGCAATTTAAATACTATATCTGGACAATTCTTGGCTTAGATTTCCTCACTGTACCACTAAAGTCTTACATGTAACTCTATTGAGTTTTTTATTAGACTGTACATGTCCAGCTGATTAATCTTTTACCTAGGTTTTGCAAACATCCACATAAGCATTGTTCTCCTGCTATAGTTTTCACAGGAATAATAGTTTACCTACTAACTTCCCTTTAGCTGCTAATAAGGTGCTTTTCTTACACACACTGCAACTTTCCAGAGAAAAGGCATTTTTATTTTAAAAGAAGTGCATTCCAGAACTGGTCTAACTTCTTGAATTGTTGCTGCTAATGGAGTAACATCTCATCTCAGCTACTGATGAGTTTGGTGATGAAACGCAAAGAAGATGGGAAAGGGGGTGTTCATCAGCATTGGGTTGTACAACAGTAGCACTCTTTAAATAGGATGAATTAAAACAGGGTTTGTTCCTCTACCCCTGACTCAGTGGGTATGTATTTTAAGGCATAGTCATCACAAAAAAGTACAATGTAGGTGTAAACAGGACAAGTCAGGAAATATGCTTTGGATTAATTTGTTTTCTCACCTTTTTATCAATCTGCCTGTCCAATATCCAATATCCTGTTATCTTCATCAAATACCACAAAGTAGAAATGTTTCTACATAATTCAAATATATCAGTCCTAATTGTGTAGCAAGTATTATCAGTAATAAAACATTCTCCTACTTGCTTTGAATAACCAAAGAGAGTCAAAGCTAAGGAAAACAATGGCTGAGAACTAAAAACAAAACAAAAAAAAGAAAAAAAAAAAAAGAAAAAAAAAAGAATAAAAAAAAGATAGAAAAATTTCAGGCTCTATGAGTGTTTACAAAAATGGGACTATTTGTGCATATGAGTGGTATAGATAAATCAAATAAAGAAACCAAACCCAAATAAAAAGAGTAAAAAGTAAAGGATACAGTCAATTATAACCAACTTACACTATAAAAACAAATTGAAAAGAACCCTAATGCTCAAGACACATCATGGTGTGACCATCCATCAGTTATGCACTTTCAATCTCTTTCTCAGTTTCATAGGCAAAGAAATTTTTCTGTCATGTATTCCTACCATGTCAATATGTGAATGAAATCATATGCAACAGTGGTATCCCAGTTTAATTTAGCAGGGCTATTCTATTAACATTTTGAGAGTTTTTATTTTTCTAGTAGGAGTTAAGGCTCCTTTATTTTTATTTTGGAGTTAAGACTAGGGAAGGGTAAATATGTTGGGTTTTTTTTGTTTTGTTTTGTTTTGGGTTGGTTTTTTATGTTTTGTTTTGTGGGAATTTTTTGTTGTTGTTGTTTTATGTGTTTGTTTGTTGAGGTATTTTTTGGGTTTTTTTTCATCTCTGAAAGTAAGAGCTAACATTTGATTTAGTTTAAATATTTTCAACACCCTTCTGAAGTTTTGAGTCTTTTTTCTAGACCACTCCGTGATGATGCTTATAGTATTTGCAAGAATACTGAATACAATTAACTACTAGCTTGTTGGGTTTTTTAAAAATTAAACATGTTTTAAAGAAGTGCTGTGATGCTGCAGACAGGAAAAAAAAACTAAAGCTCTACCTGATGAAGTACCAGTGCCAGTTAGTGGGTGCGGATCAGCTTGTGTCATCTTGTGATAGAGCCTGTATGTGCCTCATTTCCCTCCATGCCTTCTTTTTAATGACATGGAAGACAGACAGATCAAACCTATCACCATTATTATGGACAATTATTGCCACAACTATTATTGTGGACAGCATGAAGAGGGTAGACAAATGCTGTGGTCTTGGACAAGTCCTTCCTCTTTTTATGTGTAGTGTGTGCTATGATGCTCAATAACAATCACCAAAAAAAAATAAAATAAAGTGTTCGAGAAGAAATGTCAAAAGTAAAAAAAATGCTGTTATGTTAATGCTTTGATATTAATTTCCTGTGTTCACTCTGCTTTTGAGAGACCACATATCCATACCAATTCTGTCTCACATAAGCCTTTCTCTAGGCAAAATACTACTGATTTTACATTCTTGATGATCACTTTACTGAGAATGAGCAAGCCATTTTTATGTTGGTGTTAGTAAACGCTTATGACAATTTTTCATGACTGCTTCATATGACGTACTTTTTCTGTAATTAGAGGATTTCAGAGAAATTTAGTCAGCAACAATTTCTTTGACAGTAATAGCAAGAAAACAGGATAATACTAAGAGGTCATATTATAGGAAACCTGTCAAAATAAGATTTCAGATCAGGAAAAAAAAAAAAAAAACCCAAAAAAAGCCAGTGGCAGTTCCTGGAACAGACTGGCATAACCTTCATATCAAAATTGATTGTTTAACATCAGGGTAAAGTATTGCACTGGAAGATGGAAAACACCCTCCTATATAGATCCAGTATCAAGATGTACTAGAGAAGTGAATGAGAATAGCTTCAAGAGAAGTTCCCAGGGTCTTTGTGAAAGAAAGTAAGTCCAAAAACATGAGACTCTCCTATACATAGCCTCCTCTTCAGTGATTTTATTTCATGTAAACTTCTTGTTATGTCTCTTCTTCAAAAGCCAGCAAAATTAGGCTTCTTAGCTGAGGATGCCCACAAGATTGAAATTTGCATTTATTTAGAAACTGTAAGACTTCAGCAACCAATTTAAAACATAAAAACCTAACTATGGAACTACAGTTTCTTTCCTGATAGGAAGATGTTAGATCAAGAACACAGAAGACATAGATGCAAAATTGGCAAAAAGAGATTTTTAAGCTCCTAATCTCACTAAGAAATTGCCCTCTTGCAGCCAAGTCAGGATTTCATTTCTTCTTCTTGACCTGAATCATTTCTGTTATGTCAGGAGATGGTTTGTCTTATTTTATTATAATTCCATGGTAGGATCATCCGAAGGCTGTGATACAGTTCTTAAAATTTGTGTTTAAAAGACTGTGGCGGGTTGACCATAGCCAGCAACCAAACTCCCTTGCCTCCCAAACACCTTACTTTTCACTCCCCTCTCCTATGACACCAGGAAAAAAACAAACAAACAAACAAATGAACAAACAAACAAAAAACCTGACCCCATATTTAATTTCATTCAGTAATTTCTGGGGCCAACTCGATGGTGCTTTCACTGGAAGTTAAAGTTCATTTTATCCCATCTGAACATTGTCTGTCTGATGTTGGTCTACTGACAGTCTAATGATGGTCTACTTCTACTTATCATTTCTTCATTTGTTTCAAGTATTAAAAATGTGGACAAGTTCTATATTTATGTTGGGTTGCTTACACTGACCCCAGGAGTTTTTACAATCTGTCTGAAATCAGTACAACACATAAAGAGTACTAACAAGAGTTTTTAATAAGGTAACTATTTTTTTTTTTTTTTTGGGTAAAAATTTACACCCTCACTGAAAGCAGATATTAGATGAGATCTAAGAAAAGAGACCATGAACCAAAAACCTTTTCTCTCAGTAAGCCTTGATAGAAGATACTTTATCTTTCATTTTATGTAAAAAATACTGTCTGTTCAAGTATCCTGTGAAAGAACAGATATTAGAGGGATGAAGAGAGAATCTTACTGAGTTAAAAAAGAAACCAGTTCACTAAAAAAAAAAAAAAAA
>VWZN01008160.1:141608-160572 GCA_013396955.1 Regulus satrapa | reverse complement strand
CTATAACCACCACCAGTGCTGTGACAGCTTCATCCAGATTTTGTGGGATGGATGGAAAGAGGGTAGCCAAGGGCTGTCTGAAACAGTGACCCAGAGGTGTTCCTGGCGTGCAAATATGACTGTGAGTCAATTATTTTACTCCATCAGTAGTGGGCAATCCAGGGCCCATTGAGCTTTTCTGCCTGAATGATTCCCTCTCTAATAGTTACAAGGTTACTACTTGATGATGGGGAGATTCCTTGGCACAAGAGGTCCTTGGTAAATGATTAATCGCATGTTAAACTTTGAAATCTTGAAGTCGTATAAAGGATTGGTTGAGCACATATAATCCTTTACCCATAAAACATTAATTAAGTCTGGGAGGAGGTTTTTTTGCAGCTGCACTTAAGAGTCCTCTCAGAGAAGGAGGACCTTTCTGAACTTGTGTTTCAGTTGCAATGTCTCCATGATAATCTTTGTCTGACCTTGTCCCCTCAGCAGTTAGCAATCAAGTCTACTTTTGCCGTTGAATCTTCTTAAACCACTGTTGGATCAGTTTCTTCACAGATTAATATCAATAAAGTGTATTGTTTGAAGTTGAAGTCCATCACTCACTTTGTTGCCACTTTCTCCTGAATTCGGTCATTCAGGGGAAGTAAATAACATGGAAGTGTTTAAAACTCATGTAAAATTTCACTGGTGACTCCACATGCAGGGCTCAGAAATTGTTATAATACTAAAATGACCCTCTCACATAGTGATACTGGAATATGCAGCTGAGATCCTTGATGTCCCTGGGGACTATTTGCTCTTCAATTTTCCTTAGTCAGTTATTATAAATGACAGGAAGGTTAGTTATGCAAGCAGTCTGGTTTGGTAGATTAAAATGGATTACAGCCTGGATTTAGAAGTCACAAATTCTTGAGTCTTAGCTGATTTTTTATTGAGAAAATTCCCAGCAAGATTTGAAAGAATGCACTTGAACAGGATTTCTTAAAATGTATGGGTATAAGAATTTATAATATTTTTGTTGAAGTTTGGAAAAAGCATACAAAATTCATGACAATCACATTGTTGTAAAGTTTAGAAGGTGATTATTTTGTGTTAAATTATACAGGAACTTAACCTAGTGGAATTAAAGACCCATATTATCAGATTAGTTGGTTACAAAATCCATTGAAGCCAAAAAGAGCATTGTGATTCCATTTAAAGATAGGCCTACTATGATAGGCCTATCTATGATAGGGAGATTTTTCATACTTGAATTCCATTAGAATGCTTACTAACATAACTAACATAATGCATATGCAATTTTTAAACATTCAATTTAGGGTTTTTTCTCAGTATGCTGAACTATTCATCTGTGTCCTAGCAGATTATCACCTCTCACTATTTTGCATGTACTCTAATTTCAAATTAGTAATGCTGTCCAAAAAATCATAGATAACAGCACTTGGATTCCTGATGTTTTAGAAATTTCCTGACAGAGAGGATCATATTGGTTGCCTACACTAGAAATCAAACTGCTCGAATCAGCAAAGAAATATGTGGGATGCCCTGAGTAAAAGTTGTTTCTTTACAGCATTTCAACCTTGTATTAATAAAGGATCAGAAATCACTATAATTCCCAAAATTAAGTCAAAGGTGTATTTCTTAAAGCTAGAATGAGAAGTTTGCCAAGGCACAGAGAGCTGATCACGTATAGTTTGCATGGGAAAGCTAATTTCCTGGTAATGATGTCATGCAACCAAATTTAATCCCTAGAAGTTAGGTCTTCTAATGGCAGAAGGCCTTTATAATTTAGCAATGATTTGCATCCCTTCTGTAGGAATTACATTAGGTTTTAACATCCTGAGCTTATGTTACAATTCACTGCTTCGTCTCTCAAGGTATTTCTATCCTGAACATCAGCAAAAGGTATTTCATTCACAGAGTGGTCAGTCACTGGAACAGACTCCCCAGGAAAGTGGTCATGTTGCCAAGACTGTCAGAGATCAAGGAGTGTCTGGACAATGCTCTTAGACAAATGCTTTATTTTCACATAGTTCTGCAAGGAGCAGAAAGTTTGACCTGATGATCCACATGAGTCCTTTCCAACTTGACGCAATCTATGATTCTGTAAAAGACATGAAATTTCCAGTATTTTGTTTAATACTAGTCTAAATAAAAGTTCTAAATGCACATCCATACAGGCTAACCAGAAACAGAAAAAAGAAAAAAAAAACAAACCAAACAAAACAAACAAAAAACCACCAAACAGAAAAATAAAAAAAACCCACCAAAAACCCAAAAAACAAACAAACAAAAAAAAAAAAAAAAAAAAAAAGCACAAACAAACAAAATCTTAAAAAGCAGAATAAAGGCTCTTGTTACACACTTCCTCAATACAGTTTTGTAATCTGTAAAACATGCAATATTCTTGCTGCTGGCTGTAAGTTTCTGTCTCCCATCTTGCAGGCTTTCTTATCCAATGGTGACTAAGACTGATAGGAGAATTAAGCAGAGGGGACATTAGAACACATGTAGGGTAGCCTAGGGCTGGGAAAAGTAAACTCCTAATTCTTTAACTTGGATGGAAATGACACCTCAGCTAAGCCAGGAGCAAAACTCACATGATAAATGGGAACTGAACAAGCAGTTAGGTTTTTGTATTTGCAACACACAATGAATGTTTACAAATTATGCCAGGGATTTTTCTTTATTTTTTTTTTCTTCATGCCATAGGTTCTACTAAAGACTTTGCAAGTCTTCATCATGATTAATTTTAAATACACTTTTAAAAAGGCTGGACTGAAGAGGTCAAACTTTTGCATTCTGAATGTGTTTTGTTTTGTGTTTGATAGTGAGAATGCATGCTATGGGCAATGATAGATATGTCTTGCATTTCTACAAGAGACTAAATCCTTTTCTTTAAATCAATAGGGCAAATTCATCCTTCCATCCAACGTGTTTGCAGTGGACATGAATTTCACTTTGGTGTTTTGCACATAAAACATAGCCAAAAATTAGGAATTGCTCCTTTGTGTTCAATATCTAAAAAGAAGAATATTTTAATGTGATTTTGATTGATGTATTTTTAAAAATATATTGTATGATTTAGAGCTTTAAAAAAGGCAGTCACATAATGTTAATGTAATGTAAGGTTGTATTATTCCATTGTAACAGTATGGGTAATGGTTGTATAAAAATTAGGAAGGGATCAATAAAAATTAATACAGCTGAATGACTGTATTTAATTTATTTTTTTCCTATGAACATGAAGGGAATCCAGTAGCTATTCCTCACTTCAAGAACATAAACACTAGAAAAAAGACAGCATGATATGTCTTTACAGGTCTGTTTTTTGGTGGAAAATTGGATATTCTGCTGAGTGACTGAATTATACATCTATGTAATTTTGTTTTGTATAGCTTCTTATATTATTTGCATGTTTTGTGCATGTTAAGAAAAAAATTGTTTCCCATTTTTTTCCACCTAATGTGTTATCAATTCACACATAGATTTTTCTTCTGTTATTCACACTATTTAGTAGAACCTTGCTTTGTTCACTTTTTGGAAGCAGCAGTCAGCTGCAAAAATATAATTGTTCTTAGTGATGTTGGCAGGGCTAAGAAGGCTGAGACATAGTCTTCTACACTCGTTAGTTTTCTTTCTTTTAACACTCAGTTTCATCACAATTTAAGGAGCTGAGTTTTGACTAAATAACATATTGTAAGACAGTTAGATAAAATAATTTTAAATTATAATTATAATTTGAATTTATAATTTAAATTATAATTAATAAAATATTAAATATGAGATATCAGGGTTTCAAAAAGTTATATTTTGTCATTGAAGAAATTGACTTAAAGAGATGTTGTTGTATTGAAGTTAATATGATGGGCTTAAAATGTATATCTTAGGCTGTAGTAAGAATAAAATCTGTGCAGGTGTTTTACAGTGAAAACAGACAAAGCAAAGTTAGAGGAAGGAGTAGCTCAATCTCTCATTATTTCTTGCAGGTTTTTGTGTTTCCAATCGATGTATGTAAGCTTGTAATTCTCTCATATACTCTTTAATCATACACAGCTACTCCTGTGAGGTAGAGACATAGAACAACTCATTTACTCAAACCTACAAAGAGATTAGTGGCCTTACTCTTTTTATGTATATAAATCCTTTTTTTGCTACTTCACCTGAAAGACTTGCTTAAAGTCACAGAGGAAATCAAAGCTGGAAACTGATTCTGCATTTACCAAGTTAGTTCCATGACCTTTGAAAAGGACTTCCCTTTTCCTCTGATCTGCTGACTAATCTCCATCTGAGAAAGCCACCTATATTTGCATCACATGAGGCTAAAGATCAAAGCATTAAACACTTGCTTTTCATTCAGAGCTGTGTTAACAGAATTCAAGTGCCTAGTTAAAGAAATTCAAATGGATTGTTAATATTGTTGGATATAATTTTATCTCTTACCTGAACAAATTGCTGTGGACACCTTACTGAAGCGGTGGCCAGTAGTAAGGGGTCTTTTATACAATATACTAGTATGTGGATTACCACTTGTTCTTAAAATCTGTCACTGCCTCCAGAGGTTTTGTAACAATTGGTCACAGCCAGTGACGTGTCACTACAGGCTGCCCTAGTGCTGCCTAGGCAAAAGCACAAAATTGGAATTGATGACGGTGTGTCGTTGTTGTGATCTAAATACTGTGCATGGGCACCCTGTGGTGACAGGAAAGCATAAACATCCCCAGTCTTATTTAAAGTATGCTTCTTTGAAATCATACCTCAGAAACAACTGTGAGAGTATAAGAGTGAAAATATGAAAGGATGAATCTCCATGTCACCCGCATAAAACAAAAAAATCCTTATGTATCTTGCAGTTCTTTTTCTGTATTTGATGAAATGGTAGATTACCACTGAACCTCTGCTACACAGGAAGTAAAACCCCTATGAAAGTTTGGAGTGCTACTTCTAGTATACTCTTTAATGCAGGTGGTGTGAGTGTGCCATATATATGTATATATTTTTTTTTTCTATTCATTAGATTTAAAACAAAAATGGTCATATAGTTGCAGATTATGAGATAAGCATATTATACACCATAATTTCTCATTAAGCGAGTCCATATGGCTCCAATTTTATTTTTGTTTTCTTCCAAAAAATAATTGTGACTAGGAATTTGTTCCTCCATTAGTGCCGTGTGTTAATTCAGATGGCTGCGCACTGTGAACTGGACAAGTGTCAGATTTCTGTTTTTCAAAAAACTGTTTTCTATATTTCTTTAATAAAACACCTCAAAAATCTCCTTTTTCTCCTTGTCAGTAGAAAGCTTTAGGCTAATTAAAAACAGATCTCTCATGGACACTTAGGGGTATATCACAGTAGATTTTAAGGTCTGCATAATTTATAAGATAACAGTTAATAGAAAAGATTGGGGTTTTTTCTATTTTCAATATAATATTACATGTAGCGACTATCTGTATAACTTCTGATAAAGATTTTTAAGCATTTGGGGTGCAGTCCTGTCTCTTTTGAAGTCAAAGGCAAAATTTCCACTAAGTTAAGAAAAAGCAGGACCTCAGTCAGTTTTCATCTCTGTTGCCTTTAAATGTATAGAAGTTTTTTTTTCTGTTTTCTAAATAAATTTTGCACAGTGTATAACAAATAGAGTGCTAAGTTATATGAGATTTAGGAATGTGTAACAATGGCCACACTTTCATACTGAATATGAGTGTGAACTATTGCCTCAGATTTTCTTAAAATTTTATGTGTGAGGAGATGGCTGCAGAGGTAGCTTGCACATCTTATCCAGTTTTTCTAGAGCTAGACACTGTCCCAGCGGCAATTGTTATTTTGTTTTCCTCTTTCTTTGTTATTTCCACTTCAAATGTTTATCAGCTGCAAATGGCCTACCCAGGGAAGCAACACAGAGGATGAAAGAAAACAGTGGAGAAAGCCAGTGGTAAGTATTGCATACTTCCATTTTGATTTATGCAAAGAACACCTTTCATTGATCTTTGTTCATACTGGGTGAAAATATGCTTTTAATTTTGCCTTTGAAGCACTGATCAAGTATTTTTGTCAATATGCTGTTATTGTCAAACGTTTCAGAGATGCAGTTTGTGTCAACTCTGAGAACTTTGTAATGGTAATGACAAAATTTTTTGTTTCATACAGTCTTTTGCATTTCTCAGGTGAGAGTTATAGATGTGTTTTATAAAACTGCATTTAATTTCTGTTTCTGCTCACATTAAGCTGTTAATTTTACAACAATTCATAAAATATTGTATTGAATTGAACACCTAGTGATCTACATCAGATTAGTATTGCACAAAAGTTTATCCATATGTCTTTAAACATTATACTTGTCTCAAACTTGGTTTGTCAACATGCAAATTTTATTGCTCTTTACCTTATTTTTCTTCAGAAATAAATTAACTTAACTCAAATTTCTGCAATATTTTTAGAAAATATGCTTTCAGTAAGATAAATGTGGTAAAAATGAAAATGCTGTTAGTGATGCTTTACTGTTATTCCTTTTTGTACAAAATGTGTTTTATTATTATAAGTAAACGATTTTTTTTTACTGTAAATGTTGCTGCTATTGCTATTGTTATTGCTATCATTATTGAGGTGGAGATGAATGAAAGAGAGGATGTTCCAAGTCTTTTTTCCTGTGGGCAATTTTTTGAGCCTGGATTTTTGAGAGTGCTTTCAAAGAATCAGTATACCTTTTGTGTGATAACTCATCACAGTTAAATTTAACCTCAAGGCAGAGGCTGTAAGAATTAAGTCAATTCCATCATAAGGGACGATCATGTTTAAGATAGCCTGAGGAACCAAATAAGGTACAACTCTAGGTCCTAAGGAAGTTGGCTGATGTAGTTTCACTCACCCTCATATTTGAAAAGACCTGACAGTCAGGTGAGATCACCAGTGACTGGATAAAAGGGAATATCTTACCCATCCTCAATAAGAAGGATCCTGGGAACTACCAACCAGTCAACCTCACCTAAGTGTCTGGCAACATCCCATTGTCCTGGAAGATGTGTCAAAAGTATGAAAGGCAGGGAGGTGAATATACACAGCCAACATCGCTTCACCAAGGGCAAATCATACCTGACCACTCCAGCAGCCTTGTATGGAAGGATGGGGTGACCTAATCAGCAGACAAGGGAAGAGCTGTTGGAGTCGTCCATCTGCCCTTCTGTAAGGCCTTTGTTACAGCTCCTTGCAATGTCCTGGACACTGAATTGGAGACAGAGAGGTTTTATGGACAGACTGTCAGATCGATAAGGGATTGGCTAAATCCTTCAGACATGGCCAAAGTATCTGTCTGACAATGGCTTGATGTCCAAGGACAAATTAGGAAAAACACTTAGGGTTCCTGGTGGATGAGCTGACAATGTGGGTCTGTAGGACAGAAAGCAAGCCATGTCCTGTGTTGCATAAAAAAGCATACCCAGAAGGTCAAGGGATGTGATTCTGCCCTCTGCTCTGCTCTCCTGAGAGCCAACCTTGAATACTGAGTCCAGCACAGGAAAGATTTGGACCTGTTGGAGTAGGTTCAGAGGAGCAACACAAAAGTTTCAGGTTCCATTTAATACTACTATTGCAACAGAATGCAGTCTGAATTCAGATACAAAAATGATATGTGGAATTGAGAAAGGTCTGTGTCTTAATAAAGGGCCATTTACATAATTGTTCCATAAAGTGTGTTTTACTTATTAAATCTGTAAAGAAACAGGGAACAGGGTTTACTTCTTAGCTGCAAAGATTTTATCAGGAATAAAAGATTTTCCTTAAATAAGTATAAAGTAAGGAAAAAAAAATGTCAAAGCACATTATCTTTCCAGTCACTGCCAATATGAGACAGATTGAGTTTGAGAAATTAAACTGAAATACAATGAAGATCCACTCTCTGCATTCTTGGCTATGAAGTGTGCCTTTGTGCACTGCAGTCACATCCCTATGGCATATTGGAATGGAGCCCCCAGTGGAGACAGAGCCAGAAGACATGTAAATCACAGAAAATAGACAACTTTATAATTACCTTCTGAAAGTGATTATCTCAGATATTCAAAATCACTTGCTACTCCTGCTTTGTAATGAGAGGTGAACGGTGATATTTGAATAAATGAAAAAAGCCTCTCTGGAAAAACTGAAAAACATGAGAGAGCTCTCAGCAAGCTCTCAGCAAAGTTCTGTGGATGACAACAAAGAAGCCTACCTGGATTTTCAAAAGGCTTTTAACAAGGTCGCTCATCAAAGAGACTGATACTGTAGAATTTACTATGGCATAGCCTCCACATGAATTGAATAAAACCTCAGCTAATTAAGTAATTTACCTTGCAACTTTCTTTTCTTACTATGTGTCTGAGGCAATTTATGCCTGGATATTATTTCACATTGTAGGCATAGTATCCTGAAGTAAATTTAAGTTCTCCTGAAAGGTGAAAAAGAATACTTCAGGATGGATTTTAGGACACAGAGGTGCATCTACTTCTCTTTCAGACTGAGTTTTCATTCACTTCAAAAGTAAAAACTATAAATTAGAAAGTTTGCTAGGGCCATGATTGCACTACAGGTTTGGAGATTTATATCTCTGTAAAATGCTAAAACATGTGGTCAAAAATAGCGAAGTGAGAAAAGCACAGAAGGTATGTTGAAGTGAAACTTTGCTCAGAGTGTGGGTGGTTTAGTAGAACTAGCAGATACAGTTGGGAGATCATTGTGAGAGTTCCATGGTAGTGGGACTGAGGTGAAACCAGAAGAATACTTCATGGCAGGAAAAACCCCAACCAGACATACCCTAAAGACTCATGGAAATATTTCTATGGCATCTTGGGCAGATAGTTAGATAGAAAGACCTGTGGACAGGAATCCTCTCTTGGAAGATTGTTTGCATATTTTTCAGAAAAAATTTGCCAGCAATGCCTAGGAGGTGACTTTAGCCTCCAGTTGTTCACCAGCATAACTTTGCAGTGTTTACTTGCTTCCCTTTCAAGCAGGATTTTTTTTTTTTCAAATAGAAATGTTAGATAAGATCCTTTAGCATTGTTCTAAATACTGAGAACATAAATTAAAATAAAGTTGTTTTGTTGGTTTTTTTAAATTTAAAACCATTTTCATAAAACAAGCATAAAAATTTCTATTAAAATCATATCAGGAACTTTACTCTCTCATAAATGAATTATAAATTAAAAACTTTTTACATTCACAAGAAGAAGAAACATTTTAAATAGATAGCAATCCAGCTAATATGAAAAGCACACTATTTTATATCAGCTTATGGTTTAGTCAAAGCTTCAAATGCAATCTTAAAAATCTCTGCAGAGATAGGAATTGGACCCAGATGAGAATNTTGCAGTAGATATTTCAATTGGAAAAAACCTAGAGAGATAGATAAATATTTGTGAGTAAGAGTAGACAGTGAGTTTGCTTCAAATGAATAAGTGTTCAGATGTGTTATGGTACTTTTGGCTTAGCTTTGACTCTGACATCAGCATTATCTGCAGTCCTAAGACAAACACATACCGCACTGTTGGTCTTTTTTTTTTTTTTTTTTTTTTTTTTTTAAAATTAATAAATTAAATTTTAACAAGTTTTGNTAAAGATACTAATATATTTTTATTCTGTTTAATGGTTAGAATATGTCATTTTTAGAACAAAGCTAAATATGTAGTGACTTGCATAACTTTTCAATACCTAATGAGCCTAGTTATTAACTTCAAAGAATGAAACATCCAGAGAATCACTTTATTAAAAATGCAATAAATAAAAAGAAAGAACTCCTGAGACAACTCAAATGTCCATTGAAATTAAAGTGTCCAATGAAATTAAACCCGATGTTCCATGAGTGAGAAAACAAAAATATCAAGTCTGAATGATCCAAAGTCTTAATCGTAAACTCAGAATTAAAAAGTCTTTTAATGCCTTAAATGTCCTGCTTTATTGGTGAAAGGAATCATAGTATTTATCAAGGTTCTACAAAGAGTTACTCCTCTCAGTATCACTACATCCTTATGAAGCAACAGAATAACATGTGACACTCAGACTTTGTCTTGTAGCTGCTGTTTTGGATTTTTTTGGTTGGTTTCTGTTTGTTTGTTTCTTTGTTTGGAAATTAATGCAAAATCTAAAAACTTGCAGAAATTTTGGGAACATTGTCAAATAATACAATACAATGGCACAAATTTAATGGAGCTGTATGCTTAGAAACCATAGTCTTGCTAATGACGTTGCATGTTGTATATAAAGAACATACNTTGTTTCCAGGAATTAGGTAGAGAAAATGAAATATGATCAGGACATCAATTTTCCCAAAGCAGAGCTATGGAATCATTAATGACAGTGAGTGTAAGAATTCTCAGTTATGCTCATCTTTTAAGGATAATAAAGTCCACTTAACAGCATGTTTCATCTTAATGCCATGCTCTGGAATTTTACTAGTACAAACAAAAAGAAAAATGTCACCTACTTAGTCACTAACACCAGCAATGCCTGATATTTTCCTAAAGGGTTTTAATTTACATGAAGAATAGAGGAGATTTAAAGTCATTCATCATGCAAAACATTAAAAGATATAATAACTATAATAGATCAGATGATGGAAATAATATTCGTTATACTGAGTTCACTGGTTAAATTATTTTACAGAATTAAAAAGAGGTGTTTATATTCAAAATAAATAGCTAACACTCAAATGGCAGAATTTTCTGGTTTTGGGATTTGTTTTATAGCTAATGTTACTTTAAAATATATATGTAATTTGAAACCTGATATTAGGAGGTGGTAGAAATTATGTTGTTGTAGTAACATCACTTTTATTTAGACAAGTTGGAGGAGAAAAATAAATTGTGCAAAGTATGCAAATTATTAATTTTATGCATGCAAGTTCCTTTCAGCAGGATTAAGCTACTTTTGTTATTTTGCTGAACTTGGCTTCAGGCAGCTTCTTACAGAGGGTATTATTTAGATATGTCAGAAATATTTCATAAATTTTATATGCCATGTTTCTGTAAAAATTTTAACTAATATCTTTACTTCTGTTTACATGGCTCAAAGGTTTAATTAATACAAGAAAGTTAATCTGGATTTGCACAAAAAGCATGAATGTCAACCAACAAGGAAATACTCATGCATTGACTTGCTTGCTTGCTTGCTTTTCTTCTCTTTTTCTGTCTCTTGCTCATTTGTTCATGTTAAATTACTTGTGAACCAGGATTTCTTGCTTAGTGTTTTTGTTTGTTTGGAGGTTTTCTGCTAGTTATTATTTTTTCTTTTTTTTTCTTTGATTTCAAAATAATATTATAGTTACATGAATTTTTATTTTTCTGTTTTTTGAGACTGGAATTAAAGGACAATGTACCCACAGTTTTTTTACTTAATTATCATTATATAAAAATCAATAAATATCTTTCCTGCTCTTTAAAAGGAGATTGATAAGCAACTAAAGGCCAAGAGATGGGGCAAGGTTAAGATTTATCAAGAGTTTCAGTAATTTGTATAAATCACTGTGGTTCGATGACCCTCTAAAGTCCAAGGGCTCAGAAGTCAGTTCCCTGCTAGAATGTGATAGTCTCCACCATAGGTATATAGCATATCTATAAGCTATCAGGTATTTTTAAAAAGTTACAGTAAATGTGTTGCAGTCAAAGAAGCCCCTCTGGAGATCTGTAATCCCTCACCTAAGTCCTTATTTGAAAGAACTCACACATATGCCATAATGCCAACAATGCTGTGCCAAAACGTAGTTCACATGCACTTTTCTAACCTTTTAGAAAGAAAGAAAAAAAAATATACAAAACTGTACCAACTTTTTAACTACATGTAAAAAACCAGAAACTAAGATTACTTTGTAAAAGTTAGGAGGGCTTCTTTGACCTGGGAAATAAAGAATCAAGCTTAAGAATGAATATGTTTTAACTTACAGACTGGTAAGTTTGTTAGATCTGTGTACATAAATGAAGCCACAGCAGTGGGCACAGGGAGTTCACCTTTTCTCTCATACGTAGATGCCACCTTTTGACTCCTACCAGGTAGGGCATTCATAGTGCAGTCTTGGGTCTAACTTCTGCCTTCTAGCATCACTGCTAAACCACATCGTCATGACTAATGACCAATGGCCTACTGACCTGTAGAAACTGTGCTATTGATTACTCTAAGAAATGAATGGATATTATTTGTGGACATGTAATGATAAAGAAAAATTGCTCCAATATTAGCCTTTTAAGCTATTAGCAATTCTTTTTCTGAAGACTGTGATTTGCTGCTATGGAATCAGAGAACAGATCTGCTGTAGGGAGAAGGAAAACCATTATTTATGAATGTACCCTTTAGTCAGAGAATGCTGATAATCAGGACACAGATTGTATTTACATTGCCAGCAACAGAGGAGTTTTTACCAGCTTAAAATAATCCCGCCAGATAATTTCTTTTTTTCACATTTTTAATGTCACTCACACTTTTCAGGGTCTGGTTTTGAAAGTTTCTATTTTTGTTTTGTGTTCTTTGCAGAGCAACTATTGTGATCCAAAAAAAAGCTGGTACTAACATCAGTGGTGGAAAGACAGTAGGACTTTTCAGTAATAAAGGACAACACCTTAAACCTACCTACCTTGGTAGATCCCTGTTTCTCTTTTCTGTACATCCTTGACTGCAAAAATCAAAACAACCCAGTCAAGTATCAAAAGTCATTGCACATTTATGATATCCTGTCTCTTGAAGTTAGTTTTATTGCTTTTCTAAATACTTGTTTTCCACAAACGACAAAAAGATTTGCTTGTGACAATCCTGACATCCTCAGCACTTACTGTGTACAAGTGATGGGTGATGCAGTGAATGAATCTGAATTGCAATGCTCTTGACTGTTTTGCTCAGTTAAAGTAGAGAGCACAGAACACATTTGCATTAAGCATAGGGTCTTTCAGAAGAAGAAATGAGCACTTGGAATTTGAATACTGTCAAAAGCATATTTTGTTGAAAGGGAAGCCTTTTGATTTTGGCATGTTTCACTAATGGTTTTCCTGACAGAATTTCTTTCTGAGCATCCATTTTCTACTATTTAATATCTTGTCTCTTGGACTTTAAATCTTGCATATTGTCCTTTTCCCTGAAGACAGACATTTCAGCTACTGTTGGCTTTGCTGTTAAATTTTACACCTCAGTGATAATAAAATATCAAAGAAGCCATTTCATGGCCTTTTAGCAATGTAGATGCATGGATTCAGATCAGAGAAATGGATTTGGCCATAGAACTCATCTAACATATTTCTTTATTTAATTTATGATAGATATATTAAATGAAAAATACAGGACTGGATATTGGTATTAAACTTTAATTCCAGTTATGTGGGTTAGTAAGTAAGTAAGTAAGTTAGTTAGCTTGTTTGGGGGTTTTCTGCAGGTCACTGAAACATTTAAAAGATGCTGAGGTTTAAATCATTGGGGCCCATAGATAATAGAAAAAACTTGAAAAGCACAGATGTGATGAACTGTCAGTGCAAAGCACCAATAACTTGCTAATCCCCTTGAGACAAGATGTTACTCCAAACATGCCCAGTCTTGATTTATTGTAATATGGATGGCTTTTTTCTTCTCTATCCTTTGTGTGTGTGTGTGTCTGTGTCTAGGATAAGTTTCATATTCAATGTTGTGGGCTATAGAGGGGAAGGAGAAAAGATGTTGAAATAAATATATTTGTCACAATGAAGCTGTTGCCTTTGTGACATTTTTCCTTCAGTGTTTTGTGACCGGGTTTAATGAATCATAACCCAAAAGAAGACAATTTCTCCTCTGATCACTTGACTGAAATGACAGAAATAAGGTTAACACTGGTAACACTAGATCCAGGGTCCAAGCTACTTAGCACAGGTTTCCTGGAGAAACTGTTTCCAACTACAGAAATACAATAAACATCACTTGAAATTATTAAAATTCACACTTCAGCTTCCAAATATACACAGCAGAATGTTAAAGAGGCAATTAAGAAATCAGATATTTTATATCTTACCTTTGAAGTATTAGAACATTAGCACAGATACATGTTCTACGTCTATGGAAGCACTTTGACTTCAATATTAAGCAAGGTAATAAATAATGACATAAATAAACCAACTTGGAATTGTCTTATCTCTGACATCTTTATAAAGATATGCTTGCCAATCCTACTTGTATTTCCCTACTAACACCTTCTAACAAAATATTATGTATTGATTTCTTCTGGAACAATGCCTAGTAATTTCACCTTTGACAAACTGACAACTTCCAAATGAAAACGTATTTCACGGCAGAAGTACACAGATCTTCACAGCAGGCAAAATGTAATTTAAGGCACACTATTTGTAAGGCAGCATTTTTCATATGAGTGAATGAAAATGCCAGAGGCAAAGTGCAGAGTTCTTTTTGTGGTTCAGCTAGTGAAGTTCAGATGATCTCCTCATTATGAATTAAAGAACAAGGTTTTGTGAACTTGGTAAAGCAGAAAAGAATAGTTAAAAGTGTAAAATTTATAACAACAAGTACTTCTTTGGGCTTCACAAAAACCAGTTGCTGATATTTTGGCTTTTAACAATTTCTTATCAAATAAAGTTAGATATTTTTAGATGTTAAGCAGGTTCCCTCACATGATTGCAGTATTTGAAACCTGAGTAGATGTGCAAACAAGTGCTAGATGTGTGAGAAAGAGGAAGGACAGAAAAGGAGAAAGGAGAAGACAAAAAAGGAATTTTCGTGAGTTTTTTTTTGTTGGTGTTGCCTTGCAGTTTATAATTTTGTAAATAGCCTTGTGTCTACTGTTTCTTTTTAAAATTATTTACTTTTGTGTCTCTGACCACAGTCAAAGTAATTAAGCAATCTTCTATTCTTTTGGATTCATAAGATCCCAATATGAGGTAAAAAGGAAGTAAATCAGCATATCTTTCATTAATATTTTGCACTATATTGCTCCTACAAAGAAAATCAGAAGCTTTCTGCCCTATGTGGTTGTTAAAACACAATCATATGTAAAAAGGCAGGTCACTAACTTGCAAAGAAAATTTGCTGTTTGCTACTGTTACTTCAGTATACTTTGTAATTTCAGATGTGGTTTGCTAAACTTTCAGTGACTTGAAAAAGATCAGTTTCCATAGTTTGAGAATTCATTTATTCTAAAAAGAACAGACTGGACACAGAACAAGTATAGCTTTTAGAATTATAGGTAGTTCCTCAGTATTTTTGCCTTTATGTTTAGGTTTATGACAGGGAATTTTTTTGTTTGAATCCTTTCCACTTTGAAAATGGAAAATGTTAATATAAGTTCTTTATATCCAATCATATCTCAATGTCAATGTTTACTACTCAAAAGTTCGCTAGGGGCATACCATATATATGGAACCAATAATTCATCACTCATCTGAATTGTTTAATGAAACACAGAAAAGCCCCAAAATTAACACAGCTAAAATGGTTATACAAAAATTTCCCAGCCTGTCCTTTCCTCTGGTGTATGTCCACATTCCACACATTTTGACTGGCATTTTGTCTCTTTTTCATGAATGAGATGCAGTATTCTGCCAAGTTATAAGCATCCTCAGTATTTCCTTCTAAAATAGATGAAGTTCAACAGGAGGTATTCTTCTCCCCTTTCTTGGGTCTGCTTTGGGCTATTTTTATGTTTGTGAGTTTTCATGGGGTATTTTGGTTTTGTTTGGGGTTTTTTTTCTCACAGTCCAAGCTCCTGTCTCAGAGACCGAGCTAAAGCCAGAGACTCACACAGTTGCCTCCCACCCCCAACTCCCTTCAAGGGCTGCCATTTGTTACCTGCAGAGTCCCCAGCCCAGGCAGGTCTTAACCACAGAGTGGATCATGGCACATAATCTAGAAGGAGAGAGACCACTGTCACTCTCTGGCAGCAATATGCACTTTCTGTTGGGCTACATAAGGCCATAAATACAGATCAATTAGCTCTATCAAGACTTTGTTTTGCCCTCCTGTAGAACAAACTTGGCATGTAAAATGCAAAACTCCCCATACCATGAAATTTCACAAGGGATTTCTTGCTTTCTGAATCATATTTTAGCAAACTGCAAAGCAAAGCAAATTTATATTTTGACAGATGTGCTCTTTTAATTAGCTATTTCTTGACTTATTTTATACAGTTTTACACCTAAAATTTCAAATTATTTCACAAACATGTAAAACTGTCCAAGTAATAAGGAAATAACTTTGAATCAGTTTTTCTGCCTACTAGTTAGAAGTGGTGTCTAGACCTATATTTTGAACTTTTGGATGGTTCATTCAATGATTTTATGCTTTAAATTTCTGTATTCCCTATTCTTGACAAGTTTTTGAAAAACAGAGAGAAAAAGAATCATCTCAGCTAAATAAGGCAATTGAACACTCAGTTTGCGGATTTCAGAAATCAAAAGAATAAGTACGGAAGTCAGTCAGTAGTCTCAGAAATAGTAAACAGGAAGAAATCTTTGCTCTGAAATTGGTACCAAATGAATTTTTAAAAGTGTTGTAAGCACATTACTTTTTGTGTCAGTCCAAATCTGTGTCTGTGCCAAAATTTCTCTGCTGCTGTTTTGCAGAAAGCAGAATCCTGTGGATCCCAATTACCAGCCTTTTCTGTAGGCTAACATCAAAGAAGCTGAAAATTTGGAGTCACCTACTTTATCTCTGAGTCTTGTCTTTGAACTACAGTAATAAAGACCAATTTCTGTCATTATTTCTTAACAAGTATCAGCAGAATGTAGGAAATTTTTGAAGACAAGTCAGTTTCCTGTAGAGTTAAATAGAATTATTGAGCTGCAGAGACTATATTGTGAATAGAGATATATACACTTTTTTATTGGTGGAGTGTGGTGAGGAATGACTCAGACTCAAAGCCTAATACTGTCTTCATACTGGCTTGACAAGTACTGTGGGTTTCCTACTGTTGCATAAATTAATGAAAAGAAATTCAGGAAAAATATGTTTAAGACAGCAAAATATTGAACCTTGGTGGATCTTCATCATCCTAACCACATGGGTCTTTGCCAACATCTCAAAGACTAATAATCTTTCTCACAAATGCACTTAAGCCACAGTAATTTAGTACTGCTATGCATCTGTAACTTTTAATTATCTGTTTAATCAGGCTGTGAATAAACTAAAGTAGGTTAATTTGAAAAATCCTATTTGGACGAAGTATTTTGACTGGCTCTGAAACATAGCCAGCACCCAGTGAGATTATAGTAATGAGGAAAGATTGATAATTTTTCTGGAATTTGTGCTATTAATTTGGATATCCCATAACATCACTTCACATATTTCAGCAGGCTGACATTTATTATTTTCAGTCAATGTTTCACAGGGCTGCAAAAAACTTGTGAAAGTCTAGAAGTGATGGAGAAATATTTATGGTTATGGATCTTATCCTTCCAATCATATCTTTTGAAACCTTCCCTTTCAAGATAGCCTGCTAGGTAAAACTGTGTTGTCTATCGATGTGATGTGAACAAGTGTTGTACTTGCCTTGTCCAGTTTATAGCCTGAAGAAATCTGTTATTACACAGCATCTTTTGACTACTTGAAGACTGTTCTTTGCATATTATTAAGGTGTAATAATAGACACATGTCTATAATATGTATTAATCTTGATGCTCATTATTTTGACTGCATGCCTACCGGGACTGCTATTTACACTGCTACAGAAATGCTAATTAATACTAACTCAAATTGTCTTGGAAGAAAACTGGGGGAAGGGAGGAAGACTTTTTTGAACTGCAGGGTGGAGAGAAGATTGAAGTTTAAATCACTCTGATATCTGTACTATACTAAGAATTCACTACATCGCTAGATACAGTGAAGCTCTACTTTCAGACTGAAGACCATTGTGTTTTCTAGTCACTATTCAAGCTGCAGAAATTGAATGTGCTTTACTGAATATATTTTTGTATGACTGTAAATTTATGGATATAAGAAAAAGGCAAAGAATGTATATAAGTGAAATGCCTTCTTCCGGTTTCAGACACTGTTCCTGTATTTCATCAGCTACCACTGGGTATATCAAATAACGATAAAAATCCACCTCAGGTTTGAGATAAATAATTCACTGAAATTATTGGTGTGTGCAAGTATTTGGGGAATAAAGTTCTGCTGTCTTCCAGTAAATGTAGCCTCATTGAGTCATGATAAAAGACACAACAACAACAACAACAACAACAACAACAACAACAACAACAACAACAACAACAACCAACTTAACCTTGAAAAGGATGGAAATTTGTCATTTCTAACATCCCTACAGTTATACCGCATAGCTATTTCAGAAGAAACATGAGAGTAAGAAACCCAGGTAGCATACAGATATTTACAACTATAGGCTGAAATGAGAAAAAGTCTTAGAAAGGAAGGGCCAATCTTCCTTGATACTATACTATCACATTTTAGGAGAGGATGATCAGAAACCCTAAAAACCTTCATATGTGTTGCAAGGTAATAATTTAACAGCCAGGTTGCTGGGGGTTTTTACTTGTACTATACATGTGGATATTTATAGCAGATATAAAAAATTTAAAAAAAAAATAAGTACAGTAGCCTACTATATTTACAGAATATTTTTCTAATCAGCAAATATTTTAACCACCTGACATCTTTTACTCTAGTTAATATAATGAAGTATACAAATCCCTGTGTTTTGCAAACGAAACATGTAAGCAACAGTAAAGGCTTCTGATAAAGCTTTAATCCAACCCAAAACTTACTAGCTAGGTTTCAAGCTAGTACAAAACAAGGCAAATGTAATTGTTTTGATTTGCCTTACCAGAAATGACTTGGGTTTCTTGCTGGCCAGGGGACCATTTTGTTTTTTGGAAAACTAAATACGTTTAGGAGATGGGATGTCAGACAAGGTAAATACAATTGTAATTTACTGTCTTTTAAAATGTTTTAGTCTCATTTATGTGTAAATATTTGTGATTAAAAAACAAACAAACAAAAAAAGCCACAACACCACCACCAACAACAAAAAAAA
>VWZN01008160.1:123157-141587 GCA_013396955.1 Regulus satrapa | reverse complement strand
AAAAACAAAAAAAAAAAAAAAAAAAAAAACCACAAAAACCCCACCAAAAACCAAACCCTGATAACTTCTTTTTCCTAGTTCACAAAAGTGCTTAATAATAGAAAGGGCTTGATCAAAGGTAGATACCAGAAATTTCTGAAGTTGAATTTCTATATCATGAAACAGAGAGGGGAGGTTAATTTAGAGCATAAAACAAGAAACTAATTTTGACAATAAACTCTGATGTCACTTCTCAAGCTTTTTAAAATGTGACTGAAAAATATGAGTATAAACAGGACCATAATCATATATGCATGATTTTCAAAAGCACAGAAACTGAGCTGGGTGCTCAGTTGTTACGGTTTTTCACTATATATCCTTGCAGACAGTACAACGAAATACAAAAAAAATTATGCAATCCAGCACTAAGAAACAACTTCTCTTCAGATACTGTTAATCTTGAGATACTATCATTGTATAGAACAACATGCTTTGCTATGACCTTATCTATGCAGGGAAAAAATGTGTGATGTTGTGAAAAATCATAAAAAGCTACAGCATGTTATACAACAGATATGGACCAGATTTGAGTTCTTTACACACAGAAGGTGCCTAACAAAGTTTAAAAGCTCACAAAACACAAACCACCAAAGGATTCAACAAACCGCCAAAATCCAACAAAGAATCAACTTATAATTAGGCAGTTTAAATCTTATTAGCATATACTTTAAATGCAGCTTGGCTACTAAGTAGTTTCTCTCTGTAGTGTATGGAATACTATATTTTCCTGAGAACTCCTGAATTGTACATTTTAACTTCATCCCAATTTCTTATGTTTTAGTCCATAACAGAAGGATTTTCTAATTGAATTGATGAACCCAACAGAGAGACCTTTGTGAAGAGGAACATAAGTGTGACTAAAAACAATCTGTAGCTTGATCTACTATTTGCCTGAAGTGATGCAATAACAGTGATTTCTGAAGAGAAAGATTTTCCACAGATAAGGTTAGAGGTAGATTGTAATCATTAGTTGTACTAAATTGGTTTGCTCTGCATTTGAGTGCTTTCCTTTTCTTTGTGTAGTGGTGGTGCAATGACGAAGCAATAGGACAAAAATACAGGGAAAATTAAATCTCAAATAGGCATTTAATCCTCCAGGGCTCATAAACCTTCAGAAGCTAAGGTTGGCTGAAAATCATCTGAAGTTGTGGCTTTCAAGAGGATGTGTATACATGGAGTTTAAAGATACAGTTTTTGTAAGATTAACTGTCTGGATAATTTGATTTAAGGCTTCTGCTTTACATAAATTCTTTTCTATGACAGTTTGCAGTAACTTCTCTGACATTAAACTGCCATAGTGTTTAAGTATTTCTTATTGAATCATGCAGCTGCACTTACTTTAAAATTTCAGATCTTTTATTTGAAAAGAATTGAGTGTTCTGGGCAACATTTAAAAGATAGAGCTTATAGGCTCAAGGGAACCCGTGGCAGTTGTTTTCATCTTGTCTTTTAACTTTCCGGGTTAGAATATAAGAAGAAGATTTGACTGCTCACTTCTCTAGAGTTGTACGCATCCAGATGACATTCAGAAGTTGTGGTCACACATGCAGAGTTCAAACTCTGATACAAATGTTTATGACACATGGGAATGACTCGCTCGTCAGGGCCCTGGAGGAGCTCAGGAGCTGGTCTGAGGATGGCTGAGTCATAGCTTTCCAAGCCAGAGGATGAAATGTACAAGATGTTTGGAATTCAGAAGGGAGTTTGATGTGATACCTGAAACAAATAAAGGTTAGAAAGACAGTCCTGCTTACAAATACAATACCTAAGAATAGAAGGCATGACCACTGTTCCACCTAGTCTGAATTCTGCCTTGAATACTTGCAATAGAAAATGCTATTTAGGGAGGACATGCAAGTCCAGGCTTTTTTAGACACTTGTCCAAATATTTCTCTCGTTCCTTCTTGAATCTGAAGATACTGTCTGCCTCTGCAGCCTCCTGTGGCATAAAGCTCCAGAAATACCTTACTAACTTTGTAGAGAAATACTTTGTTTTAGTAATCATAAACTAAGTCTCCAAATAGCCTTTAAAGAGATTCTTAGCTCTTGTATTTTAGGATATCAAACACTATTCTCCTTTTGGATTTATTGGGGTTTAACCCAGCCATCAACAAAGCTTCATGCAGACCCTTGTTAACTCCCTCACCAGAAGGACTGGGGAAAAATTGGAAGGGTAAAAGTTGGAAATCTCATGGATTGAAATATAGACAGCTTAATAGGGAAAACAAAAACCAAGAATACATTAAAAGCAAAACAAGGAATTAATTCCCTACTTCCCATGGTCAGGCAGGTGTTCAGCTGTCCCCAGGAGAGCAGGGCCCCATCACAGGTTTGGGAAGGCAAACACTATTATTCTAAACATGTCTCCCTTCCTGCTTCTTCCTCCCACTTTATATCCAAAGAATGATGACATATGGTCTGGAATATCCCTTCAGTCAGTTTGGGTCTTCTGTCCTTGCTGTGCCTCCCATGCACCCCTAGGTTCCTCACCAGTGGGGAACCACAGAAACCACAAAGACCTTGTCTCTCTGTAAGCCCTTCTCAGCAAAACCAACAATATCTCTGTATTATCAACTCTATGTTCAGCACAAATCCAAAACACAGCCCCATACTGGCTACTATGAAGGAAACTAACTCTACCCTAATTATAATTAGCACCAGATTATAAACTATATCCTTGATTTTGTAAATCTGAGTAAATCCTGTCCCCTCTGCCTCCCCACCCTCCACTCTGCTGAGTCCTGGTTTTCTAAGTCTCCCTTCGCAGGACTGCTGCTCCGTTATTAGGCCTGCTCTACTTGCTCTTCTCTGTTCCTCCCCTGTCTTCACAGCAGGATGAGTTCACTCTGAAAGAGGTCATCCTTCCTGAGATGTGCTCTGGAAAGACTCTAACTGTTTTCATGCGTTGCTTTTAGTTGATTGGCTTTTGTAAGTCAGATATTAATGAAATACATCCATAGGTCTCTTATCATAGATGATATTATTTTAATCTTAATACCTGAGGTAAGGCAGTACCAATATCCCCATTTAGGAGATAGGACACTTAGACAGAGAGAAATTGGTAGCATCTGGCATCGCTATTAATTTAATATAAGTCTCTTATGCTTATGCCATCAACAGAGAACATGCTGCTCTAGCCAGGAAAATATGATTTTATTCTTACTAGCAGGAGGCTATGGGTCTATTAACCTGGCCTTGCAAGGTCTCAAGAATTTTCTGTACTTATTTTTCCTGAGCAGGATCACATTTGTTTTTACCATTGTAAGTTATCAAATTATTTTTTTCCAACTTCTTTTTACTGAATCTCTCTAAATACCTTTAATAGGCATTTGGTTTATGATAAAATACAGCTGGAGGACAGGTGGAATTATACATTTCTGTCTGGTAGCCCATAACAAAGATGCAGGCTGCTAAGAAAAAAAAAAAATAGCCTCAAGCTGATCCAATGCTGAGAAAGAAGACAGTACTGTCATGAACATCATGCTACTACTCAAAAAGACACTTGTTTGAATACTTCCTTTCTTCTTTTTTGAGAAAGACTGAACCTATTGGCTGTGAACGGGGAATAAGGGAATTATGGGGAGAACACTAGAGAAAAGGCAGAGGCCCTAAAATTTTTTTGCATAGCAATTTTAATATGTTTTTTATTAGAATTTTTCATATTAATTAGGTAAGTTAGGCCCATAAATAAGACAGTAATGTGAGTAGTAAGAAATTTTAAGCCCTGTACATATGGCTCATCCATAAGAAGCTTTGATTTGTAGGATTGCCTTCTCCATGTGGATAGCAGCATCCAAGAAATTTTAGCTTTAATTGTCCCTAAGTGTTAAGTCCATCTAGACCCATTTATCTGAATGACATGTCGATTTTGATGAAAATTTCTAAATGAATGTGATTTTAGTCAACATGTGAAATTTAACATGTGATTTAACATTTAATTTTAGCATGGGACTCATATGGCCATCTCTAGCCTGTGATATAACTTTCACAAGCATTATTTGTTGCATTTTTAGACTAATTTTTCACATACAATATTTGGAAGTTGAGTTTTTCCTAAAAATCAATTGAAAAAGGTATAAATTCTGTTAATATTATTATCCTGTTAAATAGAAGGATCAAATTTGTGACTAATTAAAGTCATATGGCTTAAATTTTCACATTTTTGTACAGCTCTTCCCAAGATGAAATCTTATAAAGCTATCAATTTTTCAGCTACATTGCAATGCCAGCTCTGTGATGAGTTAAATTAACAAATTGACAGTTATATGAATAAATTGTCTCCTGAAACAGCAGAGCTGATGTATTTCAGGCTTTCTAATTACAGATGCTTCCTGTGCTTTTCTGTTACTCTAACAAGAGCAATATATGTCCATAGGTCAGTGGTCAAAAATCAAGAAAAGAGAAGATAAAAACAACAAGTATTTAACTTTTAATTTCTCTTATTTCTGGGGGAACAAACTTGATACAAAAGTCTTCCTTTTCTGAATTAAGATTACTGGTAGAATACTCATACTAAACAGTCGAAAAAAACCCCTTTTTGAAATCTCTTACTTCATCAAATACCTTTTCATAACAGCTTTACAACTTGTTTAAAAGCTTGTTTTAAAAAGAGTTTGAAACTCATTTTAAGTGTCAATCACATATACTGTCTTCATAGACATTAAGTACTGTAACCCCTTTTGAGATGATAGATGTTTACTGTTAATAGTAAATAAATCCTAGAATTAGGTAGATCTGTTTTCTAGTAATCTAGCAGAAGCAATACAAGTTTTCAGCAGGAGTATAGGTTACCTGTGTGGTCAGGGAAAACTGTGCATTCTGTTACTTAGCAAAGCTGTATAGCTGTATGTCACTTAGCTTGAATTGTATAGGTACAAACAAAAGAACACACACACACAGAAACAAAAAAACCAAAAAAACCCAACAAAAAAACCAAAACCAAACCAAACAACAACAAAAAAGTAAAACAAAAAACAAACAAACAAACAAAAGGCTAACAAACAAACAAAAAAAGACACACAAGAAAATTATCTTGGCAATAACAGGGAGCAGGACCTGCATTATCACTCCTATCTTGTAACCTTGTTGTCAATGGGACTCCTCACTGGTCACTCTTCTGAGATCTTCTGCACTTAAACACAGTTTCTGATTAGATTTTTGCAGGGTATTTTGATGTAAAGAACTACTTGACCTATTTTGACCAAGTTGTAAGGAACCCTACAGGACCAACTCAGCATTCAGTTTACAGCAAAATATTATGGGATTTATGACCAAAATATTTATGCATTCATTTATTATTTATTATTTTATAGCATTCATATGCTATAATTATTACTTCACTCTGAACAATATAATGGATTATCCAACTTAAACTAACAGAAATTCTGTCCTAGTTCATACAAAGTCCATTAGGCATGTATGAAATAGCTGAACCATGCTTTCACATTAAATAGATTTATATCTGATCTGCTACCCTATTGAGCATGCCATTCTTTTAATATGTGGTGTATACATAATGGATGGATTTACCTACATTGATTTCAGAGCAGTCAAGGTTATAGCTTTAACAAGCCTTTTGTTTGGTTGTTTTAACTAACAGTTCACAAAATATAGTACTATAGAACTGGCTAAAGAGCCAGTTTATGTCTGAAACACTGTTTAGACTCCTATAACACTTTTCTCTTTAAGGTTTAGAAGCTGATTTGTGTGTGTTTACTCTAGTATCGGTGCATTGATCAAGCAGTTAAACTCACTGCTTTTGCAAGCTTAGAATTTTTGTTTGCATCAAACATGATTTGTGATGGTGCATAAAACTTCCTGGTTTGCAGTGCCCAGATTTATATGTAAGTACATAAGCTAAATCTTGTACAGCCTACATTGTCTCAACTCCCCCTCCCTGAATTGGATATAGCAGTATATAGAGAGGTTAATTTTACCTGAGTTAACCTTTCATGAAGCTTAAGCATTGAACAGATCTTCTTCTCTGAATTAAATAAAGAGATATATTCTAGGATCATAACAACTGTTACAGCAACTGACATGGAAACAGTATCCATTTCTTGAAATCTCATTTTTCAGTATTGAAAATTTTTATGTTTTAGTGTTGAATAGGGAGATTATGTAAATGAAAAAAAAACCCTATTATTATTCCCATAAATTTTATATGAAAGTAAAATTTAATATTAAAAAAAANGATCAGGTGTGATTTCTTGAATTGATTTTCTGGTGATTTTCTATAACTGAGCAGTCTCCTTGTCCTGTGTGACCACTCCAGCATATGCCTGAGCATTTGTTACATATTATTTTAAATTATGTTCAAAGCATCTCCTACATAGAAAAGACTGAACTGTAAGAACGTTCCTGGGTTGTCCTGGTTACCCACCCCAGATGTAAAGCAACAGCGCATTCAAGCTAGCAAATAGCATCATTTGGTTGGCCTTTGAGGAGTAGGAACCTGCTGGGGGAAATATCTAAGTCTATCCTACTCACATAGATGCAGCCTGGACAGGCAGATGTACCAAAATTTTGAATACAGATTAGTCTAGAGTTTCTTCTTTATACAGTAAAAATCACTTAAATCTCCTAAATCTTGCAACCCCAAGAAATTACAAGTGACTAATTTTCAGACTAAAAAAATTCTGTTACATTCAAGTTTTTTACTTACCTTAAAGCTCAGCAGGAGCTTTTTAATTTTTTTTTTTTCCTAAAAGCAAATCAAGACTATGAAGTACTTTTAAAATATGATTAAAATAAGACATGTCTTGGAAGGTCAAGATATCTAACTGATACAACTTTACAGATTGATGTTGTTGCAATCTTCTGCAATAAGAGATCCACTCCCCTTCCATCTGTCATGACACAGAGCATTAGATAGCCTGAGTATTTGCTCACTAACAGAACCTCCCTCTCTCAGTTCCTGAATAAATCCAGACTATTAGGATACTAGCTTGGTAATTCTACAAATTTATATAAGGCAACAAGAACATTTCTGTTCTCTTTATTTCTTACTTGAGGAACCTGTTCCTGGATATTCTGCTACTTTACTCAACTGCAGTTTATTTCTTACTTGTAAAATAATAATGACAATAATCATAATCATAAATGTGGGAAGTTGACTGGTGGTATAAACATAACAGTATGGAAATTATAGGGGAAAATATGATTACTACTACCTGAATGGAATGCAACCAGCATGTCTAACCTCCCAGAGAGAATACAATCTAAGGGGGACTAAAAAGAGGGTGGAGCAGACTGGAGGTACCTCAGCCAGGCTCTGTTGCAACCCATGCAAAGAAGGAAACTCAGTGGTACTTTATAGCTGGTGAAATCACCAATAATGCTTGAACCTTATCTGGTCACAATTTTACTAAGAATATTACTCTGTAAACTGTTAACGTGACTCCTTCAAGGGCACTGGTTATTGTTGGCAGAAGGTAAAAGTGTGGAGATCCAGGAGGGGGATCTCTTTGTTTGGCATGCAACCCTGAACAGTCAGTAAAACCACCCTCCAGCCTTGTGGACTGTTCAGTGAAGGGTTCCCATAACAGGAAATTGACAGACTGGTCAGGAGCAAAGATCTTGGCTTTTCTGGGGTGTTGACAGACTAAGGAAATACCTAGGGTTGAGTATATCTTCTGTTTTCTCATGACACAAGGAGACTGGATATTAGGTTCAGGGAGTTTAAACTCTGTTGAGAATGATCACGATTTTATAATTAAAGACAGGTTCCTTGCATGTAAAACCACAAGTCTAGATGGAATATCGATATGAGAAAATGGTGTCTAATTGTGTGAGTACTCCAACAACAAAGGAAAGATGATATTTAAAGAAATATTTCCAATATAATCAAACCAGCTACATCGCAGCAGATGCAGAAAGACATGAGTGCAGCATAATAGTTACATATTAAGCAGGCTTAGATTTTCTTATGCAAGCCATAAGTGTATTTATTTCACACAAATGTTCATATTAGAATTTTATAAATAACTCTGCATTATTAAAACACATGCATAGTCTCCATAGGAACGGTTTCTGGTTTGGGTGTATTATAAATGTCAGTGTGTTCTCTTACAGGCCTAACTGATTTCTATGTACAGTGACCTTTTACGTTTTTATAGACCCTTACATGCAGCAATCATTGCTAGTGGGAGTTTGCGTGTTTACTTGAAGTCCACATTGCCAGAAAGAAAAGATATTTAAAACTACTCCTTCTAAAAATGTTAACTTAGAAATGGCTAAGGAAGTCAGCAAATATATCACAAAGATGTATTCATCTCTTTCTCCCTCCTTTCACTAGAAAACCTGAAAACTAAATGCTAACTTTGGTGAATTGATTTGAGATGTTAGCATCTCAGAATAAATGTAAGAGAGGGGTAATTAATCTACTTTTTTATGTAATTTATCTTCCAGTCGTATTTATAGTATTTTTTTAATAGGTGAGAAACATCTATACTGCTATAGCTATTATACATCTATTTTTTGGTGGTTTTGTTTTTTTTTTTTTGTTTGGTTTTTGTTTTTGTTTTTAATGCTGTAAAGGAATGCGTAATGGGGCATCCTAGAACATGGACAGGCAGTTATGCTGGATATTTTAATTAAAAAGTCTTGTTAATATGTGCAGCATTTTGTATCTAGCATTCTAATACATAGCAGTTCTGTCTCCATTTGGAGGGCTCATTTGAGAATTGGAGGTGTGACTGCAGCAATACTCCCAAAGCACAGTGGGAACAGATTTTCCGCACTGGCTCCTTATTTTCCCAGCAGTCCCTGGGGTGCAAAGAGAGGAGAGGGAGGATTAATTCTCTGACATGTAGTTCCACCTGCTTTTGCTTACATACTTTTCAAGGAGGCAAGCTTAACCTCCTAACTATACTAAGTGGAGATTAGAGGCTTCAAGGAACAAAATTTCCCTTTCTTGTCTACACTAATACCCACAAGTTTGGGGCTTCTGTCACTGCCCTTTGTGAAAGCATGAGTGCAACATGGGGTCAGTCAAAGGTGATGAAAACATGATAATCAAACTGTGAATACCCAATTGGAAGAAATTCAGAATCAGTTAATTCAATATTTTTGCTGGTAGGAAGCATTTCACTACAGATTGCTGATAGTAGCTACAGTGCTGTTTAAGATTGCCATAATAGAGACCTTGGCAGGACTCCAGTCTCAGAACAATAAATGTAATTCTTGTATCAGAAAATTTAAAAAAATATAAGAACATAAACCCACATTATTATTCCCCTTCCTAAATCTGTCAGTAATCATTATAGTAGCAAATTAGTCATGTTTCTCTTCTGGACAGCTTGAACATGTGAATTTTCCTTTTAAAAATCTAACTCTGAACCATTTTATAATTGCACTAAGACACTCCAAGGCATATGTCACCATGCCTCTGAGATGAGCATTATCTCACAGCAACACACACCTTGCCACGCATTATTTATCACACTAAAGTGTCTCGTAATTTTAATTAAGAGTTATATCTAGCTTTAAGAAATAGGGACATACTTCATTTTAACTGTTTCAGTGATAAAATTATTTTCAAACTTTGTATACAGGTATGAAACTTTTCATACTGACAACAAAGAATGCCATTTTCACTAATGTTCTGCAGAAGACATAAAAAGNCTCATTGTCATCCTTTCCTTGTGATGTGACAGATGTAGCACATGATAGATAACTTGCCTAGATGCAGGCCTGGATTCACTTGGAGAAAAGCAGATGGGTGAGGGTACCTAAAGGGCCAAATCTGTCCCATATTTGAGACCAGCCTTTCGTCCTTAAGTAATTGCAAAAGACATTCTGAGGCTCCCATGCCTATTAATTAGGCAATGTAGGGAAATATACTTCACCATTTAAGGTCACTTGTTTCAACCAGTCATTTGTACTTCCAGGCTGTTGGAAAGCTTCCAGCCTGGTGTTGGTTTGGTTTTCTCTCCCAAAGAGAAGAAAGGCATCATTTGAGAGTGTGCAGGGCCCGGGGAATGTTGAAATGAGCTGTTTTCTCATCCCACTGGGAACCAGCAAAAGCATAGTGGCATAGGTAAAGACTATAACATGCTAATGGGCATGAGTGAATGGTCTCAGTCTATGTTGATTTTACTGTTCTTTCTGATTTTCATTCATTTACTCAGTCTCAAGCAAATAGTAGGAACCATATGTAGGGAAACTTTAATCAATGTTTAAGATTTATGAAATGTTGATTGCATTTCAAAAAAACTATGTAAAATATTTTCACCAATGTTACTAGTAAAATTCATTGACAAACCTTTATGCTATAGAGGGCTTTCAAAGTTTCTGAGTTTAAACCAAGTGAACAAATAAAAAGCAACGATTCCATCCCCCCCTTATGGCCTACCAACTCCCTTCCAATTTTTAGCGTAGCTACCTGTTGTATAATCTTACTCTTTTAGCTTCCTTACTTATTGTATATTATTATTTTTTGAAATGGAGGTTGCACTGCATTAATTTTAATCTGCACATCATCAAGTTTAAAATGTTAAGATAATAATTTTATTTGAATTTCTCACTGTTTTCTTTGGCTAAATTGTGTAACCAGTGCTAAAGTCAATACAAAAGAGAGTTTTATTTCTGTTACTCCTATTTCATATAAACTTACTTCCCATGGCTTATAAGTGATGGTAAAAAATTGGATTATCTCTGATATAGCAGCTTTGCATATTCTTATTTTTAACTAACAATTCACTGTAACACACATACTGATTAGTAATTTCCATATACCCTGAAGGATGTAACAAAAAGAAAACAAAAATGGAAAAAAAATATGTCAACTAAACAAAAAGAGTTCACTGTGATTAGGGATTTTAGGTGACCACAAAGGTGAATGAAAAAAATTGAGAGGGAGGTTTAGTGTACTCAAGAAATGAAAGAAAACATTCTTCAAACATTACTTCAACTGAAACCAAATAGATCATTTGGGCTGTAGCCTAGGTATGAAATTAATTAAGACCACAATTCTTTAGCATTAGGTGGGATATTTTTTGTTTTAATGTTTTTAGATAACCTTAATTCACTGTCATAAAACACTTCGTATATTCAAAGGTAACGGTTACATCATCTAAGTAAATAATGAGCCTTTTAAGCTTGGTTCTTGATGCTTATGAAACATTGCAACATATATCACAAAAANATTGCAACAAAAAACAAAAAAAAAAAAAAAAAAAAAAAAAAAAAAAAAGAAAGGAGACTGTGGTATGAAAGTTTCCACATGACAAAGTAACTTAATAACTTGAGCTGCTTAATTATGTCACCACTGTATGGAAAAGCATCCTATACAGAAAAATTATAGAGCATTACTTTTGTTTCCAGTGCAAAACATCTTCCATCTTGAATGAAATTAAACAGATTTGTTCTCAGCCATGCAACCAAAGCATGAAATCATATTCTTATTTCCAGCAACAGATGCTATTTGAAAGGGTTACGGTGAGAAAAGCATTTTCAGAATAACTATTGGTCCGTGATATCTCACTACTAGCCATTAAACTGCTAAACAAATTGAGTTTAAAGTGTGCCCACAGAGATACACTCAAGATCTATTTCATAGCAAGAATTATCTAAATATTCTAAAAGGGATAAAAAGCAAACTGATTTAAGTAATTCATGTTTGCAAACTTTCTTATCGATACTCTTATCATGGTAACGGAACAGTCATGATATTTTGCAGCAGAATATAGAACTTTAAATTAATGTTGATCCAGGAAATTTTTCCTATGCATATCAACGTATCATTTCCATCTTCAGAAGTGTTAAAAAAATTGAGTAGATGTGGAACTTTGTGATATGGTTTAGTGGCCAGTATGGTATTTGGTCAAGGTTAGATTTTATGATCTTGGAGTTAATTTGCAACCTTGATGATTCTATTCTATGATTCAAATAAAATTAAATAAATTTAATCCTTCATTTAAACTTTATAAAAAAATTATTTATTCATTTTAGGAATAACATAATGATCTGCTTGGTACCTGTAAAACCTCCATCATATTTTTCCAGCTCTCAAAAAGCTGCATTAGAGGATCAAATATTAGACATATTTACAATCTTTAATGTTGTCTCTCTTGAAGATTTGAATTCACAAAATCCATATAATTTTGATTTTAAATGGCTCAACTATGTTTTATTAACTGTATAGATTGTGTTAGGTTTTTCCCTTCCCCAGTTAAACATACTTGAATTCAATATTTCTGAAGACTGCATCTAAGCAACCAGAAGGCTGATATTTTCTCATTAAAACATGGTGATGAAGGTACAAATTTTCCCACTGCAGTTCACTCAGGTTGGTGTTGTCATTACAACCTCTTTTCTAGGTTCTAATCTACTCAAAGGGTGTAGATTTTTCTGAAGAATGGTTTTCCTGAAGGCATTGGGAAAACATCTTGGTTTCAAGCAGGACAGATTTGTGTGTATGGAGCTATAGAGGAAATTTGCTATTTATGAAGTTTTGCATATTTAAGATGATACTTTACAAAACCAGGCTTCATTTCTGTCGTGGTTTTCAGCGACAGGTATCTGCGAGTCTCNGCCCAGAGTCTTTGTGTTTCTTAAGCACCCACATTAGCGCTCCTAGGAGAACAATGGTAAAAAATTCTACAGATAAGATAGAACGAGAAACCAACCCCCAACAATTTCCAACACTTTGTCATAGTCTCCCTTCTGGATTAGCTACAGATCATTATGAAAAAATATGTGTAATCTAAGGAATCAAGTGAAAGGAGAGAATGCTCGTTAAGCTTCTGAAGTCCTTAAGGGGAGACAAAACGAATTTAAGGTTTGCTGGGGTTCACATACCACATTTCATTTCAGTTCATTAATGACGAATACTCCAGTATTCAATGAATCAATTAAAAAAAAAAAAAAAGGTCACTTTTATTTATCTAGTCTTTTTATATTATAGATAATTAATTTCCCATTAAAAAACCAACCAAACAAACAAAAACCAAACAAACCACCAAAAAACCAAACAAACAAAAACCACAAAAAAAGCACCAAAAAAACAACAAAACAAAACCATTTTGGGTTAAGAAAAAAGAGGACAAATATCCAAACTACCCAGAAAGATATAGACTGAAGTTAATTTCTATGATTTGGTGCAGGAAGTGCCCTGAAATATATTTTATACCCCAGTGTATGACTTGTTTTTTAAAGTTACTTTTTTATTTAAGGACTAAATTTATCTTATTAAATATCCTAATTATATTTGTATAAATTCTGTGTGTAAGACAAACTTCTACCTTGATAGAAGTTTTCTAGCATTTTTTCTAGTATTTTTTAGAATGCTACTTTACATGGACAACATCTTGAGTGATACATGGAAGCCTACCAGACAAAAACCCTCACACCCCAAGCTAATACACTCCATCAATGAACCTTCTTGATTTTATAGACAGATTCTGTGTGCAGCAAGCACTTAATTTTTTTTTTTTTTTAAATGTCAGTATCCTGTATCTGATGGAAGGGAGAAAATATGCTTTACTTAGAGATATACACTAGAGAGATATATAAAGATTTTGAGGAATTTTAGAATGGCCTCAGAAAGAATACAACTTCTTAGTCTTAATACAAAACAGGTGGTACAATATTATTGCTGAATATACCCTGTAAAAGTGGGAATGCTAACTGTGTATTATACAAATAAGGCAACTATGTAATTAAGGAGGTTGTGTAATACCCACTTTAATGTTGCTTTAAGGATAAATGCAATAAAAATGTAATGAAATGTGTTGAAAGTTAAAAAAAGTAAATCTTGATTTCTGATTTATTGAGTTATAATTCCTCTGAAAACAGGATTTCTTGATCTTAATAAAAACTTTAAAACTGAGAGAAGTATTCAGGGATGATTAAAAATAATAAGATGAATGCACTTGAACTGATGTTTTCTATGTATGCTGCAGAGTTTTATGGAAGTTAGGATGCTGTTTATTATTGGAGAAACAATAGTGCCTTTTGTAAATAAACCAAGAAACACTGTTTTATCAACTTCATTTATGGTTATTCAAAAGGTGGTTTGCTATGCACAAGCTTAAATAAAGGATTTCCCCTTCCTTTATATATATTTAAGACCTGAAATGTGTGATAAAATAGAATATAATCTGATGAAGATTTGCAGGAAATGGTGTCTTGCTTAATGCTTTCTAGAGATTTGTTAAACATCATTCACTCTACCTAGTAGACAGATTACTTTTATTTATTTCTCTACAGATGGAAAACAAAATTCCAATTTGAGAGAAAGTATGCATACTGAAGCTATTATTGACAAATCAATCATTATTGACAAATGTGAAGATCTGAGTCTCCTCCTAGGATTACACATGAGGAGAGAATGGCATTTGTGACCTTTTTACATTTTGGTGTAATGGAAGTTTGAGTTCATAACAGCATGACTGGAGCCACTTGACAATTGTAATGCACTTTGTGAGTGAAAGGTACTTAAGAAATATATCTGGATAAAAAGAATTTAGTTGGCCTTTTGTCCAGTCTGAAATCACCAATGTTTCAGCCAAGATTTTATCTGTAAAGAGGAGGGCATTCAGTCATTTACTTTCTCAAAAGAAAAGTCTTTTCCTCAGGGACCTTTTTCTGATATTGTAGTTTGAGGTCTCGATAGCAAAATTTTGAAGAACCCTGTGGCATATTTTGAAGAGCTGATGAGAAAAAATATTTTACTTTTTAAGCTTGAGAGCTATGGTAGAAAAACAGTCAAATTTGCTTCAGCTCTGTTACCTTTTATTGATTTATAAATAACATAATTGTCAAAGAAAAATCTTTAATGCTATCCTTTCAACATCTCTCTTCCTCATGTTTTCAGTCAAACAATCAGAACTTAATCCTTTAAGAAAATATGCCCTCTGGTCAGGGTATTTCAGAGATCTTCTTATTAAAGACGCCTTTTGAACTTAACCCTAGAGATCAACAGGTAAGGAGGTTCCTCAGACCTGACAATCTTACTGATTTGATTCTGTGTAATCATGTATCTTGCCTACCAGCAGTACACAACCTTTTTATATCACAGTTAAGCCCACAGATGATACAGGATTAAAAATGTGCTTTGAAGAAAGCACTTTTTAAAAAAATCCTTCACGGCACAGTGAAATGAAATTTGTATTTAAAATAGTTGCGCTAAAATAATAAAGGTCTGAATTTGAAAAAGAAATTGTCTTATTGCTATAGGAAATTTACTTAGGTGAGTATAAATTTTAGACAATTCTTAATTATAAAGAGGAACTTAATAGAACAGTGAATAAGCTACTAAATGTGACAGAATTAACATGGGAAATAGTATGTTCATGCATAACAGGAAAATTATTGGGGGAACCATAAGAACGTACTGCACAGTTGTGTAGAAGGGGCTTGAAAAAGGTAGGGAGAAATACCTCCCAATTATCTTGGGAGGATAAAATAACCAGGCCTTTAAAGATTGCCTTCAGGGACTAAGATGTTATTTCTTGTGGCAGTTTGCCTTGGTCAGTTGCCAGATGTCCATGCAGTTGCTTTCACTCCTTCTTCTCAACAGGATTGGCAAGGGAAAATAAGAAGTAAAAAATCCCACAAAGGTCAAGATAAAACCAGTTTAGTAAGAAAAACCATAGCTTGCATTGCAAAGAAGGCAGAAAAATAAATTAATGCACTATTTCCCATTGTTTGGCAGATGCCCTGCCATTTTCTGGAATTTGGGAAGCTGTGTGTGTAGCCTGGTAGGCAACTAAGTACCACAAAACTCACACCACACCATGGAATGGGGAAGAAAATTGAAAGTGTAAAAATGAGTAAACTTGTGTGCTGTGAGAAACAAAACCTAATAGGGAAAGAAAATCTGCACTTGTAATCAGATAAGGGATCCATTCATTACCTGTGGGTAACATGAGACTGTGGAAATGAGAGAGAAACAGACACTGAATTTGTTACTTTGTTAGAAAACAGAGGAAAAAAACAACTTCACCCCTTGCAAGTGTGCCTGAAACAGTGGATTCCAGTGTGACAGAAGAAATATTCTGTTTGTATCTATAGGATGAATTCCATCTCTTTTTTGTTGTAGTTGTTGTTGTTGGGTTTTTTTGTTTGTTTGTTTGTTTTTGTTTTTGTGGGGGTCTTTTTGTTTGTTTGTTTGTTTTTTGCCACTTTCATGATGGAAAAGATCAATTTCCTCAGAAACTGAGTATCACAGAATCATCGAGATCAAAAAGAACACCTAGAGGTCATATTGTCTAACTCTACTCTTCAAGCAGTGACACCTACAACCAGCTATGTAGGACGATGTCCAAGCCACTTTTGAATATCTCCAAGACTTCACAAACTCTCTGGAAACCTATGGCAGCACCTGGTCATGCTTGTAGTAAAAAAAATGCCTCCTGATATTCAGAGGAAACCTCGTGTGTTTCAGTGTGTGACCACTGCCTCTGGTCCTGCCACTATTCACCGCTGCAGAGAACCTGGCTGTATCCTCTTTGCACCTTCCCTTCAGGTATTTTTTATATGCATATATATCTATATGTATATATGTAGATATATGCATCCTCCCAAGCCTTCTCTTCTTCAGACTGAACAGTCCCAGCTCCCTCAGCCTTTTGTCTCACCAGAGATGCTCCTGTCTCGTCACCATCTTCCTGGCCTTTCACGGGAGTCTCTGCAGTAGGTCTGTGTCTCTCTTGTACTAGAGCCCAGGTTGGGAACCAGCACTGTGGGTGTGGCTTCACCAGAGTTGAGGAGAAAGGGCGGGAGGGATCACATCCTGCTGGCAATATTTTGTCCAAAATATCCCAATCAGGACACCAATCACCTTTGCAGGAAGGGCACAGTCCTGGCTCTTGTTCAGTTTGGTGTTTGAAAAGACACCCAGGTCCTTTTCTGAAATGCTGCTTTTGAGATGGGGGATCTGCAGCATATGCTGGTGTGTAGATTTGCTCCTTCCTAGGTGCAGCACTTAGCACTCCCCATTGTTAAATTTCACAAGCTTCACTGTCAGCCCATTTCTCCCTCTTGTGGAGGTGCCTCTGGATGGCAGCTCTACACTGTGTTGTGTCAACCACTCCAATTTTTTTGTCATCAGTTGACTTTCTGAGGGTGCATACTCCGTCCCATCATCCAGACCATTATTGAAGACCTTGAGCAGGGTTAGTCACTGTATTTTGACATCTGGGGTACATCACTACTGTTTGGTTTCCTGCTAGACTTGTGCCACTGAATACCACCCTCTGGGGCCAACCACTCTGAAAATTGTCAACCCACTTTTCTACTTGCTTATCCAGTCTGTACTTTATCAGCTTATCTGTCAAGATTTTATGGGGGAAAATATCAAAGACCTTTTGAAAGACAAGGCAGACAATGTGCAATATTCTCTTCTCAGCTATCAAACTAGTAATTTCATCATAGAATGGAATCAGCAGGCTGATCAAGCATGATTTCCTCTTGGTAGATCCATGCTTAGCTCTTCTAACCATTTTTTGGTAGTTAATTTAATTAATTTTTTTTTTTCTGGAATTAATTGTTCCATCACCATCCCAGGAATTGAGATAAATCTGATAGTCTCCTTTCACCCTTCTTGAAGACAGAGTGGTATTTTCTTTCCTCCCATCTTCAGGCACTTCTCTTGGTAGCCATGATCATTGAAGGATTACAAAGAATTTCCTCACAATTACATTTTTCAGCTCCTTCAGGACTCATGGGTGCATCCTGTCAGGGTCCACAGAATTATAGACATTCAGTTTGCTTAATTATTCCCTGATCTGATTTTCTTCCACCAAGGATGCTCCAGGGTCTTATCACATGGGGATCTACTGAGCAGATCATTGAAGAGATCAAAATCTGACCCTCTGAAGCCCAGTGTTGTAATCTTGATTTTTGCCTTGCTCCTTCCTCTAAAGATCCTGAACTCCATGATCTCATGTCAACTGTAGCCAAGCCTGCCTTCAACCTCCACATTTCCAGCAAACCCTTCCTTGTTTGTGAGCATGAGAAATTAATGTTCTCTGAAGTGAAAGTGCTCTGAAGCACTTCTCTTTTTTGGCCCATCTATCACTTGGATTGGGATATTGTCCCTGATGTGTTCCAAAATCCCCCTGGATGGCTTAAATCATGCTGTGTTGTTCTTCCAGCAGGTGTGGTGGGTGAGATTCCCCACAGGAACAAAGACCTGAAACCACAAATCTGCTTTTAGCTGCCTCTAGAAGACTTCAGCCACTTGTTCTTCCTGAGCAGGTGGCCTATGGTGCTACAGTGTCCCTCATATCTGTCCCTCTCTGCAATTCCTACCCATAAACTCTCAGTTGCATTATCACCCACCCCAAGGCAGAGCACTATGCATTCCAGCCGAGAAAATGGAAAATCCACCTCCTTGTTGGTTGTTTTTTGGGTTTTTTTGTTTGTTTGTTTGTTTGTGGGTTTG
>VWZN01008160.1:0-10362 GCA_013396955.1 Regulus satrapa | reverse complement strand
AAAAAAGGCTCTTAGAGGAATAGAAAGACTTATCCTAAAGAAGAGAAAAAAGGGAGGGAAGAGTATTTCACAGCAGAAAGTGCTGCCACACAGCTGAATAAAAATAATTGGAATTTTGGAGTCTGTGTGGTGAAAGTATTTGAGAATGAGTAAACCACAACAACGTTTTTTTCCAGGAGGTGTGAGTATTCTGCTTTTCATCAGATTGTGCTGTCTAGCATATGGACTGTTTTTCAGTTGGTATTTTGGGTGCGTTTTTCAGTTCTGTGCTGTGGTGTGTGGCTGGGGACCATGGCACTCCATATGGTGGCTTTCATACTTTCCTGCAGGTGTAAAAGAAAGGATATAAGAGAACACTGTTCGAGATAAAGGTTAGAGCAATTCTAGGTTTGAAATGTCTGTTCTGAGCAAGAACAGGATATTTCAAACTGCTTAGTGAAAAGACTCTAACATATTGTAAATGTTTTACTGACATTTCTTAAGAAAATCCATTTTGTATTTTTATCTTTGTTAAATAACAATCTGCTGCCTCTTTGAAATAAACTGACAGTTTATCAATATCAGATGTCTTTAACATGATGTAACTTAGACACAGAAAGGGGAAATCAAGGATGCATAAACAGCTTCTACTACAAACAACACTTACCGTAGTTGAACCGAGCAGTAGGAAGTGAACACATCACAGTGAATGCACAGCTACTCATTGGCAGTCCTCTCAGTAATTACTGTCATATGGTCATGATTTACCCAAAGGGCCAGATCAAAACTGAGCTATGACTAGTTGGGATTAATCATTTCAAACTAGGCTCTTCTAACGAGGTTGACACCTGCTTGTTAATCCTGCTGTGAGAAGGATTTTGGTCCATGTTGGAGTGATGTCTTTTATAACTGTAGCATCATGTTTTCAAAATTAGGGTCTTTAGGTAAGGCTTGCCTATTCTCTTCATTTTGCCTGTAGGAAGACACTGGATTTTCCTATATGGAGGCTTTCAAATTGCTGCTGCTTAGCAAACATGCTCAGTGGGTTTGTGGTTTATCCCACCAGCCTCTAAGCAAAGCTTTTCTGGTGCAAGGCAGTACCACAGAAGGGATTACTACAGAAAGGCTTTAAATACAGTCTGTAATAAGAAGAGCTTTTTATTTGTTTCATGTTTCTGCCCTCTAGGTACCTTTGGCAGCATGATGCATAGGCGTTCTGCAGCTGAAAGCCTGACATACTGAAAACAGATAGTGGATATTTCATTTCACTCAGTTTTAGTAGTAATGGGTAGGGCAATGATAATCAGTCCAGAGTGTTTAATGTGTATGTGATTTAATGTCTAGCCTTTTTAGATTAATTAAAAGTATAAAGGATGAAATCTTCTTTCTTCCAGGGCTTCCTAAGTAGCAGCAGTTCACTTCAAATTAATGCCGTTATCTGTTTTAATTTCATCCTTATTTCCACTTCATGTTTGGCACTTCATAAATGCTTCTTGTCTCCCTCATTGCTCACTTGGACAAGGGGGATGTCTGTTGAAGAGACAGCTTTGCTTACCTGGTCATTCTCCCAAAAGGCAAAGCTGTGTTTGGTTCTGACTGACAGAATTTATACTTTTAAAAGCATTCTATTAAGCATGCATATTTACATGGGCAGAGAAGGCTCACATTCATAAAAGGCAGAAAATAATCTTGTTAAAGAATTAAAGTTTGTGTTTCTAAAGAATATACTTTTTTATTAGTAAGTTCTATGAGTTATTAAATGATTAAATTTTTAAATAAAAACTGATTTATATGTATTAGTGCTGAAAAATCATTTTTTATTAAATCAAAGTTTCATTGAAAATAAAAAAAAAGACATTATTTTCTGATCTTTCTGGGCACATTTCTGTATAAATATATAAAGTAGTCTAACATGTTTCTTACAGTGCCTGACATTTGCTTTAGGAATGTAGTGAAATTGAGTGGGGAGACTCAGGGCTTTCTACTAGGTCAGGTTCAGATCAGAACAGATCATAGCATCTGGTGTAGTGTGACTAAGAATCAATCAAATTGTTCTGATTCATCTTATGTTCCTTCAATTTACTTTTGAGTTATATGGGGGAGAGTTAAGCTAGGTTATGTCCCTGCCATTAATACAACTTTCTGCCTGTAGCTGGTTTGTAATTATATCATAGTAATGGAAAGTAAAGCAAACCACAGCAGACAGAAGAGAAAATATAAAACCAAATGACTGTAAATAACTACACTTACTCTGGTTATTTAAAAGAGAAACAACTTTAGTATTTACAGAGAACATTAAGATGTTAAGATGTTAAAAGAACATTTAGGAGAAAACTTTATGGCTATAAATACACTTATGTCAGCAGTAGTAATGCCATCCAAGAATTTTGCTATAAACTCTGAGAGATTTGTGTAAACTCATTGGTGTTGATGAGGAGAAAGGTAATAAATAAACAGTTTTGATGCATGATGTGAAAGCTGCAAAGAATTTGCATTCTCAAGAAAAAAATTAAAATTCTGACAACAGTTCTTGTCTTTTTCCCGGATAGGTACCCATTACACCATTTCTTTGGTGAAAGCTATTCAGCCGTGGTGACATCTTCCAATCAACCACTCTGCAAATTATTATCTCTGGACTCCCAGCTGACACTCTGCCGGAGGCTAGAGCTACTGAGACAACTGGAATTGTGCCTGCTTTGGTCAAGGTTTTTTCTTTCACCGAGGAGAAAAAAAAAAAAAAATGAAGTTGGGCAAAGTGGAGTTTTGCCATTTTCTTCAGATAGTAGCTCTTTTCCTGTGTCTTTCTGGGATGAATCAAGCAGAGCTCACAAGGTCCAGGTCAAAGCCCTATTTTCAATCAGGGAGGACGAGAACCAAACGCAGCTGGGTGTGGAACCAATTCTTTGTGCTGGAAGAATACATGGGTACAGACCCACTCTATGTAGGAAAGGTAGGGGATTTAAAAAAAAACTTTGGAGGGTGCAGATGCTTGCTTTTGGATGTGTACATATGATGCAGCCTAAAAACTGTAATTCTGTTAGCCCAGAACACCAACATATTGTATTCTTATAAGAATGCAAGGTTACTGTTGCAATTTTCTTTAATAGCTCTATATATTAGCACTGCTTGTTTACCAGAGTACAATAATGAAAGTATTTTGCCACCACTGATAGAAAAAAAAAAAAAAACCCAAAAAAACAAAAAAAAAAAAAAACCCAAAAAAACAAAAAAAAAAAAAAACCCAAAAAAACAAAAAAAAAAAAAAACCCAAAAAAACAAAAAAAAAAAAAAACCCAAAAAAACAAAAAAAAAAAAAAACCCAAAAAAACAAAAAAAAAAAAAAAGTTCTGTATTATGTTGTTTGCTCCCTAAAACTCAGCACTGTAGAAAGCAAGAGAGAAAGAATCAGGTGTCTGTGGGTGTGATGAGTGAAAAGGAGGGCATGTCTGCATTATTGCTTTTCTTTGACATTGCCTGGCAGGCAGATTGGCACCTTGGGGGCCGCGCTGTCCTCTGTGCGCAGCATAGCCTTGTGGCTTTTACCTCGCCTGTGATGGGCACGGGTCCAGTACAAAGCCAGCCCTTTTACATCAGGGCATCCCAAATGGTTTGTTCCGAGCCCCCATTGCTGCACATGGAGCACATTGAGCACAGCTGTGAATCCAGGACTTAGCTCATTTACTGCCTTGTGCTAGTGGGTAATACGCTGCCTTCAGCAATTATGCAGGGGAAAAAAAAGCCCACAAAACAAAACCCCCTCTTGTGTTTCTCTGTAACATTTATGTGTAATCATCTTATTGAAAGGAAAACCCATTTTCTCAGTAATATCAGAATCAATAAATAGAGTTTCTCATTAAAATACAGCAAATGCATAGAAAACAAGGGAGTGACAGCTTTTGGCACAACACCATGCTTGCAAAAAAAGAGATGAAGTAATCTGAAATCCACTGATTCAAATATACCAGTGCAATGAATTTCAGCTTACTTAATTCATCCTACTGAGACAAAACCTTGATGTTTGTGTTAATAGAGTTAAGCACTTAGAATTTAATCATGCCAACTGAATAATCACGTTAAATAGGGAACTGCTTTCATGATTGCAGCTATGGTTGTGTTTAGGTGCTTTTCTGAATTGAGACTGGTACTTTGCATAATTGAACTCTTAAGAAAGGTGGGCTAGAATCAGAAATGTCATCTTGTATTACAGTGGTTTTGAAAGTTTTGGTAAAGTTTTTGCATTATGTAGCAGTATTTATTCTGATGCCACACAGCTGCCAGTTGTCCGTGTGGGTTTGTCTTTTAGGCAAATTTGTCCCCAGGTTGGATTTTCTCTCGTGGCTCTGAAAACGGCCTATTTGGTATTCTTTCCAACTGATAAAAAAAGAAGTGTGGCTTGCAAATTTGAATTCTCTCCTGGAAAAGAAGCATCTTGAAATACTCGAGTGAAGATTGACTCTGATCTGTAGTAGTTCTTGTATTCAGTCGATTGCTATATTATGGCCAAAAATGCTGTGGTAGTGCTATAGTACATGATATTTGCATGCATGTGGTTATTTTTAGCTTCACAGTCTGCTCTTTCCCATCCTTTGCAAGAGTCCTAGCATTAACAAGCAGATATCTTCCAAAATGCAACTTTTTTTTTTTTTTTTTTTCCTGAAACATTCTGTGCCCAGCTCTGCTTTTGTATCAGCAGTATGAATTGTTGGCTCAGGAATTTGAACCAGCAATCTATTTTGTAGGAAAAGCAGATAAAAATTTTCACTTTCAAAAGGAAGCCCATCTTCCTGGAAACACAGTCCTTACTGAGCATCTTGTAAGACAAGATTGCCCAGTTCCTAACCTTCTCACTGTAGAGGCTTTTTCACTGTGTGGCTCCTGAGGTGTAATCATGACCCAATCCGCATTCCTGCACAGGGGAGCAAAAAGGTGAAGAAGTGAATTTCTTTCTGTGTCTTAACATATTTTGTGTAGCACCACTCTGAAGTGAGCAGCAGTCACCTTACTCCCCCTCTTTTCTTAAAAACATTGATGCTCTTGTTTCAAGTCCTTTGCAGGAAGGTAGGGACAGAGAAGCCTGAGATTTGGATAGGAAGGATGGATTTTTTTTTTTCCCTTTTTTTCCCCCTTGGTGAGGAAGCTGCAGCAAGCAAAAAGCTGGCATAACTCACTTGTCTCATCAAATGAAGTGGAAGCAGAAACCAGACTCTGCAGAGTGCTCTGCTTCTGGGGAGGCCAGTCCTGTGCTGCCTTACATTCAGGATGCTTTGCAGGGTGCCAATCTAACTGCACATTTAGGAAGGAGGGACCTTCCTCTGACTTTTTAGGGCTGTGAGATAAGGCTTCAGAAACACTCAAGGAAATGGAGCTGTAATGGGGAATACTGTCTCCCTGCCACTATTCAATTTTACAGAGCCCAAGGCAATTCTGGTTGGAAGGCAGCATTTGGGGGATGTTAGGTTTACATGGCAAATCATCCAAGAGTTGTGAAATACCAATGTTAATTCCATGTTCAGCACTAGCTCTGTCCTCCTGGGTGTCTGCATGCTGACACTTTAATTACATGATCATGCTGGGTAAAATTCTATTCCTTGTAAATAATGTAGTAGGATTCCTCTTCACCTCAGTAAAACAAGTCTTTCCCTTAATTTTTCAGTGTTTTCATGTTTGTTTAACAAGGCTTCACATCTATACCTGAAGTATACTGCAGCCTTCCTTCTGGACATCTTTTTTTTTTTGTTTTCCTAAATGCATTTGTATTTTTTAAAATAAGACAGTGGGGCCTGTTTCTCATGTGACCCTGGGGGAACCTCTGGAGGAGTTCCATTAATTTTACTCTAATAGTAGTCAGAGGTGACAGAAGTTTGGTGCCTTTTTTTATACTCTTATTTTAAAATGTAGGTCTTTCCTCTCTATGATATGAATTTTAATCATCTTGGATGTAATTCTGAGCACCTCTTGGGAAGTGCTTAACATGTAATCAGATTGTGGACTGAACCATATACAATTCTTTTCTGCCGGTCAGCACAGCATATGTTATTTCCATTTGAAGGGCTGAAGCATTTAACTGTTTAGTGCATTAAATGTTTGGATAGGCACTGTTCTCTTCCAGACATGCCATGTAGGAGGTGAGGCAGTTAACTGTGATGCTTATTGAGCTAGAAGCATAGCTGGCTCCTGTTTTCTGGAAAATGTTTACTATCACTTGGTCATGTGTTTTCCGTGAAATGTCTTGCTCCGTATTTTCCTTGAACATTATGCAAATGAAATCTATTTGGGGGAAAAAAATTAAAGTAATTTAGAATTTATTTGTGATTTGAAACATAAACACATTAAATTAGGAAAAAGTGTATGCTATTATGTCTAATATTTGAAAAGCTGTATATGGTCTTGTAGTGGGAGTTTTCATGGGTACACGTTGACAAGAAGGGGTGCAGTAAAAGTAGAGCTTGAACATTTTGTTGATGCTTTTTTTGCTTTGTTTCATAACAAAACCAAACATAGGGTTTGGGGCTTTTTTGGGTGGGTTTGAGGCTTTTTATTACTATTTATTTTAATGTCTTCTGCTGCAAGGGTGCCAGTCTCATCAAAAGCATTATAATGACACAAAATCTCTTCCAGTAGTAATTTCATTTTTCTTATTAAAAAGTTAAGAAACTCCCCAAACAAACAAAATAAGCCACAAATAAATGCGAAGAAGTGAAACAAGTCTTTGGACTCCATGTGAGATGTTGATTGATAGCTGGCTTCACTGTTTTCTTTTGAATCCAAACCAACTCTCCTTTTCCAATGGCTCTAAATATCATTATAGTCACAGGGCAGTTTAAAGCTTTTTGCCAAGTTGAACTCTTCCCTTGAGATCTCACTAACATAGGAAGGACTGAAAATAAAAGACAGAGACTTTTGTCTGAGCACAAACCCAAGAAGATAATATGTAACTTTGAGAGGGTCATGGGCAATTCTCAAAAATATTGCTTTGAACTTGTGAGATGCCGAGTGTTGTTTTTTATATGTAATGTAAGAGAAAGCCTAAGTCCTAACCTGCATTTTCTAAATTGTAAAATCAAGAGAAAAGGTTAAATGAATTAATTAAGAGCATATATAGTTACCTAGATCTCACAGTCATTGACTTCGAACATAATTTTACCTGTCGTTTTTGACTATTTTAAGTCACTATAAGACTATTTTAAATAAACATGCTGGATTCAATTTTCAAACATGGACAAAAGTGCATAAAAGCTAATATTTGCATTATTATTTTGTGGAGTCCTACAGAATGAGTGGCATATATAAAGATTTTAAAAAAAGACTTGAATTTAGGCTTTTCCTATAAAATTAGATGACTTAAGACAATTTTCAAGTTTTACAAGTTTTAAGAGAACTTGCAGGCAGGGTGGAGAAAGGGTTTTTAAACCAGCCGTATAACAGTTATGTTATTTTTAGCTTAGAGTGTGGGTAGTTTTTTTCCAGTTTCCTCATTTTGGAGGGAAGGAGGTTGGATAGGGGAGAATTCTGGGGTTTTGGGTTAAGGCTTTGTTTTTCAAAGGTGTTGGTGATTATATCAATAAGGTGACAGAATTACTCACATACTTATATGTTATACTTACCTTACTTATTACTCAAATATTTATCTGTGGTGTGACCTTGTCTCAGGACATATAGATGCAGACATCAGTAGGGCTTTTTTCACAGAATCATAGCCTGACAATTTCAGATGTGGCTGATGAATTTTGACTGAGTTGGATAATAAATGTCTTAGCTAAAATACTTTAAGACAGTGAGTACTGTGGAAGTGCTGGCTACTCAGTCAAACTCGGACTGAACTGTGGCAATATTAGTGGCATTTTGGGAAATGGAGACGACAAGGGGTGATATTCCAAAGGCTAAATACAGGTAAAAAAGGACTGGGCTGCCTTCCTTGCACATAGTGAAGAAGATCAGTCAGGCACAATTCCCTGGAGGAAACTGAACATCCTGCTGCTTCTTTCAGGCACCCACATGGGCAAGGGCTTCTGCTCAGCTTCAGTCTGTGTTTTTTTCCCACCAAGCATCTTGTGCAAGGTAAATGTTCCTGTCTGCTCTGTTGAGAGTACCCACAGCTCTGCAGATTTTTGTTCATTTTTCACCCCAATTAGTTTTGGAAAAAAATGCTCAAACAAACCAAACTCAGACCAACTATTTTTCATCTGTCTTTGGGGCCTCTGTGTGGAAAACAGACAGCATAATAACTCAGAAAGAAATTTTTTCCTCCCTTTCTATTTGTGTTATCTTTACTTTTATCATAATCTTTGAAGCACTGTTGTTTTTTATACTCCCAGAAGGCCATTTATGAAAGGGAGAAAGCAAATCTGCTGTATTTCTGATATTTATCCATCTCAGGAACTCTTTGCTTTTCTGTACTATGAAAATTGATAACAGTTGACCTTTTAAGTAAAATGGGACACGCCATCGCTGTTAAGTATTTTCCTACCAGAAGTGCTGCAAATGGAATGAATGAACAGAAAAAAAAATAGTTAAGTTCTACTTTCTTGCTTTATGTATTGAATAGGTCTTGGGGTAGTGATGCTTCATGTATCACTAGTAGTGATGTTAGGTATGCTTTACCATCTCAACTTGTTCTGTCCAGTTCCAGTATCACACACTTTTCTTCATTGGATAGTCACTTTGGGTTTGTGTTATTTCATACTATAATTTACGTGGATTACCCTGAATAGCTCAGAGCTGACTGACAATCCAAATGTTCCCTCCTTAGCATGCAGGGCTAAAGTGTCTCTGGGGAGAATGGTGAGATTAAGGCACATAGGAAGAATTATCCAGAAGGATAACCTAAAATCTGCTGCCTTTTTCTGGTTGATTTCATCAGCCTACGCAGCTACAGTTCTTTCTCTCTTAACCATAAGTCCTCTTCTCTCATAGCTAAATGGATACTGGAAAAGGTTTTATGCCAGTGATTTAAAGTGATTACAATTTCACAAGCCCAAGCACTAAAAGACAGTTTGTGTGTAATTTCATTATTAGAAGCGGTAATAGAGTTGAAAGACTTATGGTTGGATACTGAACCAGAACATGTAGCTTTTTGATCTCTTTCTATAATATAGAACATTGATCCTTAACATGTGCCATTACAGAAGAGGAAGGTTAGTGAAGGTGATGACAACATCAGTAAATTAGCCAGCCCTTGTGGCAATTTTTCGTTCAATGGCACAGCCATGCTATTTATGTAATCCTGTAATACCAGTTTTGTATTTCAGCAGACTGGGAGGCTTTACCTGCAGTAGTCTGCTCTGGATGTCTTTTGGGCATTATTTAAATTTTATGAGGCTCTGGCAAAATAGAAAAGGAAGAGTAAAAGTTAATTTTGCAATTATATGTAGATGAGAAGCTCCTGTATGTATGGCTGGTTATAAGAAAATGCCTTATTTTCAGGAGAGTGAGATTTAAAGCTCTGATATCAATCAAGCTGATGTTGCTTCAGCCAAAATTTTTAGTGTGGTTCTGATATTCCTTCTCCTTTTCATCTTCTGAGATTGTACTTGGTCTCTTAGTTCTTGTTATTGGCTGTCATCCAGCATCCAGTTTTATGTCCATCCTCTTGTCTCACAGTCCTGTGCAAATGACATTGGAAATACATCACTGTAAAGCTATGGCTATCAGGAGCTTTTAGTATTTACATTGTTCTAAGACTAAGAAAGTCCATTCACAAATTATTTTGCTAGCTAAAATGTGAGCAAACACAACCCCTGCTCTGAGGCAGTGGTCTTTTAGGACAAGAACTAATAGCAGACTAAGAAGCAATGACAGAATTCAGAGAACTACAGTGTTTACAAACATTTGAAAATAGTTTGAGAACAGTGGGTCACTAGTATTGTTTTCTGTGAAGATAGAATATGTCTTTTTCTGAAAATGAGATTCATGCAACATTTTAAAACATTATGAACATCTAATAGATAAATCTTTCCTGCCTTTATTTTCCTGTGTTTATAGATGACAAGTTGGTTAAACATCTAATTTCAGACTTATTTAATATCTATGTTAGTTACAAGGCTAATCCTTCATTCAGACAAGTAAAGATAAAGGACTTTCAATTGCTTTCAAAATATCAGACTGCATATGCTTTGTAGTTTTACGCCTTGAAGTCTGTTGTCACACTACCTTTTCCCTGTGCCTTTTTTTTTTCTTATACATCTTCTGTTAGTCATAAGAGTCTGTCTACAGACTCATTGGGCATTCATTTCATGTATTGAGTATTTTCCAGGTGTCACCATCTAAAAGTGCTGCCTGGACAGTTGCTGCCTTGTCATAATTCAACTGCTGAATTTCTTCTTTGTTTCACATTTGTTTTACAATTTTATAATGCATTTCTTTGTTTCCTTTTCCCCACCCCCC
>VWZN01008159.1:163009-201406 GCA_013396955.1 Regulus satrapa | reverse complement strand
GTGTAACTGTAGGCATGGACACAAAAAATTCAACCTTACCTTACACAGTATACTGCAGGTAGTATTTCAATGTCTAAACAGCAATTTATTACATTCAAATATAATGGGGTAATAGACTTAGTAACCTGTGAAAGTGAGAACAGTCACCTCATGTACTTTTGGTTTGATTCTACTTGGCTTCATTCTGTTTTATAGTTTAATAACAAATTTCTGAACAAACCTGATTTTCCTGAAAAATTCACTGTGTTTTTCTTGCTTTTCTACTGGGTTGATGCACCATACCCTGACTTTATTTCTGCAAAGCCCACTGTTATAACAGGTGATTATTACCCAAAACTAAAAACAACCATTTTCCTCAGAGAACCAATATAAAATTTCAAGCTGGCTTTGGAATATTTTCTTGAATCTTGTCATAATTTGATTTTTGTCTCCAGGTGATTTTATTGCAGCCTTTTCTAACAAAGAGAAACTTGATGCCATACTGTTGTGGAAACCAGTACCAAACTTCAAAGTAACAGGTAACAACTTGAGAAGCTGACAGAATCATTAGGACAACTGCAGGAACCCCCAAAATGATATAAAGCATAAGGGAATACCGCAGAACATTTTTAACATAAAGATGGCAACCTGCATGTACAAGCATTTTGCATAAGAGTTCTGAAAGGATAACTGTGCCATTTTTCTGCATTTCTGTACAGGGAAGAGGTTACAGGTCTTACTCTAATTGGTGAGCTACTATTTCATATGCAGATTTATCACTTTTGCCATTTCTGTGTTGCTAACTCATCCATATTTCCAAACAAGAATACTTGTGAATTTTTAATTTTTGTGAGAATATATCACACAGAAATACTCACTATTCAGAGAAGACATACCTGCTACCAAGGATTGGCTCCCCAGAGGTTCCCAAAGCAGAATAGTCCATGCCATAGAAATTCAGTCCTAAAAGAATTTTATTCCTCCATTTTGAATCAGGATCCAGCACTTCAACACAAGCTCGTACCCAGGGAAGGGGGGAATTTGGACCAGGCCTGTCAAGTTAGCAAAAATCAAACAGGTCGTCAGAAAAGGTACATGTCAATACTTAGCCTTCTCTTTTGGACCAGTAAATTGTAAAGAACAAATAATGGCACACAAAAATCAGTGAAGATGAACCTGCAATTCTATGAAAATTACATGCACATTCTTCAGTAGCCTGAAGTGCTGATACACAAAACATGATTGCCCCGCTCTTGACTTTTTGATTAAATTCTAAGGTGAAGAGATGCAGAATTCCTTCCTAGGAGTAATAAAAGGTTTCCCTCTAGCACATGGGAAACACTTACTGGGCCTTGCTCAATGCCTACACTATAATTCAGAACTCCATATTACTTCAGTTTTTTCTTCAATGTTTTTACTGCAAATTGGCAAAATATAGTGGGACAAAATTTACCATTTACTTGCAGAAGGAACTATAAAATTAGTGACTGGTAAGCAAAATAAGTTTCAATGACTGTGTAACACTTCTTTATGGGGAAAAAAAAACCTACAAAGTACCTAACAAAAAAGATACATGAAGAAAAAGAATATAGCCTTAATAGACAGAGTAGCTGAATTGTTATGTACATAACATCAGGATATTGTGCTAATTCCATTCCTACCTCACTGGCGAGGAGAGCAGGCTCTCCCTCAAACGTTAACATGACAAAAGACACTCACTAGCAAGGTAACAGGAACAGCATATCCCAGATTTACAAATATCAACATCTGCTACTCCCTACTAATTATCTGCCTCAAAACCTTCATGATACCTGTGCCATTAAAACTCAACTTGCTAATACAGCAGAGCAATGTTGCTGGGAACTGTGCTCATATTTAAACGTAAATGAAGTATCAATTGTTTGAAACTAATTTGTTTGACAGTGTTATTATTAGTAGATTATTAGCGTCAAAACAAAACAAAAAAGGTTTCAAAACAAAACAAAAAAGGTTTCAAAACAAAATAACCTGGCCTGGAAAAGAATAAGTGCCAGGTTATCCCTTTAAAAGGATGCCTTTTTAGCTGGAGTACAGTGTCTTTCGTAATATCCAAACCCAAGATACACATTGCTGTTAAAAACATACTGAGTTATCAGCTTCTGGAAAAATCGTCCATTTTAATTGCTAATCCAGAACTTTAGTATCATACAAGTACAAAGCACTATCCACTTTGCTAGGAAAAATGAACTTGTACTGCAGATTTAATAGCCCTAAGTAGGAATCAGCTCCCTGAATGATCTTTGTGATGTCAGATGGAGTCTTACCGATGTGCTGAATAGTCGTATGTCATGAGACTGAAGCTGTCTATTGCTGAGGCCAACTGATCAAATTCTTTCTTTGTGAACATTCCCGGCTGGTTGGTCCTTTCAAAACAAAGCAAAGCAGAAACAGGAGGAGATAAATTACTACAATAACCAGGCTTATTCTCTCCTATAGGTTTCATACCACTCCATTTCCACTCTCATAGGAAAAATCTTTCATTCTGAGGTGGCAAGGAAAAAAAAATCCGGTTTTGTGCCATTTTTGTAATAAACAGCAAAGAAAAGAAAAGAAATTCAATGCTATGTAGGTGACCAGTAGGAAGAATCATACTTCCACAGCGTACTTACCATATAAGCATTTCCAGCATATCTACAATAAGGGCTGTGGACTAATCAAATTGCCTTAGGTAGCAATCAATTGAACTCTCAAAGCTTTTATAAAACCTTTAACACCTGGGCTGTTGAACTGGTTTTGACACTTACAAAACTAAGTTCTCTGAGGCATGCTTATATAAATGGATGGGTGCAGCTGTTAATAGAAATATATAAGCCAAAGATATTTTTATTTATTATTAACTTCAAAAAGAACAATTTTAGCTTATAGCGCACTTAAGAAAGAAAACCTGTTTTCTTTAGACAAAACCAAATCCCTCTCTTTCTTTGGGTATGGGAGAAGAAAGAAGAAATCCATTCCATGATCTTTTCTAGACAAAAGTCTAGTAATGCCTTCAGCGTATCTTGGTGTGAAATATAGAAAACCATTCTTCCCTTCTTTTCTTGCTTACTCTTGATTTACAAAATATAGACCTGGATTAATATCTACCTTATCTTCATGGGTGAGGGGGAATATATTTTGTCTGTTTTGGACTCGGGGAGGCTATTGACTTCCTTCAATCATTCAAGATGGAAACAATTAATTCACACAAATTGCCTGAATACATTGAATCTGTTTCAAAGAGAATTTGTAATTTCAAAATAGCAGCATAAACAGCACAGCAGGCAACATAAGGCAACTTTAATCACACCACAAAGAGGGGACTGGACTAAAATAGAGAAGCTACTGCCAGAAGAACTCTGTCCTCAACCAGAGGAAGCACGTTAACATGAGACAAACAGACAGAGAAGCAGGATATTGTCCCAAATAATCTGGGACAGCAGCGTACACAAGTGGATATTGCAAAAGACGAGAAAAGGGGGAAAAATATTAATTTAACAGCTACAAACTCTGTGGTACATCTCTGCCATTTAAGATGCAGATCTTTATAGGATTGTACAAGATTCCTCTAGAGAGCAGAGGAGTGAGACTGGAGAATCCAGACTTGCCCAATAGTATCAGAAACTGCTACTTGATCTAGAAATTAGAAGCCAAGCCTTATCCAGGCAAGGTACACTTTTAAAACCACTCACATTCTGCCTTAAATGTAAAAACCAAAAATATGCTCAGTAACAGATGCAAGTAATAAACAGAAAAATGACATATTTTGACCTTTATCCCTTTTGGATCAGTGTGCAAATTCTACATCCAACAATATGTCCTGCATGGATCACCAGAGCATAACAGTGTTCATTTATCAGTTCACAAGGACACTGTGTTCCACTGAATAAGGGAAGAGGTGAACAAAATGCAGGTTACAAAATAGGGCAGACTAAATCACATAACATGTCAGTCAGATTTTCAGAACCAGTGATATACTGGTCACAGGAAGGTGAAATCCTATTCCTTTCCTTCAAGGGTTGTAACAATTTTTTTTTTTTTTTTAAATCTTCACTTCTGGAACATATTGGTGGACCTCAGATTTTTCTACAGTCATCTGCTTGTGAGGTACTGTAATTGCAAACAACAGTTGTTCTACAAGAATTAAAATAATAAATACATCTTTGAAACAATGTCATGGCAACTTGGATGTCTGTAGGCAAAGCAATTTCCCAATGCAAACTCCAGCAAAACACATTTTCAGTAAATTGATTGTGATTACTCCTGAAGGGAAAAACATAAAAAGTAATTATAATGTGTATTAGATATTAGGGCAAGTTAGATTGCTTTATAGATTAAGCCAGGTAGTACTTTAATGAAATTTGCATGTGTAACTTAAGAAGAAACCCACAGGTTAAAATGGATATTGCCATAATTTTCTCCAAAGCAATTTTGTAAAACCACTTCTGTTACAAAGAAATGCTGTCAGAGTGATAAGGGCACAAGTTTCCAACCTGGAACAAACCCAGCAGAAATTAATATACTTTGTCCATTAATGTATAGTGTTAAAACAGCAGCACTCTTTAAAAAAAAAACCCCAAAAAAACACCACTCACAGTTCAATGAGTACCATTAGTCAGTCTGCTCTAGTCAAGCACTTTGGGAAACTCCACTGGAGCAAAACCAGGACTGTTTGATTCATGCCTTTAGAATTGTCCTGAGTCAAAAAAACTGGCACTCAGGGATAAAACCTTTTTTTTTTTTTTTGACAGCTATTATACATCAAATTGGAGGCTTTCCAATCATTTTGGTATTTATGTAAACTTAACTCAAGGGCGGGTATGTTCTACTGACTACTTTGTTGAGAAATCCAGCATAGAAAGTCAGGAGATTTGGCACAGAATATGTCAAGTCCATGAAAGTAATACTTTCTGAGTCTAAGTCAAAAACTTGTCATTCTGCCAAACTTTGAATATCATTTCCAAAATAGTTAGTGAAGTGGCAGAAGCTTCATCATCATTTATTAGCTCTGTACAATATACATAGAATCATCAAATATGCTAAGCTGGAAGGGAACCACAAGGATCATCAAGTCCAACTCCTGGTCCTGCACAGGGGTGTAACAACAATCTCCCCATATATGTGAGAGCATGGTCCAAACATGTCTTAAACTCTGTCAGTCTTGGTGCTTTGACCACTTCCCAACCACTGTTGGTTGCTGTTCCAAACCACTCTCTGGGTGAAGAGACTTCTCCTAAGGTTTCAATCTGAACCTCCATAAAGATTAAAAAAACCAAGAGCCTGTATTTACAGTTACCCAAGTTTGCTAAAACACTCCAGCCTAAATCCACTGTCTTGGATAGAATTGGGCACAACACATAAACATAACCAGTTTGCTGAATATTTTCAGTCTGCTAAACTGGAACAGACTCCAATTTCACTTGGAATTTTTTTTTAACATGGCTTGTTTAATTTTAAAACATTAAAAAGAAGATTAAGAGACACTGCAGAAGGAGATGTGAGAGCAATACTTCTTGCAGAGTTTTCTCTGCAAATGTGCTCTTAAAATTTTAACATGGCTTGAGACCAGAGCTGATCTTGAGACGAGAGCTCCTCTCAGCCCATTTGTAAAACCGGACCCAAACTCTTTCCCCAAGATCCTGAAACCCTCCCAGAGCTGGGAGAAGGATGGTAATGATGCAGGAGGGGTGGAGCAGGAATGAAGACAGAACAGAGAAAGGATGTCCCAGGTGGCACATCTGGTACCCCCAGCCCCTCAATGCCCAGCCCTGGTGATCCAGCTCCCCTGACTGTGCCAGGCCGGGACTCGCTCCCTCAGGCAGCACTGTTCCATGGCACAGGGGGACTGGACACAAGTGATGGGCCTGGTGACACTGCCCTGACCCTATTAGAGCACAGGGCACTGGGATGAAACCAGTTTCAGCTATGGATATTCTCAAAGGCTCCAAATTCCCCAGCATTTCTGCTAGTATCAACAATTTGCTATTCAGCATCCATGGGGGTTTTCAGTAATTTGGACTGAACAAAATACATGAATGTGAATTATAATCAATTGAAAAACTGAACTATGTAAGTTGAATCCACAACCAAGTCTGCTCCCCAGTGCATACCCCAAAGAAACAGATCCTGGGAAGAAAGGAAAGACGAAAGAACAAGATTAATTTTTCTGGGATTGCTGAAAACTATTGCCTTACACTATTAACAAGAACCATTTAATTTTTTTTTAATCTGAGCTACTTCACTTTTTTAACTATTAAATACTCATTGAACTTAAACTACTTAGGTAATGCCTCATAGTTACAGGTTTGGTTTGCACTATTATTGAGAAAGCACTGGGGTTTTTTCTCCTTTCAAAGCAGTTTCAATGTAGCAGTGCAGTATTATGCTTCAACCTATAAAACTAGGAATCCTATTGTATTTTTATTTCTTCTTTACCCAATATACTTTCCATGTTTTCATGAAAGAGCTTCTCTGGCAATGATAAATGCTCTGATGAAAAGCAGATGCAAAACTAGGAAGTGTTCAGACTTGAGTCACTCAGCCTATTTTTCTGATTGGCAATTCAGGATCCAAAAATTAATCTTAGACTCATGGTCTCCTTTCAGTACAGGGTATGTGGTTTATTTGCCTGGCAAGCACATTTCAGGCAGGGAAAATACCTAAGCAAGACTATACCAATGCAAATTATGAAGCACATAAAGAAATCTTCATAAGAAAAGACATCAAAAGTGTGACAGGTATCAGTTCTGTTACTTATAAAGTGAATTGGAAATTCTCCTAAATTACACTGGTAATGAGGATGATACAAAATTCCACAGTAAAAGGAAAATCAAATTTTATTCTCTATTTTATATAATTAATATTTTAAATGAACACTTTGTAGTGAATGTGTTTTCCTTGCTATTGAAAAGGAAAATAATCTCTCAGAGAAGTGAAGCTTTATTTTTTTCTTCCTTCTGGTTTGAAACAACTGTTAATATGGAATTATATTTACCCCATATTTTGCAATTTTCTGTTTTCTAGAAGAATCTGTAAGATTATATTTCTAAAATACCCACCAAATATAAACACTCACTTGAATTCCATGGATCAGCAAGATTTTCTAATGGATACAATAGCTATTCTTTATGATATTTTAAAATATTTATTAAAATGTATAAGAAATATAGACTCAGCCCTGTAAAACTACATATCTGGAATTAACCTAAAAAGTTAAAAGTCTGCCACTCCTACTCAACATTTAAGGGATAAGGCACCATCCATCAGGAATTCAGAGAGGTGGCTTTCTACAAAATCTCTACAAAAATTTCTACTAAGAGAAATTATCAGTGCAGGGAAATTATTAACACTTAAAATATAAAACAGGGAATGGGACTGCTAAGTGTGCAGAAATGGGGTGGAAGAACAAAATCACACTGCAGAGAGTTTTCCTTTGCAGTTCATTGCTGTTTTACTTTAAGTGGACATTTTTTATTCTTTGACTTATTTTCCTCTTAACAAACAGTAAAGAAGCTTCCTTACACAACATCCATGGAATAATTTCTGCAAAAAGCCTCAGGAATACAACATAATCTTTAAAAGTTCTCCCCTTCCAGTAAGAGAGCATGGCAACCTGGCAGAACTCACAGAACAGTGATTCCCCTGAGAGCATAAGTCTTATTTGCACACATTCCTGAGAATTTGTCAACATTTCCCCATGGCACACTGCCACATGTATACAAAAAAAATCCCTATTATTGGGACAACATCACAGAAGAAACCACCTGTTTTCCTTGGTATTTCCATATACATAGCTTAGAATTCCACAGTCTCTTTTTCCTGTTCTATCTTTTCATGTCTAAAATAACTGCAGGGATGTTTGTTTCACAGCCTAGAAGGTTTATTACCCGAATCTTTTGAATTACATACAGTCATATGCCTCAAAATTCCCATTAATGCTTTACTGATAAGTATTTTTGTAAGGTTTTGAGTTTGCAGTCTTTCTTATTGAAAGACGGGAAAAAAATACTTCAACAATGAAAGCTGTTTTCATTCACTTTCAAATGAATCTACATTCTCAATTACTTCTTGTCTCACTACAATTACTCTCAAAATGAAATAAGGAGAAAAAATATCTTTTAACTGACTGCTATTCCCTGCAAGTTCAAGCTGCATTCTTGTAGGGTTACCTCACCTTCACTCTCCTTCATAAAAGAGAAGTTTCCTCATCTTTGAATAGCCTTCATAATGGAAAATTGATTGATTTTCTGTTTCCTCCATGATTCTATTTCAGAAGTCAGCCTCTCAGTAATGACTTAATTTTCTTGTCATGTATAATTTTCTGTAAAGCAACTGTTTGAAAATCTTTCTTCACCACGAGATATTATTGGTTTTCATAGCTAGTTGCATATAGGAACATTACAATATAATGCTACTGCATTTTATGAACACAGACCACTGAATTCAGTTAAGGCACAATCACTGAATAAAAATTCAGTGTTTCTTCTTGCATGAAGCCTGTTCTATTGAAAATAGAAGGAAGAGCTAAATATCTACCCTGTTCATCACACAATTATAGGCATTGCTAATGAAAGAGTCAAATGTGTAACCAAGTTAAATCTGAAACCATTTCCTTTGCTAAAAAAATCCTCTTGACAGTTTTGTAACTACCTTCGGCCATTTTAGGTTTTTCAAAATCTCAGGATTTTGAAAAAATCCTCATAGCTCACTGAAGTAATTTTCCACCGTTAGTACTTAGAGAACAATTCTACATGGAACCTGGTTTCAATGGATGTGTTGCAACTAGATTTCTGGAGTCCTATAAATGTTTCATTTACAATGCCCTCTTACAGCTGAGTCTTCAAGGAAAAAAAAAAAAAGAGATCTTTTTATCTGGATCTGTCCAGCTACATATTTTCATGAAGTAACAGGAATCTGATTATTAAAATTCTATGTCTATGTCAATTTGGCTTGAAACTAGATAAATGCCAAAGAAGCTTTAGCAGAGAGATGAAAAATGTGAGAAAGAAAGCTTACACCTCGTTACCTCAAAAATCAGGTTAAAAACAGAATTAAGGTCTGTCTACAACAGCGCTGTGTGAAGCAGACAAGTCAGCAACAGGACCTTAAAACAATACTGCTGTTCAAAGCCATGAACAATAATTACAGATCTAATCCCTACTGACAAAAGAACACGACCATACTGAATGTTTAACCAACAAAAGAGAGATCCTCAGGTAGACAAAAGCAGATTTACTACATAGTGGGGGATGGATTCCATGCAGCTGAATGGAGACTGTAAAAAGCACAGCAATGTTCTCCATCTCTGACCTCTCTCCCTCAGGGAGCACGTCCTCCCAGGCAACAGATCAAGGCTTTTGCAGAGATGCATGTTACTCAGGCATTTCAGAAAATGCACATGCTTACTGCAAATTCAAGTATCTTCACCAGCCTTCGAAATATGATTTCTTTTCCTCTAATTCCTTTCTAAGGACCAAATACTGCGAGAGGTGAAGCATGATCCGAACACAGTATCTGATCTTGCGGCCTACACACCCAGATCAATATGACAAATTAGGGACTGTACATTTCAAATTTAAACATGTCCATTGAACCACAGTGTTATGGTCAGTCCATTTCAGTTTAAACAAGTAACACAAAGGCCAAGTTAGTATAAATTTGTTCTCCCCACTTTTTTATTTATTTAACAATCTCTATACAAAAGTTTTACTCCTCTAAAAATAGAATTAAAAATCAAACTGAAAGGTTATTCCATAAAACCAGTGCAATCACCTCTGGTCACATACATCTAGTCATGGCTATTTATCTGGCTCTACTCAGAGAACATTCTCCCAGTCTCACACACTAAGGTGCTGGAACAGATGAAGGCAGAAACAAAAGCAGGAAGTTCCCTCCCCTCCCATCCAAAGCACCTCTTAATATCTCCAAATCACATTTTGCTTACAGAATATGAAAGGACACCTTACTGTTAATAAGTCAGAGAAACATCATCCCAAGTGACACAAATTATAAAATGAGCAAATGAAAAAGGAGAATTTTAACGGAAACACAACGGTTTAGTAGTTCATTTGTAATGAGTTGGAGCAGTCTGAATATTCCAAGATAATTGCTTTAGCAAACCTGGACACTAAGAAGAACACTCTAAAAATTTTTGTAGTCTGCGAGTTCTGATGTCCATTTATTTTTAGATTTTAAGAGTTTGCTAGATAATTTTCTAGTAAAAGTGATGTAGTTGTAGTTTGAGTGTTGATTTGCTGGGGTTTTTTTGTTATTTGCATCTTGTAATACTATACAACTATTCGGAATAGTAGCTTAAATTCAGAAGTGAAAACCTGCAAACCTACTTGTGCACTGTCTTTGTCTGGTGAACTTAATTTATGATAACAATGTTGACACTCAGATGCCTTCAGAGCATAAGGATTATTTGTTTCTTATCCACAGAAAGATCACAATTTTAAATAAACAAAAAGTCTCCACTGAAAACCACAAAATCACATACTGACAGTGTTCAAATTTTCTCAATGACAAAATCTCTTTACCAAATTCTCAAGATAGGAAAGATTAAGGCAGGTATTTTAAACCCAAGAAAACCTAGACAGCTCAAAGAACAAGAAAATTATAACTGAGTGCTACAGATTCACAACACAAAAGCACTGGGAGTGATTCCTTCCTACACTCTGAGCGCTTCATATCACTGGGGGACTGTGAATTTTAACAGACTGACGAGTGAAAACTTGCTATATTTTTATCAGGAGGCAGAATGGTATCTCTGTACCTAATGAATTTTTTGCAGAACATTAAGGGCTGGCACTCTTCTTTAATATACACATCCCATCCCAGCTGTTGCCTTTGCAGTACTTGCTCTCCAAATAGGGAGAAGCATGGGATCTGTTCTTGCCATGGAGTAGCCCACACAGTTTTCATGAAGCCAAATTAATTACCTGTGGCCCATCTGGTTTAAACCAGTAACAGAAGTCAAGAAGGGAAAACATGCCAAGCAATATATGTCCTGAAAAGAAAGCATGAAATCTCAGCAGACAGCTAGGGACAAATAAGCCTGAAAACTGCTGTCATCCGAGCTGAGGCATACTGGCAGACCAGTCACTTACAAATTCTTAAGTTACTTGAAAATACAGTGTATCAAAAACTCTGAAGTCAATATAAGAAAAACACATTGGACAAAACCAGAAAATCTGACTACCAAAGAAGAAAAAATACATTTTTACATTTGTTGTATTTACCAGTTCCAGTTTTGGGAAGGTCAACTGTTCTCCTTTCATGCTGTTTCCGTTACGTTCCTTCAGTCTCTTTATAGGAGGCATTTAAGAAGAACTATGCACAAATGAACATCCACTGTGTCACCATTTGCTTCGCCTAATTTCCAAACTATTCTAGCACCTTTCATGCCAGGGCTTAATGCCCAGGCAAGCCATGCTCCAATAACAGAACATCACGCAAAACAAGCTTGCACTCTGGAGCATATGAGCCTAATTTAAAAATTCTAACACACCAAATGTAGCCTTAATCCCTCCTTGCATAAAATGCTCACCATTTTTCTTCTCTTTGTTTTTCTGAAAGTTTTCCAACTTAATACTGAAACTTACGTAGTAATTGCTCTACACCAGCTGGCTCGGAATTGATAGAGCTACAAATGACAAATATGCAGAGGAATACATTCCACCCTTTCTTTTCTTTGACTGTTGTTAGCTGACCTACAGATAATTTACTGATTCTCCCTAGTGGGAATTCTAAACCAGATTCATTCACTTGCTTCAAAAGATGTAGGTAGAGTCAGACCTTTTTTGCATTGATCTTATATTGTTAGGTATAGTCTTTAAGGGAGACAGTTCTAAGACTGGATTTGTTCCTCTTGAGACCTTTCTGAATCTATGCAAAATGCGTGGAGCATCTCAGGGCTGCAGTCAGAGCCACGCTGTACTGAGCTGGCAGCCCAACAAACAGCAGCAAAACCAGGGAAGCCATCAGCGAGGGAAACAGATGTAGTTTAGAGCCATTAACAAGCATCCAGATTTACTGCAGCTAACAGAATTCACTTTAAAAAGAGATGTGATGGACAGACCTATATTTTGAGCCTTTATACAGGGAAAATCATGAGCCCAGTAACATGACTGAGTAGGATTTAATAGTATTACCATAATTTGAAGACATTATTAAACTTGCTCCAATAGCTGTTACTCAGTAGTCAGTAATAATTTCCTACTGAGTTATCTGTTCCCCTCAGTATAAACTCGTATCTCAATCTGAATCTTGTGATCCAAATCAAATACAGGTTCTCTAACATACAATAAAAATTACTACACCAGTCAGTTAACCTAGACAGCCCACTTAAGAGTGATTTTTGTGTCTTCTTGAGTGCTGAATTTCATGCACAGAGCCCAGTTACAAAATCTCTTGATAGGTAATGGTACTCTCCATATTCCTGACAGTCCCTTTTTTTTTAAATTTTAAGGATACTTACAGGAAGATGGACAATTATGGGAACAATGGAGGGCAAAACGTTATTACCAACTAGGCAGAACAAATATGAAAATCTGCATTGTTAGCTTTCAGGTTTTCCCTCCCAAGTCCCATTTTCTGTATATTGATTGTCCAAAGGGATTGTCTTCCAACATGAAAATTCTGTATCAGCAAGAGAAAGCATGCAGAGCATATATGGTATATACTTAGTAACTCTACAATAAAGGAACACCATTTTTAGAATTGCTTGCTTTTCTGTGATCTCATTTGTCAAATTGGAAAGAAAAGTCAGAAAGATTGGACATGTGGAAAGCTCAGAAAAATTCAGTAACAGTATTAGTCAGTCCAATATAAAAAGGTTGTTATGACCGGGTTTCTCACAAATATTTTAACCTATCATACTTTTAAGTGTATGTATTGGTAAAGCAAAATCCTCCTTAATAAACAATATTCTACAAAGTTGGTTTTCTAGTATACTGTTATTTGAAAGAATCTGGTAATTGGAAACTTCACCTGAAACAAGCAACATGTTTCCTGCTGGTTTGATCCCTGGCATTATTTACTTACCAAAATCTCTACATTCTGTCCCACATAGTCCTTCCTGCAAATGATGTTGAAAGTAAGTGACAGCTCCCATTGCACTCCAAAAGAGACACATGTTAGGAGCCGCTTATAATTTCATTGAATTTGTTTACCATACATTATCATAAAAATTACCCTGCTGTTTACTTGCATATTCTACATCAGAATTGCTACTTGCTAGAAATACTTCTAAGGAAAACAGTGTGTATACACTGGAATAGTAAACTAACAAACATATCATTCTGTATACACAAAGTTATGGCAAGGCAATTGAATCTGCAGCAACTTCTAAAGATGACAGATTATTGATATAAAACAAAAATGTAATTACAAGTTCATCTGCTCATAATCAGTTTCTAGAACACAAATACCTATTTTCTTTATCACATATGCAAAACACTGGTCAACTGTGGCATCTGTTAGACTGTGTGTGAGGTCAATGGGCAGTTATTTATTGTGTGCTGTTCCTACTTGTCAAATATGTACGTATACTTATAGGAAAGACAGAAAAGAACATGACAGCGCCAAGAGGAGGGACAACATGTCTATTTTCCTGCCAATCTTTCCAAGAGACAGAGTAGCAAAACAAAGCTGCTATCAACTGCGACTGGATAGCAGTAATGAAGACTGCATAGACTTGGTGATTTTCATTGCACAGCAGCTCTACAAAGAAAAGGCTGAAGATATTTAAGACTGTACTTCATATACCAAACATTTTTGCAGCAAGAATAAAGAATAAACTGAGTAGCTAAAATGTTAATTTTGAAGAAGTGGCAGTTTAGTGCTGGAAAATATTGATAATACATACCTATAGAAATCTTAAGTAACATGAAGAGAAGCTGTAGATTTTTTTTCTTTACATATGCAAATATGAAATCCAAAGTTGGGGATGCTTGCTGTATTCTGATGAGACAAGAACATATATTATGTTCAAATATTTGAAGAGAGAAAGTGGTTTGGGTTCCTGTAGCTTTAAAATGAAAGCAGCTGCACTACAGCTGTGCATCTTAAGAAGTCAATAAAGACAGAATTTTTTCTAGAAGCTGTGAGGTTCAGTGTACTTTTTATCAGGGAGAAACACGTTTGGTTTTAATTTAAATACTGCTTTGATATATGCTGTCAGAAACCAGCCAGGAGATAACAAATTATTCTAGCTAAACTGTATGCAATTTACTAATAGTAGCATTTTTTGAGAATGTCACGAGGACAGCAACAGCTCCAGTGGTTTGTTTACAATGTGCTTCACTCTTACTAATAATCCCCAACACCGTGTCCCACAAGGTTGAATGAAACCATCTTGCTCACTGACCTCTGCTTTGTACTGGCAGGCATGTTATTAAAACACAGCTAAGAAGAGCTGCTATTTTGCATACAATTACTTAAATCAAGGATCAAGGTTTGACATATCTAGTTAGTATTATGCTAGACTTGATAAAATTACTAAAAGTATAAAGCTGCTTTGTGTTACCTGAGGCTTCTTCAACAATTGAAACAATCACTTTCTAACACTGTCTTCCTTGCATTTTAATTATGATTGATACATACAAAGCTCCAAAGTCTTAGAGATTTTTCCAGCAGATTTTTTTCTATTTTTTCTTGGAAATGCAGCAGTAGCTACTTCTGCAATTCTAAAACTCTTAACAGGGACCAAGTGGGGAAGGTGGGGTTATGTCAGAGGAGACACAACTGCTGCAACAGGCAGGAAGTCATCACCATTTCCCCCATCCCTTAAGTCATATGTTCCATCAGGTGGAAAGATGACAGGGAATCTTCTGTGTCAGGTGCCGTGTTTGCTAAAAGGTCTTTACCAGGAGGTGATTCCTGTAATCCATTTCTCTCCTGGACTCCTGGGTACTCCTCAACCAATTCCCTCCTTGTGGAGTTCCCTGAGGGCTTTCTGGTTCAGAAACCCCCCCTGGGCAGCACACTGGAGTGCTCCACCACAGATCATGCTGACAGTGCAGCCTGTCACCTCAGCACCTGAATTTACTTGTTTACTTCACAGTTTACTTTCTCTCATATACAGATTCTGTACAACATCAAGAGATAAAGAATAATTTGTTATTCAAGGAGCATCTACTGTCTTGTAGCCTGAAGAGAGGTGTGTTAAAAGGATATCCATCAAACAGGGCAAACTGCCTAGTGCATATCCTAACCATCAAAATAACAATAAAGAATATAGTATTATACTATGAAGTGACACAAACAATGCTATTTTTATTTCTATTTTGTCCAAAGGATTATACTTCAGGTGATGATAAAAGTCCAAGGAAAGCAATTACTAACAACCTAAATACACCATGTTTAACAAAATTAACAGCTTTTAATGAGTGTATACTGAGACTTAACACATTTATATCATATGTCTAAAGTCTGTAATAAACTGCCAGGAAGGCAATGATTACACAACCATGGATAGATTAAGAACCACTGTGAAGACAACACTGTACATACAGCTTCCAGGAACTTTCTGTCTTTCTCTTCTGTTCCTTCTCAGGACAGCAAGAAACAGGAACATTACTGATGCTCCCTCCAATGATAGCTTATGTAAATAAACTTAATTTTCTTTACTCATTCTTTTCTTGACAGTAATTGGGAAATACAGTGGACAAAATGGTTGCTGAACCTGGACAGAACATGCAATAATCTAGGCAGATGAAATTCAATTTACTTGCAGACAGAAAAGAGTTACCATACAAAATCTCCGTTTTTGCTTTGAGAATACATCCCTAATATTATACAGAACTTAAGTACAAAGAAACAGAATAACCAACCCGATGCCTATGACTTACGAGAACAGGTGGAACCAAATTTCATGGTCTATTTCCCGTATTTATTCCCACCCCCCAACATAGTCATGCAAATGCATATTTAGGCATAAAGGTAGCTCACTGCAGCACAGCTATCCTAATTAGAAAGAAGCTTGTGAAACCAGTATAAAAACATCCACACGTCTTTCCCCAGTACAATTTCTGCAGCAAAACAAAACACTGAATTGCACATATTTAAGGCAGGAATTTATTCAAGATTAGTAGGGCCAATGGAGTTGCTCACCATCAGCAATGGACAGAATATGCCTGGCTACCCACTGATGTTATAGAAATGGTATACAGTAACCCATAGTTTATATGTGCATCAATGTCCATGCATGTTAAAAGCAGTCAAACTCTAACTTTTTCAGACATTCTGTTAAAAGACAGAGTGGAAGTCTCCAGCAAACCATCCCCTCCAGCAGCCTTACACACCACTGCAATCCTTGCACATCTCTTCAGACATCTGCAAGACTCTAATCCACAAGGAAGAATTAAACAAACACACGCACACACACATTTTGTAAAGAATAGCTTTGGCTCCTGCTGCTCCTCTCTCTTGTAAATAAACTTGTTTATATTTGTAGGAAAATCATGCAATTCCTAGATATCAGGTGGATGAAAACACAATCTCTTGTTTTCCACCATGGGAGCTCTACATGCATTTCTTTGTGACAGTAAAACTTGCTAGAGAGATTCCTGCCTCCAATCAGCATCCAAATACATTCCCAGCTCTTGATTACTCGTAACTATGCCAGCTCAACTGCCTCTGGTTAATGTTGTGAAAAGCTATAAAAATGTGTGGATTCAAAAGGAGTGAAGTTTTCTTTTAGTCCAGAACATTTTACAAGAAAACCAAAATCCAAAGACACCGCAGGAACCTTCAGTTACTAAAGCAAGTTTCGGTAGGGGATCAGTCTCCCTTAGTTTTTGTTACAAAAGTTGAATTTGAGAAGTTAAACAGATGATCCAACACGTTTTCTTCCTGCATCCCACACTCGATCTCATGCACAGTTCTGCATTTTCCAGACGGGTTTTCCCTCAGCAAACTAGTATTTTTAGCTCTTAAGTGTCTCCATTCAGATAGCATTTGCTGACAGACTGCTTTGATCTTAATGCATATCAAAAGAGTCTAAATTACAAATTCCTAAATAAACTGCTTACATTTGACTATGCTCTCTTTAAATTTTAATCAGGGTAGAACACAAAAGGGACAATGTTTCAGCTCCTAACATCCCAGTTGGGTAGGAAACTCCACATACAGCTCATGTCTCCTTTATCAGTCTATTGCCAGCTGCTGAACTCTGATATATTATTTGATTCTTGATGGTATTTATTTCCATGCCTTTTTGCTGTATTTTTGATTAACAGTCTACAGTGATTCCAAAAACTAAAGAATGCATTAAAGCATACTTTCAACCACATGGAAGTGTTAAAACCCAAACTGAGCTTCAAGACACAAGATATTGAATACACAGTAGGAGGCCTTTTTCAGTTCAAGCTTTGAATCCTAAAAATCAAATATTTTCAAGTACAGCTTCTATCCAAAAAGTCAAGTAAGGTAGAAAGAAAATTTCAGAATTCTAATTATTGATATAATTAAATCAAATATATTTTTAAGCTTTAGAAAGTATATATGGACATTGTGAGTGTTCTAAGATGTTTCTGTAAGTTATGAATCTATTTGCAACAGCCTATTTACTCAAAAGCTTAAAGCATTTTTTATAGTTAATACAATAAGAACACATACATGGAAGACACAGACAGGTGGCTTATGTTAGATTATTGATTGAAAAGAATGTGATTATTGAATTCTCCTGGGCCATAAAGGTTTATAGATAAATCCCAAAAACTTTAGGAATGCATAAAGATTGGTTTAGAGGAATGAGACTTTCGGACTTTTTTATATAAACTACAGCTGTTATTTCTCACAGGTCCTCTACAAACAGACCATTTAGGAACAGGCATGTAAAACTTATTTCAGGTTAAAAATTGCACTTTAGATAGGAATCTCTTTCCAGCTCTAATAGTGCATCTCTAAATCCCAGTTCAGAAAGGTCTCAGAACTGTGACCTCACTATTTTATCAAGATGCAGGACAGCAGGAGGCAGCAATGACACACAAGAAACAAACCTCAGTGTGGTGCTCAACAGAGAAATAATCCCAAAAGATAGGTACCTTAAAAACGCAAATCCTGGTCCAGACAAAACATGTTTAAGAACACAGAGGTTTTACAGAGGCTCCAACTCCTGTTTAGTGATTTAGAAAAAGGAGACTGCAGACCACAACATGACTTACAGAAACAAAACAGATTTAGGTCCTTTTGGCCAATCTTGGTAACGTCAATAGGTATCACCATGAACAGGAATGTTGAGGTTTGTGCAATTCTCCCTACTTTCTCCCTGCTACCTAAAGCACAAATGCACTTCAGACATGAAAACTGTTTACAGCAATTACTTAAATTCTACCAGAGCATGCATTAGCATTTTAAAAGGCATCTGTGTGATGCAGTGACTGATAAGGCATTTTAGAAAACTGTTTAAAATCCCTTTTGCTTTACCTGTAAAGACTAAAATTAATAGCAAGATAAAATTTATTTTTAAAGCAACCATCAATTGGGATAAGATGTAGGACATAGGAGGGCAGCATGAAAGATTGGAATAAATGACAGACAGGAGATAAGACAATAATTTTGCACTATTTTTAATTTAACAAAATCAGAAGAAACTCAAAGTAGTTGTTAGCACCACTGAAAAGCCATGTGATGAACAGACATGCCAGCTCACAATTTTCCAGAGAAATCTACAAGAAATCAGAGAATTAATGACCCAGAGCCAAGGTAAAAGTATAGGTGCTTGAGGGATAGGAAGGAATCTCCTCAAAATGCAGCTAGGCCTTCAGTCCTTTAAGTAGAAGGATCTGCATAGATAATAATTTACAAAATTGTCTACCAATTTACATGGAATTCATTGTTTTCTTTTGCCAGAGTCCGTTCAACACATTGTTTTTCTCTCTCTGCCTATCAAAATTGGGTGGCCAGACCCACATGGAAGCAAAGGGATTTTTGCATTAAACCAGCTACTTCTTGTAAGGATATAAATCAGTTATAGCATGTAACAGAGGAAATATAAAGAAACAAGAAATACCCTCAAGTACATACTTTACAGGAAATAAACTGCAATCAGTTTTCAGGCAGCTATTGAAGAACAAAATTAGGTATTGTTCTGGGCTTACAGGCAAGATGGTAGTAAGCACCTATATTCAGGAATTGGTTAGGATGGAATTACATTATTAACCTACAGAAGAGGTGACACCACAGTTCCAGGGCAGATGCTAACTGATCTCAGCACACAGACAACTTTTTAGTCACCTACTACAAGATCCCTGAATCTTTTCAGCCAGATGCAGTTAAGTCTGCATAGATAGCTGTAAAGCAGAAATGCTTTATTTCCCCAACATGCTATAGGACCTCCTCATAAAACTCAACAAAAACTTGAGGTCATTGCAGAGAAAAGTCCAGCCACAGAAGCAACATTTACCAGACTGCTCAGGCATTCAATTTTCTCAGCCTTTTTGGCACTTTGAAAATGAATGTACACTGAAATATGTGACAGCCTACAAGAAATTTAGGAGGCTGTACAACACTGTCCTGAAACTGTGCTGTTAAACTGTCATAATCTGTATTGGCTGTGAGCCTATCCATACTGCTGTACAGCCCAAAGTAAGAAAAATAAGAAATGGTCATATTTTTCGTTGGCTGTCTAGTGACTCTCATTTGAAAAAGTACCTAACAATGCTTCTCTGTTTGACTTACATTACTGAGTTTTCATATGCAGGCATAAGGTTGCTGAACAGCTTAAAGGAAGAAAGGAAACTTGGGGGGAAAAATAGTCTTGCATTGCCAACTATGCAACTGTTAGCCAACTGTGCACTTGCAGCTGGGAAAGCCAACCACATCCTGGGCTGCACCAAGGGAAGTGTGGCCAGCAGTTCAAGGGAGGGATTCTGCCCCTTAACTCTGTTCTCATGGCACCCCAGCTGGACTGAGGGGGAGAGCAAGGTTCAGCATAGCACCTCTCCTTGTTGGCTCCTCTATCACTTCAAAAATTAAAAGGTATGTATAGAAGGCACATAGTTACCAGGACTATTCAGTGCCACATTCATGGAGAAAGGACTACCAATCAAACCCAAATGACTTCTTCTTCTTCTTTTACTTTTAGAACTGCAGAGCTTTAAACAAAGCTTTGAGATTATTGTTTATCAGACAAGAAAGTATTTCTCACCTGGAAACTGCCATCTAAACAGGAATACTCACCCTGCTGCAACTGCAGGAGGGATGACCAGTATGAGTTTCAGTTGAGCTTCATGCAGAGCTTCAGAAAGGTGAGTGAGCAAGTGAATCAACTCCCTGAAATACAAATATACTATTAGAGGGAAAGGCAGGAAAACTGCTGCTATATATTGACAAGAACAAGTAACAGTAGAAATAATTGAAAAGATGCAGCTGGCAAGAGACACAAACACAATTTGCTGCAAATGATCATAGCAGAAAAAAACAATTAGGAAGACTGATTAGGTTTACCCTCTTTAAGGACTATGAACACTGCACTGCTTGAGACAGTCTTAGTTTTATAGGAACTGGTGATTACCCTGGGGTTCTAAGTGTTTCTTAGTTTTATTTTAATTTAACTATGCATTGTTAGCATGTAAAACAAGCCAGCATATCTTATCAGAGCAGGTAACTTCTTGGGGTCATTTTTGGTGAAAAGAATTAGACGAATAGAAGAACCAAATGCTGTTCTGAAGAAGCATTTTTAAGAGATTAAAGTTGTCACTGTGTTGCTACACACAAGAATTTGTGAAGATGCTTTCACAACAAAACATGCACTCTTCAAATGATATTTCTGAGGCCTGAGTTTAGAAACATTTCTTCTGCTTTTTTTTTCTTCTCCCCTGTATAAATAATCCCTTTGTTTCTCAATACTTCACTGTATACCTACAAAATACATGTTTGACAATGTCATACCTGGAAATAGCATCTTTTGTCTGCATCATTCAAATAAAGACTTCCAAAAAAGCTGATTTCCATATCCATATTCTTGGCATTTCAATAGGAAAATAAACTTTGAAATTCTTATGCAAACTGTTTTTAGCACTCCTAACTGGAAGGGTGATGTTAATAGAAACCCCTTCAATCAGCAGAAACAAAGTTTAATGTCATCATAAGAGGAATCCAATATTACCTTAAATTTGCACTACAAACATGGCCCTTCTCAGTGCCTTTCTTTAGTAATTTGATTTTTCAGAACAAAGTTAACCTTCCTATTTTTCAACTGGCCAGGAGGATCGGCAAACACAGACAGATAATATTAGTACAGAACTCTAGATCTGTTTAGCTCTACATTTAAACCAGAACCAAATAGAAAGCAACTTCACCACCCATTCCAGGAGACTAGAAGTGCTCAAGCAGGAAAAGCAGAATAGACAAAAGCCATCATCCAAACTGTTTGCTCCACTTAAACTGGATTAGACCCGAACTCTCAGAAACAACATCTTGGTACTGTCATACCTTTCAAGGTAGTATTAATCCTAGAGATATTCTCCTCAAGCTATTGCTCTTCCTATATAATTTTCCATCACAATGATTATGTTTGGTTTTCCTAATGCAGACACTATCCAATAGCAGAAAAAAACATTCATTTTCCCTGATACGGTTTGATCCCTGATGGAAACTTCTTAGGGCCTACAAAAGCCATTACTCTCAAAATCCTGGCAAACAAACAAAGCAAGTTTTATCACCTTCCCAATACCAACAATATTTTGTGCTTACAACTTAAGAGCTGGCTGTGCTGAACAGCCCTTAACAATGAACTATCACACTGCCACCTATATTTCTCTTCTGGGAGAAGACATGGGATTGCAGCAATCAGCTTTTGGTCTGTCTGCAGCATGCACTTCTACCATTCTTGCTCTGGGAAACCAACAGCTTTCCCTCCTATTACTTTACCATATTAATTCTACATTAAGAGTGTCACTATTCAAACAAAACTATTATATCATAGAAGAATCCTTTTCCATAGGAACACATTAAAAATTACACCACTAACCTGAACAGACATTTATTGACACAAACAAACACATCTATCACAATTCCCACATGACATAATCTTATCAAGAACTATAATCAGTATTAAAACTAGGTAAGCAAGCTTTCCCACTGATTTGTATCTTGTAGCTTAGTGACCTCTTTAACTAATTATGCCCAAACTACAGTACAACTCAACCTTTATTAGATGTCAGAGATCCATATATAAGATAAATTTAACCAATTCCTCTCGCCTTTGAAGTTATTCTACCGTGTTCATCAGCAGAGATCTCTCTTCTCTGCCTGGCTGCCTTCGTTAGCTGTAGGAGCTTGAGAACTCCACACCATGCAGAACATTGGCTGACTTTAACTATTTAGAATATGAGGGCATAAAAAGAAAGGTGGGATAGGAGAAAAGAACCTAGCACAGGTAAGGAACAAGGTAACATCTTTCTCATTTAGAAATAAGGTTAAAACTCTCATTCCCATTCTGCAGAGGCAAAAACTGATCCACAAAGGCAGTGACATACCCACTAAAACAGTGACTGCACAAAAAAAAGGTCATATTTTGAAACATGTAAGTGTAGAACCATAACCTACAACTGTGAACACAGGACAGAGACTTGTGGTCTGAAAAAGAGGTGGGAATTCATTGGGATTGTTGGTGCACTCAGGACTCTAAAACTGGCTACATCTCAACAGCCACTTCCTACCCTCCCCCCATAAAATTCAATCAGCATTGATCTGGCTGAAAAATAATTACTTTCAACTTGAAGGAGGTCAAGAAGAAAAAGGACAGTTGGACAATGGCAGATTTTTGCTCAAGAAATCTAGATTAATATCTATTCACTAACCTGTCAAGCCAGGGCTCTGGGCCCTGAAAACTTTCTGGCAAATCAGGCAGGATTAATGACTAAAGACTTAATTTAGGCTCACTTCCATGAGCTGGCCAAGACAGATGAAGTAAATCAGATGTGCGCTCTTCCCTCTCCTCCAAAGAGCAATAGCAGAATGTTCATTTATTGTGCTATAAATTAAGACTTTACTGTGTCCCAACAGTGTTTTCCAGTATTTTAAACACAATATTCTCCAATGTTATCATTGGCAATTTTGAAAGAAAAGCTACTGACATTTTAAACATTATAATGAGGTAGAAGAAAGTAGGAATATAATCAATCTTTCTAAAAAAGCTTCATTAAATATTTACCAGACACTTCAATATGGTCAAGTTTAACTTCAGAGTAGCTACTGAAATATTGGCAGCTTTAAGATTCTATCTTGAGCTAAATAAGGTCTACTTCATTCATACTGTTTTAGGCCTTCTTTTATCACTGCTATTTGGAGGTCAATTTTCCAAGTGTTTATGATTTCAAAGCATATAAAATATGCAGACCTACAAATTTTCATCACCCATAGTTTGTGGCAAGCTCAATTTTCCAAAAACCATATTTTTCAGCATTGTTGGTCTACTGCATTTTGGACACTTTGTAGAACAGTTACTTCAGTGCACAAGAGTGGGATGTCAGTGCAGTGAAAGGGCCTGCAGAAGATATGAAAGGTTTTTATACCCTTCCCTTCAGCTACACCACCCTTCAAAGCTCTGCAGCTTTCCAACTTCAGTCACCTTTCTGCACAAATTGGGAGTCACTGCTCCCTAAAATTTATGCCTTGTCAAGAAAATTGGACAAAATAAAGCTGTCTACTTGAAGAAGAAATTGCCCTTTTCTGCCATTTCACTGCCTAGTTAATACCAAGAAACTAGAGTGAATTATGGCAAATCTTTGATTAATAGATTAATTTTTCAGGGACTAACATGAAGGATACAACTACCAGAAGAGTTTTTCCTCCTATACTCCTACCAACATTAATAAGATGCCTGAAAGTCATCTTCTGCATAGAGCGACCAAAAAAAAAAAAAAAAAAAAAATCCCCTTTTTCAGATTGATTCTGTGTGATGGCAGTGCCATCTGTCAAGTAATGCTGGACTGAACAGAATATTGTGTGCATTTTTATGTAGCCTGTGAGAGTATTATGAGTATATTATGCCTTTTTCGCAACATATCCAGGTCTCTGGAGAAAAATAAACCCACCCAGTAAACCCACAACTGAGATTAGTAAGTGAGACATGGTCTTGTTTAGCTGTTAACTAAATAAGCAGGAGAACCTTTGCTTGCTCAGGTTTCGCAATATTTCTGCCATGTACACTTCTAAACTTAAATGTCATGGGATGAATAATTTGGAATATTTTATTACAAAATCAGACAAGAAAGTTTTAGGGGGAAAAAAAGAGACAGTTATAAGTTATTTAAGAAGTAGGTTTAAAACTCTAAGAAGCAACAAAACAAATTAGAATAGAGGTATCATCTGCATAGGATATTTCAGCTCATTTAGATTTCTATGAGGAGATGACTTTCCTATAAAAGGGTAAAAGGGTAGGTTAGGGTGGGCAGCTGAATCCTTTTTCACTGTGCAATGATTGCTAGCATGGAAGGAAGCAGCAGTTAGATGCAGTCTTTCATTTCCCATTAAATGTGATGCCACTGTGATTTGTATATTAATAATTCTATTTCCAGAAAACACAGGGAAGAAGTAGGTAGCAGTGCTACAGAGAGTATTTAAAAGTTTCTCTATTCGACATCTTCAAGAGGCTGAAGTGATCAGTATAAAGCCCCCAAAACAGGCCCACGCACAGGTATCAAATAAATTCAGGTTCTTCAGATGGAAAAGGTGTTATTTCTAAAATCAAGAACCTAAACAGAAGACCCTAATGCCATTTTATACATGTGAAAGTATACAAACCATGCATACAGCATTGCTGTGTAACACTCGAGGCACCAAGACTCTTACATGAACAGCCAGAGAGGCTGCTCAGGATATCTAATATGAAAGCAGGCAGATATATTCAGGCACATAATTCTCTTATAAAAATTGAAAATGCTGATAAATCAATATTTATGCAAAATATGCATAATAAAGCAGCACAAAAGATGTATATGATTTAAGAATTTAGTCTGCTGAGCATTACAGAACAATTCTATAACCCCAAACCAGAATAATTGAAAAATCTTTTGCTCTTAAAAAAGCCTGAACTAGTTTGAGCTAGTTCTGCTTAAGAAAACATACACCAGAAGATATTTAGCGAGCCTGAAACCACAGAATTTCATGTTTTACTGGACACCAGCAACATAACTTCTTAGCAACATTTCACCTCATCTGTGATGCCAGCTAGAATGAACAGAAAACTGGAGACTCTTCTTAGATAAGTCCTTGGGCCCCAAAGGAAAAAAAAAAATCACTCATTTCTAAAGTTGACTTGATACTCAAAAAAAGAAAGGTTTTCTAGAAGCATGCAAAGGGCTGAGAGAGAAGTGTCTACGTTTACCTGATTTTAAAAATGCTTAGTGATCACAGGTTCTTAAAGAGAGTGTTACAGGATTTGTGTGTTACATGAAGATTTTTACAAAATTTAATCATCACGAAGCTTTTAGGCAAATTTTAAGCCCCAAAATCAAGGGAGAGCATGTGTTATAAAACTGCCCATTCAATATTCAGGTTCAGCTATTGAGAAGAGGTATCTCACTAGGGACACTTTCTCAGCTGAGGTCAAACAAGAAGAGACCTTCAGCTGCAATGAATCCAGATTTCTGATATATGAAGGAGCTTTAAAATCATAGCCCATCGTTTATTGGTGAGTTAGGACAGTAACTGCAAGTAATTTGCAGGTTTTCAGATTCTTTTGCAGACTCACCTGCTTCAGGGTGCACTCTGCTAGAAAGTATCACTGCCCATTGTATTTAGAGAGTGGATGCTGATTTCACAGCTGAAACACCATATCGGGCACAAATGTTCCATAAGCAAATGTTCCAATTCCCTGTTGTCATTTTGAGCTGGGTAAAGAAATCTGTGCTGTAACAAGTGTTCCTGCACACTAAGGCAGCCTATTGGGTGGGATCACAGATCTTTTCCATAACACAGTTAAAGACATGACAGGAATAATTTCCATAGCTTTCCCCTCAACACAGACATATTGAAATCTATAGAATAATTGAGTGCCATTCATTAATTTAACAGCTAGGTACACACTTAATTTAGGTTTGGAAAAATGAAAAGCATAATGCTTCTCTGTGAAATATTTTTCCCTAGATCAACACCAATGCTCTAACATTGCATAAAGCTAGCAGCTTTATAGCAGCTGCAGCATATACCCATATGTTTTTATGCACCTGTGTTGAGTTTCAATAATCTGTTGCAAACTGCTTATGTGTGATTACTCCTTGTATGCCAGAGAAAAAAAGGGGGATTTTTTGATTTTATTTTTAAATTAAACATGTTTACATTAAGTAACGTGAATAAATTGTATTAGCTAGGCAGATCTTCTCATATTGTCAGACTACTCTGAAAGTCGTTTTGAAGGCAAAATACCTGCTCTCAGCAGCATCATTATGATCTTTTGGCCCTTCAACTAGAAGCAGGTTAAGCTACTTCAAGGCATTTGACCTTGAAGGATCTGAACCAGGAAAGCCTACACAGCACCTAACAGTTGCGACAGCCGCTTTATTTGGAGCATGCACAAATACCATCCTACAAGCACTTCACCTCCCCAAAGGATTAGGGTTCATCTCTGCTCTGACATCTCCTGCGAATTAATCCCCACCTTTCTGAGGTTAAGAACTCGCTTTTTTACCGGGGTTTGCCACTTCGGAAAGACGCAAGCTGAGGGAAGATCACGTTACGATACTGCCGCGCTGTGGGCTGAAGGAGGCATTGCGCTGCTCCAACTCCAGACAGGAACAAGTGAAGCAAAAAGACCACCCGTGCTTACCCAGAAAAACTCTGCTCTGCTACTCAAAACGAAACGAACTGAGCCCAAAGTAGCAGCACTCAGAGTGCAATAAAGTCTTGCCAACATCATAAATTCGCTTAATTTTGCGCCTTAAGATCTGTTCTAAGAAGCTGTTCCCTCCAAAAAACATTATTAGGGAAAACTCCTGGGGCATTGGATAGTCAAGCCATCAAGCTTCAAAGCAAGTGATAGGAAAACACAATCTCAAAACGAAGACACCAGTCCCATACCTTAAAAGCATCATGAGACAAATTTCTCCCATAACATGAGTCTCCTACATTCACAAGACAGCTGTAATTGCGCATTGAGCCCAGCTTCAGCTCTCTCATTTGGCATAATTCAGAATGCTGCAAGCCCAACCCAAGGCACTGTGCAACTGAAACACTGTCTGGGGGCAGCAGGCCCAGCATGGCCAGCCGGGCAAGGGAGGGGATTGTCCTGCTCTGCTCTGGGGCGGCCTCACCTCCAGTGCTGGGGGCACTTTGGGGGCCACACCATAAAAATGACAGAAAGCTGTTAGAGAGTGCCCAAAGGAGGCCAACAAAGATGGTGAAGGGCCTTGAGGGGCAGCTGTGTAAGGAGCAGCTGAGGTCACTTGGTCTGCTCAGCCTGGAGGAGACTGAGGGGAGACCTCATTGCAGTCACAACTTCCTTGCAAGGGCAAGAAGAGGGACAGACACTGAGCTCTTCTCTCTGGTAACAGTTGCATCAGGGGAGGTTTAGGTTGGATATTAGGAAAAGGTTTTCCACCCAGAGGGTGCCTGGACACTGGAACAGACTCCCCAGGGAAGAGGTCACAGCACCAGCCTGACAGAGTTCAAGAAGCCTTTGGACAACTCACTTGGGCACATGGTTTGACTCTTGGGGATGGTGCTGTACAGGGATAGGAGTGGGACTTGATCCTTGTGGAACCCTTTCAACTCAGCTTATTCTGTGCTTAAAACAGCTTAACACTATTTTAAAACGACATTCCTCCTGGCAGAGAGTAGTATTTTTACCATGCCACAAATAAACTCACTCTGGAGCTAATAGAAAAGTATGCTTTGCTCATGTGTTTCATTTGCAATACAGCACTTTCAGGCCAGTGTGTTTAAAATGATCTTCAGTGAGCCTTGCAATGACAGTTACAGTCTCTTATATCCATGTTAACTAACAGGAAAACTCGTGATTTTACTTAGATACAGTCAGCACAGTAAATAAAATGACCACTACCACCCACTTCTGACTGGCAGTTACTAATTGCTTCAGTCACCTTCTTGGCTACCTTATTAGAACACTGCACTAGGTTCAGAGCTCAGGATACAGATAAGCTCTTAGGAACAACCTGGCAAATTACCTAATTATAAGCAAGAGCATATATCTGAAGGATTACTCATTGCAGGGCAATTGATGGAGCCCTTTACAAAGCCAAAAAGACTCTGCAGTTCCAATTTTTTGTTCCCAAGTGTTAATTTTATAGGGAAAAGGTAGGACTGCTAATAGTGCACTCAGTTCGTGAGGTAACTAATATATGCCATCAGTCAGCAGCATTTGCCCTAACCAGAATAACCTGAAGTAATCATTTTTTGAAAGGTGCCTTCTATAATGAACTCGGCATTCTGTGCAGCTTTCTTGAAGTGATTTTCCCCCAGACATTTTAGGCAGCAGAGATCTGTAAGAAACACTGCTCTAGAGAAATGGATGCCTAAATTTCCTGACAAACGAACACAAAATCTTCAGATTCCTGCACTGAATCCTTAATTTCACCACCATATTCTGCCTTTTTCTCATGAGGCCGAAGTTTGGCATTTGCCTCAGGTCTTGAAAGTATCACACTGTTCCAAGCCTCAGCCAGTAACCCAAACCAAAGGATGTCATGATAAAGGCCAGTGCTAATGTGGGAGTGAGCATGCAACCAAGGTACCCTCTACATCCTCGCACAAGTTACATCATGCAAAACTCAAGAAGGAAAATCTAACAGGGCCTGCTAAACACACTGTGAGGCTTATTATGTAATCTTTGATTTCATGTAGTGTGAGGTAAACCCTTCTACTTCATTGTAAGGCAAGCAGAACAGCCTCTAGTTGTTCCAGAATGAAGTGTATTCATTCATAAAGACATAGTCAGACCAACATGGACAAATTAAAAGGACGCTTTAAAGAAGCTGATTTTTAGGAATTGCATCCTAGAGATTTATACTCACGTTTGCTTCTGATTTCCCAGCTGACTCCAAACTTCAACTACAAAACCATCAAAATTTTCATTCTAAACAAAAAGAATTTCCAACAACACGCAGTTAATGACCACACAGTTATTTTTCTTGTATTATTACAGACTGGACATGCTTTGTAGTCTTACACCAGGTTCATCTTTAACACCGCATTTCATGGAGAAGCCCAAGAGAAACTTAAATAATTCAACAAACATAAACATGAAGAAGCTGAAAATCTCTACTAATTATCCACGATTCCACTCTTACAGAATAAACCAATACAGTATTAGGAAAATTCAAACACTAATGAAAGGTGGTTGTTAAGCAAATAATTTGACACACTTTTACTTGTACATCAGGGAAAAAACTCATTATCTCTTGAGTCTAAAGATGTAAATGCTAATTCAGCATAGACATTATTCCATTCCAAATATTTCCCTCTTTCGATAATTTATTCTTAGCATGAGCAAGAATACTGTTGTACTCGAGCTGACCTCCTTAAGAGGTCAAATGTTACTGAGGACTTAAAATTGATGCATCGGTTACAAATTTTAAGAAATTCTTCAGTTTAACTCTACATCCAACTTCCTCTAGAGCAATATAAGATTTCTTTACATGTAGCAAGTGAGAACTCTTATTCTGACAATAAATAAACACGCTGCCATGAATCAACTGCTAATGTTGAATGTCTTTTGGAGTGCAAATTGTCTAGTACCACATATGGGATAGCTCTAAAGCTATTAGGAAAGGGCTTGGCCAGCCACCTTGGAAAAAATTCCTCTTCTCTTCTCCCGAGTTTCTCAACATTTTGAAGAAATTGGTTGGTCAGACTTGAACAAAAACTGTTCAGTAACACATACCCAGTGAGTGAGGTTTGGTATTAAAAGTGGCTCCTTAGCTTTCCCAGACTGAGTCTGAATGTATTCCTGTACAGAAAACAGCACTCATTGCACCCATGACCCTTTTTCTGCCTATCAGAAATTACCACTAAGCAGTTTAGCCACAACTCAATAATTATATTTTTAATAGAAATGTAGAAGAAATTTAAAGCAGGCAGAAATCAGGAGTGCAGATGCCAATGCCAACAAGGTTATGTAGATTGATGCAGTCACACGTTAGACTTGTAGTCACCTGCACTTAAGGGTTGCTACACTTCATATCTACAGGAACTGGATACATACCAAGACACACTCATTATTGCCTCATTATTGTTTTGAGCAAATTTTATTTTGTAGAATACAAAACCACAAGAAATGAGAAAACGTGTATTACAAAAGGAATCAAGCATCATCTCACACTTTTATTAGCATCATAAATAGTTCTTTTACCTTGGCTAGTAGAACCATATTCTTGGAAAGCTCTTCTATCTCATCTTCACTGCCAAAAACACTCTCAAAGTCTTGGTAAGTCCAGCCATCAAACAAAATTCGAGGCACTATCAAGCAAAGTTGTCAATTAGTAACAAAAAATTAAGAATTTATTATCTACACTGGAATGCTTCTGCAGAAACAGAATACAGCAGATACAAGCAGAGATGCCACTAAAAATCATGTCCCATGACTGAGATCATTGCTTCTTCACTCTGACATTGTAAAACATTCTTCTTCATTTTAAATGCAGTTAATGATCAGCACTGATGCAAGTTTTAAGAGAAGATACCTTCATTTGATTGAACAATCTTACCTGAACTACTGCTTAGGGCCTCAAGTAGAGTCTTTATCCAGCAACAACACAAGACACCAATCTTTAAGTTGTGCATCTCTTCTACCACATTCAACAATGAGGTAGAAAAATTCACCTCAAACTCTAATTTACTCCATCCACAGCCCTATATTACTTCACTTTCCTACTCAACTCAAGGCCCTAACACAAATTTTTACTTTTGGAAAGCACTTGAGCTTGTGTAATTTCTTTTTCTAAAAACACAAAACATTAAAAACATAAGACAGGAAAACTGCTGTTGGAACAGTCAACAATCATACCCACAGGAAAAGGCAATGGATTTTATGGAGCTATTTCTAAGCCCCTTCTAACTACCATGGTTGTAAAAGTGAGTTTTAAAAGGGTATACAGAGATTTCAAAGGCTTTATCCTCTGGCAGCTGAAGTACATTAAAATATCTGACTGAGCATTCAATTTTTCTAATACATTTCAAATTCCATACTCACTTCACAGTTCCATGGAATCCTTGCTATAGACTGTAAGAATGTAAGAAGTCTAGCACAGCAGAATCTCTACAGCAATTTTTGCCATTTTCCCTAAAGACACACACTGCAGCTCATCCCCTGAGTTCCCAGCTTCAATGGGAGAAGAGACAAAGCAGAACTTTTCTGCTACCATGCAGGAAACTCTTCCTGACTGACTCAGATTCTGACAATTTTTTTTTTTTAAATTTTTTTTTTCTGCACAGAACCCCAACCAACAAGTTTGAAGGCTTCTTTCCCCAGGGAGGCACACTGTTATATACCAGCATCCCTCCAGGGAGGGCACTGTAAGCCAGGATTTGTTCAGAGACAAGCTAAGGCAAAACATAAAGGCATCAAGAGGATCAACATTTCTATTACTTAACTACCTACAGCTGACTGCTTTAATTTTTCTTCTCAGACAACTTCTTCATACAGCTGTGCTAAGGTAACCTTCCTTCCTCCTGTACAGACCCAGAAGAAAACCTTCCTTTCCTCTTCTACGAGCTAAAGAAAAGCAAGCAAAAAACCATAAACCAGAGGCTCACCTATTTTGATGCTTTTGGAGGCTTTTCTCACATCTTTCATCCAGCCTGTCAAACAGTATCAAGTAAAACAGCTGATAAAATATAAATTATGTTGACAATGACAACATATTCTCAAGCATTCTTCAAATGATGTAGCATAGTTTCATTACACACATCTTCCTGCCACAGACTAGCAGTTCATAATCCACCCAGACAGAACATCCTGCGAGGCACAGAATCTGAAGCCATGAAACAGCAGCACAGGATTCACTACAGCCTTACAGCAGTCCCCACCCAGCCCCTCTCCGCTTATTCTGCCTCACTATGGAAGCTACCCCAGTGCCTACTCAGAACAACACTCCTGCAGCCACCAGGCACCACCTGGGAGGAATGTTTGATTTTTTTCAGATAGTACTTTAAAGTGTCCCTCCACTCCTCTTGGCAGTCATTGCACTAGGATGAAGTGGTTAGTAGGCACTAACACAGTAAAAATTATAGGTATTTCAAATGAAATTTCACATTCAATGAACTTCAAAACCAAGAACCAGTACATACTAATTGAAATTCAAACTTGCTGCCACTTTCCTTGCAATGAAGAGAAAGAATTCTCTTTAAATTAAATTTATCTTCCCTTCCTAAAACAAATTCATCGCAAGGTTTTTGCAAAGAAAAAAACCCCAAACCCACAACAGGTAAACAACTGCACACTGCAACACCAAAGACTGTTTTTCCCTGTACAGGATCTTTGCCCTTTCCTTTTCCTAAGAGGGGCTTTGTGGACAGCATGGTGGAAAAGACAATCTTCCTACTTACATTTTTTTTTCAAATGAACTATGTACACATGTGGAAGCAGGTGAGGACAGAAAGAAGTTCACTCCGAAGAAAATCCCCCAAAACACTAAATGGACAAAAGTACTTTACCATGAGGCAGAGCCAGGAAAATCCACCTAACATGCCAAAGCTACCTAGTCTGCAACAATATTACAATTCACATTCCAAGAAAAAGAAAACAGCACCTTGATCAGCATCGTGGAGCCCAGTGAACTGGAACCTTTCCTTCCCTCTCCTTTTCACTTGTAACCAAACTGGTGAAATTAATGTAAATTTGTTTCCAAATATTTTAGCAATGTCATAGCCGTGGTTGTTCCACTTGAAAAACAAAGGAAAGAAAAAAAGTGAGAGACTCAGAAGCAAAATATACAGTTCACTTCACTTTTGAAAAATATAAACTCGTTAACAAAAATGTAATCATCTGCTAGATCCCTATTCGCTCATTTGAGAATACCTTCTGGGATATTGCTTTCCTTTAAATAAGAAAGTACTCTGGATGCTCTGATAGCTATATGAAAAGCAGTCTTCAAATTGTGCTAATTCACCTGAACTACAGCAACTTGCTTATAGATTCCCACAGAGTTTTAAATTTACACACTCTGAATTTATGTTCAAGAGAACTTGAGAAAGGTGAAAAATTATAGGGCACCTATTTGTCTTTTGAGCAGTGTAAGACAAGAACAAGTGAAAAATATCCTCTAAAAAAAAAAAGATGAAACATTTATCATCCAAGAAAGAATGCATTGAGAGAGACAGGATAGCGATAAACCTAAGTTTGATAGTAGGATACAATTGTTACTGTTGATTTAGCAGGTTCCAGATGCAGCCATCCTGTTCTACTTCACTGCAACATCACCTGACTGACCACTGACAGGAGAATACTCTCATCCCTGTTAAAACCAGTGTTAAAGAAGCTTCCCTGTCTCACCATCCAGGAGCCACTCTGGCAGTCACACTCCCACCACTCCAAATGTTCACTGCTAAGGATGGCTCCAGTGACCCCATGGGTGCCCCTCTTGGCTCCCTGCACACCCCACACTCACACAGACAGGGTTTCCTTTACTGGCTCAGCCCTGGGTTTGCCATGGCAGAGTCCCAGCTGTTTGGATCCTTCAAGCAATTTCACTGTGGTGCAGGAATACAGAAACATCTGGGGAGGGATGGTGCATCTGGGGAGCGATCCCCAACAAAGGAATCCCCAGGTTTTGTACCCTCCGTGCCTGTGACAGGCTGGGGGCAGATCCCCCACACAGAGCACAAACCTGCAGCTCCCGCTGCAGCTGCACACCCAGTACCTGCTCTAAGTGTATTGCTCAACACCAGGGAGAAGAGAAACAACATGACCTAGACATCCTCCGAGAGACAGATGGGAGAACAAGGGTCTGAGACCACCTGAGCCCCAAGTCAAGTCTCAGATACTTCTCTGGCTATTTGACTGTATTTGACCAGCAGCCCCCATAACTATATAAATACCTTTAAAGCAGGGAGACAGATTTGGAGGCAAGCACAGTCTGCCCCATATTCATTCAAAGCAAAACTTTCATTAATTGTACCAACTTACAGGAGTAATATATCCCAGAACGTCTCCTGAGAAATGTCGTTCCTTCATCTTCTTGGAGCAATAACTTTTATGTTCCAGTATAATATCCTTTGCTTTTGGATCCACAACTACCAATCCCCGGTCCTGAACATTTTTGTCAGAATGCAGCTTCTGTGGAGAGAAGGCAGTTTTTAGAAGCAGTTATATGAAACAACCATTTTCAATGGCATCAGACTTTAAAAACAACAGCAAAACAAACCATTAAACTCTGAGCACTCCCTTTAAATGATGCAGAGCACTTTGATTTAGAACTGAAACACATAATGATCAGAAATTATTCGTCATCATCATTGTTTGGAAGGTAAAAAGCATATAAACAAAAACCGAAACCCAAGACATTATAAGAGTAAAGAACATAATTTATGACAGCTGATGGTGCTCTCTGCTTTCTGTCACGTTACCCCCAAAATAATAAAAAGGGGTTAAGAGATCTTAACCAAGAATCCAAAGACAGCTTTTAAACTGGATATGTTTTAGTCTGAGAATGCTGCATTGTGGTTACTGAAGGTCAAGATTTAAACAATCTTCTTTAGGGAAGATGCTTCAACTGATCCAGCAGATAAAAACAGTATTTTAGAACAAAAAGACCTAATAATACGTGCATGGGGGGTATGCAGAAGCCATCTATTGATTCATTGTAAGGAATTTAGGGATATGGCTTGCCTTAACACCTTGTATTACCCTCACTACCTGCAGGTGAGATTTGCTTTCTGGTAGATGTTTAGCAAGTAATGCAAACAGTGACAGATGTAAAAGCATAGTGAAAGGAAACAATGACACACTCAGCAAGTGAAGAGACTTCATCATGCTGGCTCTGCTTGCTCTGAGTATTGTGGGACTCTGAATCACTTCTGCCTGCAAAAGAACTACTGGCTAGAAGGCTCTTTAAACTCTTTCATCAGGATACAATCTTCCCATTGGCAAGGCTCCATTCCACCAGTAAATGACCTACAGCTCTTGGCCAAAACTACTGCTCCCCACCCTGGTTTCCAAAGGGATGGAAGTGTGCTCCCTGAGGGGACAAAAGCTTCCTCCTTCCGCAACTTGCATAGAGGATAAAGCTCCAGAAGTCTACATCATATGTTTCAAGAAGTGAACCATTTGTGACACACAGAAAAGCTGAAGGAAAGAACAGTTTCAAGTTTTATCTGAGTATAAGCTTCAGCGGAAATGCATTGACACTGTTTGAACAGAGGTAAAGGCCATTTACCAAAGTTCAATTAATTCACTGCACTTGTTAGATAAGACAAGAATTTCAGTTATTTCCCTTACCTTTTCCTCCAGTTTTTTTGTAGCACCTTTCTTTGCATCTGTTTTTGACAGGGTACCTTCAGCTAGCCAGCATATCATGGCAAGAGAAAGTGAAGCACAGAGAAGCCTCATGGTGTTTTTCCCCATGTCAAGTTTCTCTTCTCCTGAAAACGCAAGGTTTCAAATCTCTATGAATAGAAAAATATAACAGTTTCATTCGGTGTTCTTGTCTAAAAAATGTTTTAAAATTTCTTACGTTCTCCATTTAGAATCAGACTTATTAAAGCAGTGATGTTTTAATAAGAGCTTTTGCCCTGGCAAAGAAAACAGAGGATTTAAAGAGATTATTTCTAGTCTCAAACGTCTTTTTTTGTCCCTTGTTTTAATAGGTGTAGCCCAGATGAAGTGGGTTGGACCCTTGCAGCTTCCCTTTCAAAGAATCCCCCTAAAGAAGCACAACTCTTTACAGCTGAAACTGAGATAAATGTCTGCTGCACAGAACAATTACTGCACCACCTTACCTTTTCTATAGCAAATAAGAGAACACATTTTTTTCTGCTCCTACCTAGTCTGGTCAGTTTGTCATAAATTAATTCACTGATATAAGGAATTGTAGCTATATGCTTATAGCTATGTGTCTTTACTGCAACAAGTGAGACCTTTGCTTTAAATTCCTTGCCAAGTCACTGACAGAGAAATTGAAATTTTAAAAAATGGGGGGGAGGGGGAATGTCCTTTTTGTCTAGTTTTTTGTCTAGAAAAATAACTTTGACAGTTTGTCCTAGCTCCAGACAAAGGAACTGAGAATTAGTAGACAATAGTTCTGTTTATATCTGTGTCATCTATCATCTACCTTGTATCTGTAGGAAGGTTTTTTAAAAAAAAATCAAATACAGCCAGAGTTTGTTTGTTTTCCAACCTCTCCCCATTTAAAAGTCACACTGGTTTCCCAGCCTAGCTCCCAGCAGTGAATTTAAAAAAAAAAAAAAAAATTCAAAAAAGAAAAAAAGAAAAAATATTTGGCATTTGGGATCTGTATCAAGCTGCTTCTCATAAACATGAGATCCTGACAGAGAAGAAAATAGGTTCTTTCCAATATTCTGAATTTTTGTTGAACTTTTAAACTATCTTGCTTTCTCTGTTGCTCTACCACTCACTTTGAAGACCTACAAGGTCATTTCTACAAATCATATTTACAGAACTTTTTTCTACTGGCACTGATAACAAGTGCTGCTCAAAGTTTGAGTACTTCTGTATTCTGTACAAAATATCAGGTGAGGGATCCCACAACATGAGACTGAGCTTCCAAGTACTGTGGAAGAAGGAAACTTAAAGCTTCAATGGAAATGTAGTCAAAGAAACAGACATGAAATCAATAACCCAACAAACTTACTTGTATTTGGGTGTGTCTGGCTTGGCAGTGAGATTTTTAAAACCAGAGGTATTTATTGTAGGATTTAGGGATTCTGCAGGAAAAGAGAGGAATATGTGATTAGGCAACAAAGGAGACGGATGATGGCAGAAGTGCCTGAAGAAAACAACGCCAGTATCACCAAAGAACATCAAAAACCTCATGTATAAAATTATTTGAAGATTTTAGTCAAGTCTTTTATAAACTGCAAAATAAAAGCAGAAAGTCTTCTAATATTCTTGGATCCAGACAGTGTGGTAAAAGCTACATTGCTATACTGCTTGAAATTCAGTATTATGAATAATTAAGGTCTTATGCTTCTACTTTGACTTCAAGGTCACTGGTAACCCCCTCGTTTTCCACATTCTAAACAATGAGACAAAGCAGGTTGCTTTTGATAGTATCTCCTATGTTCCATCTAGCTTGGCAAAATCTATAAACTATTGCAGAGAGGAACAGTTGAGAGTCTGAACAGTCAATACAAGTCTTAACTATTTGGACAGGATACCAATTCTTCCAGAAGCTCGTGTACATCGATTTGAAGGTGTTTGATTTCACTTTCAGAAACAATTACCAACAGCATCCACTTCCCTGAAAAGAAGATAACATCTAACAGCTGAAGAACAGAAGCTTAAAAAATCCATCACTGAACTCTAATTAGACATCAAAATGTACTCCTTTCCTTGAGAGGATCGTATCCATCTGTCAATTACTGTTAAGTCAACATTCACTCCTAGATTTATTTCCTGTGGCAAATTGTTTTCTGCTGCTGACAGTCCGTATCAACTCTTGGTTGGACACTTACTTTAATAGCTTGTTCTTTAACAACATCATTGAAAATTAAGTAGACAGCATCACTGTAATAAAGAAGATGAATTGATCAAACTTTAAATGCTCTTTATGGAAAATATAAGCATGCATTTTGCAAGCTTTACAAAACTAAATCCTCATCAAACTTTTCTTCTACAAACTCTCCACCATTTTTAAACACTTCTCAAATTAGCTGAACTCAGTGGAACTGTCTGAGCTTGGCACTCTTTGTTTATCTCCTCTATCACTGCAAAACACAAACAGAATTGAAGATTGCCTCTATGTCCTTGTCCAACTGATGCTATTTATATATAGTGGACAATTTAAAGCTTAAAACTTCATTTGACAAAAACTGATCTGAAGCCCAGGTTTCTCCCTTAGCCAGGTCAAAAATGTTGCTTAAGCCCAGCCTCCACACGAGGTGACATACTTTTGGTCAGCTGCTTTAAATTTATGTTCATTTTTTAAAGCAAGTAAAGCCTAGCACAGATTTAGGCTGTCCAAAATAAGCAAGCAAAGAAACTAAATGGATGGTACACAACACTGACTTAATGTTTATAGTTTATTTATAAAGAAACTAGATTCTAACTAGACTTGCAGAGAGTCTGCCTCACTTAGTGAAGGAAAACCAGGAAGCATACCGCGTTCTTAAATGAAAGAAATAAAACCTATACAGCGGAGTGAAGAGTGAGAATAAATCCATTTCTAACCTGTGCAAACACTAAACCCTCCCCTCCTGTAAAGCGCTCCACCTTGACGTGCAGAATTCCCTCCCCCAGCCGCCCGAATCTCGAGCCAGCAG
>VWZN01008159.1:132975-158053 GCA_013396955.1 Regulus satrapa | reverse complement strand
GTGCGGCGGGGCAGCGAGAGCCCTCCCCGGGCGCCGTCCCGATCCCCGAGCGGCCCTCGGGTCAGCGCGTCACTGATGGAAAACAGGCCTCTGTAGGCGCCTGGGAGCGGGGCCCTCGGTGCGTATGCCTAGGCTTGGCTTAAATTGGCTTCAAGATTCTGCTTTGGCGGAAATCAGCGCTTGGGAGCAGCGTAATTAAAACGGGATGGAGGGGGGTGCGAGTAAGTGCCCCTCCGAGGGAAGTGGGGGGAGCGCGTCTGGGAGCGTGCAGCAGGAGGGGAGGAGGAGGAGGAGGAGGAGTACAAACCTGCTGCTGCTGCTTGGTGTGGGGGGCACACCTCAGTGCTCAGTCTTCCTTTTTGTCCGAGAATTGCATACGATAGTTTAATATTAATCAGAGTTAGAGATCTAAGTGTATGATGTGGCAGGAATTGCCTGGGGAAGGGCTAAGGTCGCTGTGGTTGGTGTGATGAAACAGCTCTATTTTGTCCACCTGTGTGTCTCTGTAGATCACTTGAGGCTATTTTAAAAGCAGTGGAGAAAGCACAGTAAGGTCTTCTCTCTAAAGATATAAATGGATTTGGAGAATTTTTTAAATGCAGATTATGTTGTTTTGATTGGGCTTGCGTTGGGATTATTTAACCACACCGGCTTGGAAAACTTCATAATGATGACTTCTGATACAAAAAACCTGGCAATGAATTATACTGGTAAAATTAGACCATTTAAATAGTGTCTCTAAAATCAGGTGATTTGGACTTCCAGACATGTGAACAGGGGCTTTATATGCAAAATTTAAGGTTGATAATCTTCCTTAGAGCGGCAGCTGTTTGAATGGGGTGGCTTTTCTTTTTCAGAACAGAGTTGCAGGTCGTTAGGTTGCTTTAGACTTCACTCTGGTGTGTGTAGAAGATGGCTTATAAAATGTGTAGTGTAGCAGTTTAAGGTTACACAAATGCTCTTGTGCTTTGTCTGGTTTGCCTTCGAATTTAGTGAGCATTTTCCAGTGTCCCAGTGTACAACAGTTCCACTTGGTGTGATAGCAGTTAAGACTTGCTGTTGTGTCTGCCCAATACAATTCAGGATGGTTTTTTTAATCACTGTTTTCATTGATTTAGCTACAATTAGTATGACTTGATTCATCAGTTGCAGTTGGTTAACTTTGTCCACTCTTGTTTTCAGTGGAATTCACTAGAAGGAAACACAAGAGAAACATTCAGGCTCTTAGGTTTGTAACCAGTGTTCAGAGATGTGGAATAACAACATTTAAGGTTGTAGGGTATTACAACTTAGGTACTTGTTTCCCCACCAGGCAGTGTGGGAACAGAGCTGAAGCTACCTCGGTCCAGATGGGACAACAAACCTCTCATGCTCTAGTTATCTGCAGCAGACACAAAGATGTAACTTACCGGTGCTGAAAATAAAATGTGAACACTTTGACTTTTTGAACAAATAGTGTTATATCTCAAATGTTTTGTCTCTGTCCAGACTGATGTTTGGGAGCTGTAATTACTTGTGTATCTTTCTTGTCTCCACAATGAAAAAAGTAGCAGCATCCTCTAAACAGCTGCAGCAGAACCGGTATTCCCGGTGATGTAGGAAGCTTCCAAATAGCTGTGAATGGCATTTGAGCCTTTCCAGCTAGCCATGGGCTAGTGTATGCAGGCTTAACATTCACAAAAATACTGCCTGGAGTATTCACAGAAGCACTCTCTGGAGACTCTGGGTGATGCAGGTGCTGCTGTTGGCTAAAGCTCCCTCTTTGCCTCTTCAGTGAGGAGATAGATGTTGTCAAGAACAAGAAGTAGCAGCTGTTAAGGTGAACAGCATCTTTTGACTAAGCAAAGAAGCTTTTAAAATAGAAATAGCTTCTCTATTTCTAGCGTTAAAATTGGACTAAACGTCTGATAGTTGCAGTGACATGCGAAGTTCTGCTGTCATTCTTAATTTCAATCCGAATTTTGTTTTTTGTTGTACTCTAGTATCTATTTTTAATAGTGCCACAAAGGCCTGGCACTTTCAGTTTGCCAGGAGCCTTTACAGATTCTGAGCAATGGTGAAACATGATGTGTATGGGGGGGTATTCTGAAAGATTCTGCACAGATAAGGATCTTAAATTATAGATCTTGCTGAAAAATGAAAGTGCAGTTGTGTGCTGACTGTGCTCAGGTGGATGCACAGCACACGATTTCAAATAATTCAAGTAACCTAAACTTCTGGGGGGTGCTTATGTAAATTTTGACTGTCTACCTTTGGAAATGCTAGATCTCCTTACATCAAGATTTATTTTTTGGACATTTGTATCTACAATATCTGCAGCCCTACACATTACAGATTGGATTTATTACTGTTTTGGGAGTGGTGCCTTTCTTGCCTATCTTTATACCAGCCTGTTAGAGGCTTCACATAAGTCTTCCTTGATGGCAGTTTTCAGTGTTTACAACTGTAGCTGATTCTGAACAAGCTTCCCACCCTTCTCGCACTACCAGCCTGTCTTTAATACTTACAAGCTTGGTTGTCACTTTTGTGTTTGGGCATATTTTTGGCATGTGGTTTATCTATTGAACTTCTTGATTTTTGTCTTAAATACTTCTATGTCAGCAGGAGGGTTTAAAGCAGACTCTTTTAAAGTACACCGATTTCTCAAAAGTCTGTGATGGTTTTTGTTAAAACAGTTGGCGTGCTACTTGTAGCAGCAATTGTAAAATGTTTCAAGTCAAAGAGGGGCTTCTTAGCACTTTGACTTCGCTCTAGTCTCTGTGAAGCTGTCAAATTGTGTGTCTTCATTTAAAATGAAATGTTCTTTATTCATACAAAGATCAAGTGAATTTTCAAAATATGATAATACAAGAAGATGAATTATCCTTCAGTTCCTTATAGCTCTCCAGAATTTTGTTTCAGGGCAGCTTCTTATTGTAGGCTCTGCATTTTGCATATGGAGGTCCTAGTGCAGATGGCAGATAAAAATATTTTTTAGAAAATAACCCTCTTAGATATCTCTCAATTTTGCCAGTAGATGCATGGACTTTTCTAGAGACTTGCTCATTTGGGTTGTTTTGTAACATATATGAATTACTACAGTAAGTAGGTTTTCAGTTTATCTTTCATAGACACCAGAAAAGAGACAAGAAAACTACAGGTTAAAAGCCAAACTGCAGAACTTGATTAGGATAGCCCAGTTAATTAGTGCTTGGTTGGTGTGACTGAGAAAATAGTTAGGTGTGGCTGTGCTGTACAAAAGACTGGTGGAGTGGAGCTGAAAGCTCTGAACCCCGTGGTTTAGGAGTTCAGGTCAGGAGGAGTCCTTGTCACTGCGTGGAGTTTGGGCCTCATGAACCTAAACCTAACAAGATCTGCATGTGTTATAAGCATATGGACTCCTGCAAGAAATATTTATTCTTAAGTCGTGTGTTAAGTCTTTTATGTGTACGTAATGCAGAACTGCTAAAGCAGTTTGGCTTTTGCAAGATGGTGCTTTATAAACTCTCCAGCTGTCTTAGCTGACAGATACATCATCAGGGGTCTGTTTTCTTTGGTTTTTTTTTCCTCATTTTTTTGAGTACAGCTTTATGTTTATCTCACAATGAAATACTTTAAAGTAATTTGTCACTCAGTCTAATCTACTGCAGCAACAGTATTCACCCCGAAAACCAGGAAAGCTTGCTTTTCTCCTTTCGTTTGAAGGCTGCAATGTAGAAATAGTTTATATTACAGTATTCAGTGTGTTACTGGTAACCCCCGCTCCACAGTAAAATTGGGAAGCCAGCTCCTCATGGGTTGATGAGATGTGTCTACACAACAGAGGCAAAAGCTGCCTTTGTCACAGGTTTGTAGAATAAGAGAGTTCTTAATTTCCCTTGCTAGGTAACTGTCTTACCTTTTCAGTTTTGTCTCAGAAGTTAGAGGGAGGAAGGATTCCTTAGTTTGTTCTCCAAATATTTCCTTGTATGTTTTCTTCCAAGTTACAGTTTCCTTTTCCTCAGGCCATGCTCTTTCCTTGAATAAAATTCAACAAATACAATAAATAAGGGTCTATCTTTTCTCATAGAACTTAATGCATTAAATTTTCATTGTACTGGACAAGGGATAGTGTCTAGAAGCTGAACCTCCCAAAAAGTGTCTTTGCTTCACTGCATTGGGACTGGTGCATCAAGTTACAGATCAGCAGCAAGTGGGGTTTGGAAAAAGATGGTTCATTAAATTCATCCTGTGACGATCACCTGTTTGAATGGTGGTCGCTTGTGAAGTGCATTGCAGCTGCAGGGGGGAGGGACATGTACATGGATTAAATGACTACATGGATGTGTAGAGAGTTACTTGTTCTCTGTAAGAACAGCCACACAGTGAAACAAACAAACTTCATACAGAGCGGGTTGAGCACATACAGCTTGGTTTAGTTACCTGTAAGTAATTATTGTATGTCAGTAATAAGCTTTCACTGTAGGCTAAAGCTGCTTACTGCATGGCTCCTCTGAGGTGTAGATTCTTGTTTGCATTGCGTGCAGTGTTAAAGCAGGACTTGAAATACTTCTCTAGATAGTCAGAGACTTTTTTTGCATTGTTCTTAGATTGCTTACCTTTTTGAAGAAATGGGAAGGCAAGGCATCTTGGTTTGCTCTCCTATTGCTTTTGCAAGTCTGTGGCAGCGCATCTAATATGGTCGGTTTCTGGCCTGAGAAAACAGCCCTAAGAACGTGCTATAATAAGCACTAAGTCTTGCATCACTTGCTGCTATTTGCAGGAGAGTGCTTTAAGGAAAACACAATTAGCATGAGATTAGTCTGAGGAGGATGTCTGAAACAAAACTGCTGTTCTTCCCATGGCTTCTCTGTCTTGGCTTGCTCCTGGTCATTTCAAAGGACTCTGAGGGGCTGGGATTTTTTGTTGCTTTTCTGTTTGTTTTTTTACACTTGTTTGATTTGTGCATGTTCGGGTTAGGGGAGAGTAATGGACCAGAGATAGTAAAGAGCTGGAATCTTTCATGTGACATCCAGCCTCTCCATACAATACCCTGGACTGCTTCATTTGAAATCCTTTGGACAAAGACTGCCCATCAAGACTGATAAGAGGAAATTAAGGACTATTCCAGAGACTTTTACATATATGATTTAATTAATGAGCTCATAAGGATTTTAAGGTCCCTGAAACAGTAGTTTAGAAGTAATAGCTAAACTAGGATAGGCCTCAAACCATTCTTCTATTTGAATATGAACTAAGGTAGAAGAGAGTCCCCGGTGACTCCTAGTAAATCAGTGTAAATTCTGCCTTATCTCGTTGAAGGGAGTGTAAGGGAGTGTAGCCCTAGAGTGTGAAAGGACTGGTCAAGGAAATGACTGCTCAGTCAAGGGAGGAGGAAGAGCTGCTTTATGTACAAGCCTAACCCTGCACTTACTGTTTGCATACCTTCCTGGCTGAAAGCTTCGCTTTTGATAGGAGTCAGTGTCATTTTGCCACCCAAAATGCCAGATGGATGTTCTGTATGTCACAAAATCACTTGGATATGAACTTCCAGTACACTTTCAGATATTTTGGGGAAAGGTCTGGTCTTAAGCTGGATTCTGTAACCTGGTTACTTCTCAAACTTTCTCTTAACTTGCCATGCTTAGTTAGAAAGAAGTAGCCATGGTAAGAATCTAAAATCATTAAATTTGTATTAAATCGTTGCAACCTATTACATCTGGATTGGAAAGCTGCTTTTGTGCTCTTATTTCTCTCCTCTTATGAGGACAAGGAGTTAATGGATTAGTGGATTACAGTAAAGCCTGTGACTCCCTGCTGTTTCCTGAGAAGTGTTGTTACAGGGACAAATCTCTAGTGGCACAGTGGAGGAAGAAGTCAGCTCTGTGGATAGTGGTTCACTTACCGTGCAGAATATCAGAAAATGTACTCCCAAAAGTTCTCAAACATCAGTGGGTCACTGCCCCCCGTCTTTAGATACCTAATCACAGCAGGATGTCCCAAGACACAGCACTCCTCAACTGCCTTTGTGCTATTCATGATCTTCAACATGACAGGCACTTCTTTCTTCTGATCAAACAGATCTTGTGGAAGGACAGCATGCACTCCTGTTTTTGTTCATAACAGGATGTTAGCACGTCAGTAAACAAAAAGCTTCTTGTTCTGCAGCCTTGAGCAGGTTGATTTGTAAACAAGAGTGAAAACCATACTAACATTTTGTATAGGTGTTCAGTGTTTTATTGTAGTATCTTTGGATTAGTTGTGCAGTGAGTTTGTAAACGAGCTCCAACAAGCTCCTTCGGATGTACTCAGGTGGAGCTGGAGCCTGCACCTCTATTGTAGCATCCTAGATAGTTTAACCAAATAAAGGAATTTATGTGGACAGACTGACAGTGTGAGGGTGGGCAAACAGACCACTCTAATGTATTGCTATGCACCCTGTCTGCCTTTCCTTTGCCCTCTTCCCTGCTGTGCTGAAGAGCCAGCTGAGAGATTAGGGGGAGCTGGAGGATGGATTTGGTGTTTTACTTCATGAAGATAATGATCTGCATAGCAAATGGCTAATCTATCCTCTAGAGCTGTAACATGAGTATCTGTCCTGCTGGCAGGTAAAAGTAGTGGTTTAATTTACTGATATGAGCAAGTATTATAAATACTATAAAAGCTCTTTCACAAAGGCAAGAATGGAGGCACTGATTACCTTTACATGCATATTTTCCTCTATCTCTACATTTTTGCAGTAGAGACACTAGTATTTGTTTTGATTTTCCTTGTCTTTCATCCACTTTCTTTTCCTGTTCGCTGACAGCAGGGTTCAAGAATACAGTGTAGTCTTTGCTTCATACTTGCAGGCTGTTTTAGCAATTGAAAAGGCAAGTGGATCATTTGATTGCTTTATTCCAACTCAGGTGTCTTTAGGCAGTGAATGGGTGCACTTGCTCTATACCGGATCATGTTTTCTGCTGGCACCATCACTTGTGGTAAAGCTGGCATGGCTTAGCTTTTGGATGAACCCATCTTACTTTTGGCTGCTTGGCTCCCAAACTGACCAGCAGCAATACACAGTAGTAGCAGGAACGTGTGTGCCAGGACGAGAGCAGTGTTGAGGAGGAGCCTGTAGCTGTCTCTTAGGAAGCACAGCCTTGAACCAAACTGACTCTCAAACTCTTGACGTTTTGCTGGAGGGAAGCTGGGTAGCAGTTTGGCTGTGCTGTCGCTCCCACCAAAGTGGCCAACCAGCTTAGATGTTCCTAATGTAGAGACTAAGGAAAACATAACCAGAAACATTCTTATGTTTGGAAAACAATGACTCGCAGCTCTCAGGGAATGTGACTAACATCACCTTTAAAATTGAGAATTTATCTTTTGTGTAAGAGCTGTGTTTTCCCCAAGTAAATGTTCCTAGCCATTAAGGAATTCAGAGAAGTTCCTGCTCTTAACCTTGGTAGTATTTGTATTCTTTCTCCTAAACAGAAAAGTAGACTTGTCCTCTCTCTTCAAGGCCTGTTTGATAATTGAATGTGAACAGAGTTCACGTTATATTAGACCTATGATAGTGCCACGGGAACTAATTTACACTGATACTGGCCTTCAAGAAGCATGACAACTGTGGCAGGCTTTTTCCTTGTGCTAGCAGAGCCTCCTACCCTCGGCTTTATAGTTCATGCCAGCAGTGGTGCATCTGTAATCATAAATTGTCAGGTAAGGCTAAGAGGTAACACAGTGTAGCAGGTCTCACCTGTACATAAATCCAAACCAAATTACTGGCTGGGCTCACTTACACTGACTGCTGGCCCTAAGCAGATTGGAGCCAGGTGAGTACTGGAAGCATCTAAACGTTTTTGAAGTGATTTATTTATTTGTTGCTTTGAGTGTTGACAGTATGCCTGTGTCCCAAGGCCTTGCCTGCAGAAATCTACTCTGCTCAGTATTTGTGTAGCTGCTAATAGAAAAAATGTTTCTCTGTTGCTTTGGGAAATAAATGTGTGGGCTTGGTCAGAAATCTATCAAGTGGTTTGTATGAAGGTTAAGAACTAGTAGCAGTTCTAGTTAGCACAGGTGGGCTGTGTGCCTCAAACTTGGCCTAAACAGTCTGCAGTTAGTATAGGACCAAGTTAATCCTGATGGAGCGGGTCACTGTCTGAGGGAGCCAAAGCAGCCCACTAATTCTAACCTTGAAGCACTTACTTAACCTTGCAACCCTGCTGTCAGGTTACTATTCAGATATGTCAGCTGTTCTTTTCAAATGAATGGCCTCAACAAAACCCTTTCCTGTGCCCTCTGTTTTCTCATTCTTTGGGTTGCAGTGCAGTGCTCCAGCCAGAGGAAAGGAGGTGTATTTATGCAGTACTGAAGTGCTGACTGTAGCCTGGATTCTGGGAAACACAAGAATAGTAGTTGGTTCTTTGATGAGCTGCGTGACTTACGATGCTCCCTCCTCTATCTTTGTTAAACAAGATGGTAATTAAAGATAATACTGCTCTGCAGACTAAATTTACCTCGCCTAATGAAGGCAGTAGGCAGCACGATGGAGTCTGAAGCCTGACAGACTGCCAAATATGAAGTAATCACTCCTAGGCACCTTGGACTGTGTTGTGGCTGGGTACCTGTGTGCTTAGTACTCATCCTGGAGAAGATGAGCAGCACTCGTACACGAGGGCTGTAAGGCTGCAAACGCTCCAGGTCTTTGTGGCTGAACAGCAACCCAAAGCTTACTGACTTGCAGTCACCTCTTTTAATAACTCATCACGGATATTTAATCATATTCTGTTAAAATGGTTAAAGTCTGAATAAGTGAAAGTGAGAAGGATACAGCCTGAACTCATATGGAACATAATCTTCTTGTGCTCTGGCTTAACTACTGTCCTACCCAGCAGTTTGTATACATGACAGGACCTTTATTAGAGCCTCTCCAGGCTGAATGGTGGGGTCACAGAACATTGTGTTGGTATACAGCTCTGATAATTTCATGAGGCTCGGAGCTGGGTAACAGCCTGGAAGTGTGGCACAGCAATTGCCTTTGTTAGCTCTGAAACATAAACCTCTATTTCTGCAGCATAACACTCTTTCAGCTATCATCATCTTCCTTTTCACCGTCCTGAAGACTACTTGAGTGCAGTGATGATAAAAATAAAATATACATGTAGATATTAGTCAGTAAGTGTTGGCAAGTCAAAGTAACGTGATGAAAACTTCTCAGTTAATCAAACAGATTTTAACAATGCTCTTCCACACATAGTGGAATAGAAGATGTAGCTAGAAATTGGTCCTTGGTTTATGATACTTCTGTTTTATTTTGTCCTTTACAGCGGAAGCTGCCTTCCACTGTGAGATTTTGTTTTGCTTTGTCATCCTCTAATATAAGCAGTTAATCGTATTTGGATAAGTTTACCATACAGGGTAACTGCTGGAGTTGAGGATGTTTGGGGTTAGATACTTCAGCCTGGTTTTTAACTTGTGAGTTGTCCTCGGCATTGCGTGATCACCCTCAGTGACATTCAACTCTTTGTGGGCTACTGCTGTTCTTTAAAACTACAATTGCAGGCTTGCCTAGGTGTAATTAGTAATAAGGTGAAAACTTAATTGTTCAATGGGATCTCCAGTATATGGAGTTAAACTTTTTATCACCTGCTAATTGCTATGCTGTTCATGTTTGATCATAGTCTGGATGAGATTATATACTGCCTTCAAAACAGAACAGCCCAAAGGAATTATTCGAAAAAGGCTTTTGTTTATAGGCTAAGCAAGATTTAAAATTTGACATAATCAACCTTCAGATGTGACTCTGGGTGTTCCTGTCATCTCACTGCTACAGCTGTGTGCATGGGGGTGGGATTTCCATGTTTGTGTTGCTGAGCCTGCAGACTGTTCCTACCAAAGGTGCTGACTTCACAAATTCCTGAAGTACTTTAGTCAGGCTTTGCTTAATGCTCTGTTGCTTGCTTAGGACACAAAGAATCCAATTTTTAGCAGTAATTGGTAATCTCTGAGTGTCACAGGTAAATAATGCTGCTTGAAAGGTTTGTGGGGAGGTTTTGGTGCTCTTAAAAAAGCAAAAGACGGCCTTGATTTCATCTTGGGATAAGAAAAGCTGGCTGATATGTGTTATTGTTTCCCTTTCCACACCCCATTTTTAACATTTAAAAATTGTGATTATTATCACACTTGCTGAGGTTAGAGGAACAAATTCTAAGAATTTAAAGTAAAATATTGCAATTCACTTTCCTTACAAACAGAGGTTAAAGATGCAAAGACCTAGTTTCTAAATTTAAAACCTAAATATCTGACTCAGGCTAGCAGTGTCCCAGACTGAGGTCTATATTCTCTGCCCTTTTAATGTAAATGAAGTACAAAATCTCCAAACTCTGTGGTTATGTACTCTTCCCATGGTAAAAAGGTTAATGAGATGTACTCTTCCCGTGGTAAAAAGGAAAATAAAGTAATAGCTTTCGGAGGTGAAATTTTTCATCAGAAGTGTGGCTGAAAATAAGGGAAGTGTTTTCAAGTCTTTAAAAAGGAATAGCTTACAAAATTGGAGCGTTGTTTATTGACGTAAACATTTGCATCCTTTTGGGGTATGTTACTGTGGCTCCTGTTCTCAGAGGGTGGACCCTGAAGCAAAGGACTTGTTTCAGTCTAGTAATGAACTCCTAACACTGCAAGTGCCCTGCAAGCAAACACTTGAGTATCTCTGCTGTGTGCACTGGACAAATATTCCAATTAAGACAAATCTAAAATCTATAAAGGAAGACCCTTCAGTCTTAGATGGTATGACTTGCTGCTCATTTGCACAGTAAATAGTGTTGCACCTTTAAAACCTGCTTTCTTTATGTTGACAACTTAAATTAGAACAAAACTCCTTATATGTTGCATGATATATTAGTGGAAACTGGTTAAACTTTGTGACTCCAGCGGATGCTTTATAAACTGAGGGAACTTTACTGTGTTCTCTAGCTTTGTCATTCTAGAAGTTAATTGGAATTTCTAGGTCAAATTAAAACTGTGGGCATTACTTTCTGCTGTATGTGGAAATCAAGATGCATACAGATGGCAACTACAATTTATTGCAGAACAGGTATCGTAAATTATTGAGCTCTGGAGTTGTGGGGTGTTTTTTTGCCCTGTGGAGTGCCTGCTGAGGCACCCTAAGTCTTTTGAGCAGCAGCCCTTACAAAACACTGTCGTAGAACGGAAAAATTCCCTTTGAAGCAAATATGTGGGGTCTGTAGGTATTTTGTTAGAAGGACAAGCCAAACTGGAGTATTTGCTTCTATTTTAGGCCTGCAAACATTTCCGTTTGTACAGCGTGCTGTGGCTGCTCTCTGTCTGTTCTCTTATGTCCATTGTTAGAGGCAGATTAATACAAACCCGTTCTCTGCATCTTACGCAAGAGCTGGTTTCAGAAGTGCTTAACTTCAGTTTATTTTTTTGAGTCTAAGACAAGAAATTACAAAATCTAAAATAATTTTTACTTGGCAAGGGCTTCCTTTTTTTCTTTGCTCTTAAGCTGTCCTAAGGCATTTGTTTCCCTGAGTTACTTGGTCACCTTCTGTAGGGCCTGCTGAAAGATCCCCAGAGGGATAGTAAAGGGAGGATTAACAGTCATAAGGTGGCACAGGCTTTTGGAGAGGCCAGTGTAGTGGGATATTTAAATACTGTGAGATGTTTCTGTTGAAGTAAGGGATGAGATTGGAGGTGCTTTGGAATGCTGGTCGTGATCTGCTCTTCAAGCCTTGTCACATCCCCTACTGGCGCATTCGTGGCTGCAGCTGGGATCCCAGTGGTGATCCCCATGACTCACTCATAAGGTTGGACCATTTCGAACCAGGGCTAGGAAACTTTTACTTCTAACCTGATATATGGGGTGAAGAGGGAAAGAAGCTGTCATTTTCTGCTGCTAGCTTTAGAGGGGAATGCTTGAAACTTCTTGAAACTTTTGGAAAATGGACAAAAGTTTTAGACTTACTGAAAGTTTGAGTAGGTACAGGTCTGAATTAACAACAGAACTAAATGGCCAGTTCTGCATTGCTGAAATGTGCTTTGCTTGCTTCCCTCACATGACAGACAGCTGATCACAGTGCCCAAGCTGGCTGTTTTACCTGTTTTACCCTTCTGTGCTCCTACTCTTGTAGGAGACAATGGACCCAGATGTCTGTAGACTCTAAATCATTAAAAATTAAAATGCTAAAGAGTAATAAGCTGTTTTGGTTTGGATAGTGCAAATATTACTTGAATAAGTTTGCATTATCAGAATTTAAAACTGCATCTGTTTCTCTATGTAACGTGAATTGGTATTAGAAATCCCAGTACCTATTCTTGCAATCAAAAGTTGATATGAGATACTGATGGTGCTGAGAAGCATAAGATTGCCAAGTCATCCAATAAAGTGTGAATTTTAAATATTTCTGGTTTTCAAAGGACTTTCATGAGGTGCATTGAAAGTCTGAGCTTGTATCCTAACTGTGTGAGGTCTTGGGTCTTTGGACTCCTTGTGAGTTTACTGTATTTCCTCTTCAGTCTGCTAAGAATGTTTTTAAAGCTGTTGAACTGAATGACCGTTCAACAGAGAAACAATAAACTGGCTTGTCCTTGAGGTGAGGAATAACATGAGCTGCTCACTTGTAAGATGGTGCTTAGGAGACTTGCTCATTCAAAGCGCTATCAACTTAGTAATCCCATAGGAAGTAAAATTCTCTTTTCTCTGGGCAGTTTCAGGAACAGAAAAACTGGAGCATCTCAGGTTATATATGCAAGTGATGCTAGACAAAGTCTGCACAGCTTCTTGAAACGGGGAGGTCTTTGGAGCTTCTCAAATTCCTGTATAGAGTGATGATTGAGTTACCTCTACTTTGCCTTTAGTTCCAGTGCTGGAAATGGAGAGTAATAACTCCTCCTGCTGTGTGTATGCTCACAAATGTGTGTTTCTGTTTGGGTGAAAAGATGCTTTGGGTGGCAGAGGGATGTCCAAAGCACTGTGTCCTGATATGTGTTCTTTTCATTTCAGGCAAAAGTAAAGAAGCGGAGATAAAGAGGATAAACAAAGAGCTAGCAAACATTCGGTCAAAATTTAAAGGTAAGTGACTTGATCATACCATAGTATATATATATTTCCATATTCCATTCTTTTATGGGGTTTTGTTTTTACATGCTTGGACATCTTTTGTCAACTGGGGACTCAAGCAAGATGCTAGAGCAGTCTGTTAGAATAACTGTTGAAAATGTTCCCTTAACTACAGAACCTTCTGACAATCCTGTGATTCTTGGCCATAGCAGAAGCAAACTCCCTCTTCTAGCAAAGAATTAGGCTACTGGTCACAAACTATTTCTAATACTTGGCCTCCTAACCACGTGACTACTCTGCCTGTTTGCTTCCAGAAGGGTGTGAGGCTGCAAATAGTTTGAAGGAACATGGATGGACGTGATTATTTCCAGTAAAAAAGCATCTGTTTAAACTTTTCTTTCTTCCTCCCTCTTCAGCCTTGAGCCCTTTATGGAAATAATGGGTTAGGCTAGCAGAATTAAGATGAAAATGTGTAGTTGCTGAGGCCATGCATCTTGACCACAAGCAACAGCAATACAAATTATTCAAATGAAGCAAAGGATATGCAGCAACCAACTCCAAGGGGCAGCAATTAGCTTTTAAACAGCACAAGGTAGAAGTCATGCTGTTAGCTGTATTCAAGTTGTATATGTGGTTTCAAAGTTTAAAGATTCTGATGGGGAGTTGGGATGTTTTTAAATGGGGTTGTAACAGCAGTGGCTGTGGCAAATTCTGTCTAACTGGTTTTGGGGCAGTGTGTGTAGTTAGATAAGGCATTGCAATGTGGAGATCATATATGTGCCTTCAGAATCTGCTGAATTTGTAGTGAATTTGTTTACCTTAGTTGGCTGTCCTGGTTTAGACTAGCATGTCTGTTTGGAATACTCAGTGCTTTAACAAATAACTTTCCTGAACTTTGTCTGATCAGTGGCTACATTTTAAATGGTATGTCTCTTAAGGATATATGAGGACCTTTAGAAATCTGAGTGTCATCAGCAGCTTAGAGGGGAAAAGTTAACCACAGTGCAAGTTACTCAATAAATACTTTTAAATTAGAAGCCATCACACATCTCTGTGTTTACATTTTTCTCTTAGAAAAGTAAAAGTACGTGAACAGTTCTTTGTTTACTCATGAAGCAGGGGAAAAATTATCATAGGGATCTCTGGCTATGTAGAACCATAAATCAGGTGGTGATCAGAGAACAGAGGTGCTTTCGGCAGAGTAGTGTCTTAACTTTAGCCTGCATACCTTGTATAGCATCCTTTAAGCAGTATTTAAATAGTTTTGAATAAAGGTCAGTATAAGCTCATTCAGTAGCTTGAGTGGAAGATGGCTAAACCTTCCTGTAGCTGATCTTCATTGTGGTTTATTACTAAATCTGTATGCATTTTGGGTGGAAAATTTTAATTACCTGAAGACAATGACTTGATGAAGCTTGAGCGAAAAACATAAATGTCGCAATTTGGAAAAAGTTGTGTTTAGACACCTTGTGTGCTGAGAGTGTGAGGAGCTGATAGCTGTGCTATCTTTCTGCTGCAGGAGTCCCACATGGACTTCATGCTGCGTGTTTCTTCCTTGCAGAAGGGCTATATACAAACTAAGAGACCTTCATATGCATTTTATTCTTGGTTGAAGTGGAGATTACTCAGTTCAGCCTAGTTTCTTTTCATGTAGCTCTGATCTTAAAACGTTTTCAAATAGTTTGGATCAAGACAAATGTGTGATGGTGTACTTAAGATGAAGTCCCTTGCTAAGTAACTGTGGTGAATACTGGTGCCCTGAATTATTGGCCCTCCCTGGCCAAAATGCAGCTTTTGGACTGGCTGCATGGCTGTAATCAGGGAAAGGTACAAGAAGCAAGATCTCTTGACAGAGAAGTTCTTGCTTAACACTAGCATAGGAGTCTGGTCTGCCTCTGGGCCTTTGTATGCTTCAGCACGTGCTGTCACAGCATCTGGATGGCCATCCCTGTCACTTGCAAGGTGCGTTCTTACTCTGGTGCAGACAGAGCCTCAATATTTCTACTCTTGTTCTAGCATGCGAGTAGCTGCCAAGCCTGATACCTGCCTTATGTTTGGGTAACTTGGTGTGTAAAATAACCCTTGTATTTAACAGGCTGGGATAAGGTTTCACATCTCTGGACAAGCAATACTTTCCTTGAACTGATGGGACTTGGGCTATGGCTTTGGGTTGTGATCCAGCTTTTGTAGCTCAGCAGGAATTGAGAATCTCTGTACTTAAGGTGACTGTGTCTTTTGTCTAAGCGTGAGGAAGCTCCATTGCCGAGGTCACTGTGTCCTTGACGGTTGCTTTAAATGCTTCTGCATTAACTGAGATAAGAAGAATGTAGTAGAGAGAAACTATAGCAGTGTGATAAAGGAGAAGTTGTAGGAGTAAAGTGTGCAGAGTTGCTGTTCCTTTTGTTTTACATGTTCAGACTGTAAGCTGATTTTGCTCCCATGCTTGAACCAAACTGTACGTCTCGGTGTCAGAGCAGTAACTGCTTTGGAGGTGAAAAAAATATCTGGTTTATTAAACTGTTGTAGCACTTTGATCTCTCAAAACAGAATTTGTGTATTAATGAAGCTGCTCATAATCTCTAAGCTGTTTCCGCAGTCAGAGGAACTTTGTTCTCTGCTTGATTCAGACTTGTTCTTCTTTTCCCGTTCTGGCATTAGAATTTAGTTTTGTTCTGATTGCTTAGTAGGGTTTGTGTTAACAAGACTGGCTGCTAGATTTCAGACATGCTTGTGTATCTTTTTTGGCTCATGCAGAAGTGCTTCATTGTCAGTTGCTAATTGTTGCTTCTTTTTATTTTTTTTTCCTTTTTTCTTCTGCTGACTTGGTTTTCCATATTTGAGTAAATCTCTGTTTTTCCCAAAATATACAGTAATCCTTTGGAGGAAGTTAAGATAAGGCTCTAAATACCCGTTTTAAACTGAAACTGTATAAGAGTAAATTCAGTAAATTGCTTTCCTGGCAGGCTGTGAAAGCAGAGGCTGTATATTTAAGATGGGCCTGTTTTGTCACACTGTCTTCTGATCATGTGAGAAGGCAGGCACACAGTAAAATCATAAGGTGTCTTTGTTGACAAACTGCATTATTGGAAGTAATATCAGACTTCAAATACTACCTGAGTTGTAAGGCTGATCTTTGTTCTGATGCTAATAGTATGGATTTGTATGGGTTGTTTGGCAACAAATATTCAGTGTTTGATGTAGAGGGCTTGGACTGTCACTCCTACAGAAATACAAAAGTCTCAAAGTGTAGCTATGTTCATAAAAAGCCTCTAAGCTTATAGTGGTCTTCTGATACAGTGTATCCCTGGATTGCTGCCAGCTACAAGAACAGAGGTCACTGTCAGTGTAGGAAGGAAGCAAAGAAAAAGTGTTGTCCATTCTGTTTTGCAAAAGCCATTACTGTGCTTTTCAAAGAGAAGATTTTAAGGTAGCAGTCAACCATGTGAAAGCTGGTGAGGTTAGACATGTCAGGCTTCCTTCCCTAGCCCCAGTGAACATGCCAAGGACTGAACTGCTTTCCTGACTCCTCTCGCTGGTGGCAGGCTCAGTAACAGTGCAGCACACTGGCTCTTAAGTACACGGAGTTAGATTGAAAAGCAGATGCTGTTTTGTAACTTATGTTCCAAACTAGAGCTGGAAGCTGCTGCCTGAGAACCAAAAGGTCTTAAAATTCTTTCTTGCCTTATTTCTTTCTTTTCTGTGTGAAAGATATGTATGAGCAATGAAAACCAAAACTTCTGTGTTGAAAGGCTAGGGGAGGTGATACGCAGAAATTTGAAAGTAGTAGCTATTTCTCAATAGTACTCATTGCTAATCAGCTGTTAATATTTTCTTTCTTAGCAAAATAACTAATACATTTTTCAGTGAAAGCAAGTAGCCGTTGAAATGCCCACTGTGCTCAAAACCTGCTGACATGTATTGTGAATCCTTCCTGTTTCTGCTGACTTGATTTGCAGCACTTGCAAATGTTCCCAAAAGCTTTTGAAAATGAGCTGAGTTAAAAGAAATGATTGTGTATTGCAATAAAGATAACAGAACTTGTGACATTTCCTTCTGCTCTTGTTCGGATGTTTGCTTGGGAGTGGGGGAAGCTGTACTATTTTGGCACATACTTAAGCTATGAGACTTGTTATTAATGTTTAAAATAGAACTCTTCGTAAATGCGACATGGAAGGGAGAGGAATAGTTAAAATTTCAGTAAGAGTCCAAGTCAGACTTCTTCAAAACACAGCTGGAGTTAGACAACTGTTGTGAGACCTTTGACTGAAGTGCTCTTTATTTCAAAATGCTCAGATAATTAAATAATAAAATTTTAAAACCACCCAGTATTCTGTTACTGCTGGGAACGAATAAGGCTTTGAAGAAGAGCTGTAGTAACTCTAACTTGGCCTAGTTTATAAACTTGCCTGAGAACTATTGCACTGCCTTCAGTTCTGTATACAAGGAACAGTGTAGCATTTTTCTGTCTTTGGAAAAGGTGTTTCAGATACTGACTTTACAGTATTTTTCTTTGATGCCACATGGTGGAGAAGGAAGCTGCTTGATAGTAGGATGGTGATACATTTTCTGCTTGATTGCATGGCATAGCTTCTATCCAGCGTTCTTCAAATACTTTGAGATTCCAAGGACTTTGCTAATTTGAGCTCTTGGTATCTTGGAAGGGTATAAGGTTTTTAATAGCTGGGTCCTAAACCTAAAGAAGGAATTGCCAAAATCTGACAAATAGTTTGTCAGAATTGATGTGCATTTTCATCTGCTTATGTTCTTCGTTGAGCAGTTGGGTTGCAGCATTCTTTACTCCCTCTTCCCTTCTGGTATCATAAAGTCAACACCAGTCATTTGAGAATATAAGAGATGAGATTTAATACTTCTAACTTTTGTATATTGCTGATGGATTGTGCACTTAGCATGCAGCTGCAGTTCAGCCTCTTGGCCTGCTGGGAATTCGGCCTTGGAGACTGGTTGGGGTGTCTTCTCTTGGGGTAAGGTTCATGTGAAAGCTGCTTTCTGTTGTCTTTCAGTGTATCTGAACCTCAGAGAAGCAGCTCGTGGTATTAATGCTGTCCAATACCATAGTAAGTCCTCAATTATGTAGAGCTTGGCCACTAGAGTTAGACTGACTAAAATGGATCCAGCTTATTTAGTGTCCCCTTCTGTGAGTCATAGGAGTATTTGTTCATGTTATGGAGCATCACCTCTTCCTTTCATTGGTCCCCTGGAGTAGCTGGCTTGTCAGGTGATGGAATGGTTTTTGTTGCTAGGTAATGTAACGCCCCACTGGTTTATTCACTGATTATTTTTCTTCTGGATCTCATGTAGATGACCAATTAAAATCAAATCTTAAAGAGTTTGGAGAAACTCTTCCTAAGCAGCTGAAAAAAATACTAGAAAACCAAAGCTGTCACTGCCTTTTCCTGGGTTTTGTTTTTGTTTTTTTTCCCTTGCCTCTCCTAAGGAAAGGTATCTTTGATCTGCATCTCCTTGCCATGGTGGGATAGGAAGAAGCTTCTGCTCTTGAGTGACATTTTATTGGGAAAATAGCATAACAGGAAGCGTTTATGCAGAATACTCCATTGCTTACGCCATAGTTTGAAGGTCACAGCAGATGGGCAGACATGGTTGAGTATCTTTTCTTTCCTGTGGCCATATTGCTTCCAAAGAAGGGGAAAAAATATTGCCCACTGCATGTTTCACTCTGGATCTTCTGACAGTAATTCCAATGTCTAGGAAAGCAACATTTTCTACATTTGTTTGCTGACTCAGCAGGAAAAGAGCCTTATGGCTGCAAACTGTAAAAGTGGCTTGAAGAAAACATGTCTGTCTTTAGGCAGCGTTCTGCAGAGCTGGCTGTTGTCAGAGGATCCACTATAGCAGGATTTCACTGCCACGGGTATCTTCAGTAGTGCTGCTTCCGGTACTGAAGTTAAGTGTGACATATATTGGCTTCTGTACTGTGGCCCTGAAGATGACTCCTCTTTGCACAACATAAAAATAGCTTCAAGGTGAAGCTTTTTGTTGGCAACTGATGATGTGCTGTCTGTGCCAGTAAAAATAAATCAACGGGTACCTAAAACCCAAATTAGAAGGGTGTCATTATCTGCATTCAAATAGCAGTGGTTTGCTTAAATTTATCTCATTTGAAATAAGATGAAATAGAAGAATTTTTTAGGGTCAAAATAGAAGGCAACCCTCAAAATGCGTAATTGTCTCCTGTACACATAACCTTTAGCATTGTGTACTTCAGCGGGCCAGTATGCTTGCTGTTGGTTCACTGTTGCTTGTCTTCACACACAGATGGCAGTCTTCATTCCTTCACTAACTGTGGGTTTAGTAGTGATAATGTTTCCTTGGTTCTTGTCCAGTCTGTGAACGTAGTGTGACATCCAGGGGAGCTGCAGATTCATGTGGCCTGGCAAATTTAATATGCCTCTGTATGAGTTCATGAGAAGGAAGAAGGAGCAACTTCTGTACTATTAAAATTAATTTTTAACTTTTAAAATTTAATTTATGTAATAGGCAGTTAAATATAAAAGAAAAAGGTATCTTAGAGCTTTTATTGGCAAGGGCAATGAGTTTGGGGTATCTTATTGAAGCTTTAGTGTATGCAGTGCTGTCTGGCTGAAGTTGCCCATCGCTAAGGAACACACCCTTGATGTGACAGATCAGTCATTCCGGGCCCAGAGTGCTCAGGCCAAGGAGCTTATGTAGCCTTTTAGGCAGCAGAATATACCAGAACTGTGCTACCCTGACTGAGCTATCTGGCAGTCAGTCCTGCCTGGTTTGCTGGATACCCTTGTTTCTGGATTGGTGTAGGGAGAGAATGTAAAACCGAAAGCTTGATGTTCATATGCAGCTCTTCCCTTCAGGAGAAGCAATGGTCTCTCTGGATGAACTGGAAGCTGCACTGCTCCGTGTTCTTCTAAAATCAGCAGTACTGCAACACATGGCCAAACCTATTTATTTAGGGTGCATTTTTCTTCTGAAACTGGAAGACTTGTGAATACTTTTATTTTACAAAAACTTTAAATTTCTCATTATAATCTTATTTCATGTGTTACTTCGGGTCATTGGGATAGATCATTGTCACCTGATCTTTCTAAAACAACTTGCTGGCTAGTAAGCAAAGTTTGATAATTGGTTTAAGAGGAGAACATGTATGGAAGCCATAAATGCTCGTAACAGAAGCATGGAAATCAAAATGGAGCAAACATGGATGCACTGCCTCTTAGTAAGAACATACTCTAAGGATCCTGCAGGAGACTTCAAGGACTGGATGATAGCATTGTTTCCTGACCATCCTGTCATCACCGTCCTTTAGAATATAGGCAATGGTAGATGGAATAGGTAACCAGCTAAAAGCTCTACATAGACTTAATTGTTGTTTGTTTCCTTGCTTTTCAGGTGACAAGGCTCTGGATGGTTACAGTAAGAAAAAATATGTCTGCAAACTGCTCTTCATCTTTCTGCTGGGGCATGACATTGACTTTGGTCACATGGAGGCTGTAAACCTGCTCAGTTCCAATAGATATACGGAGAAACAAATTGTGAGTAACTTGGGCTCTGTGAAAGATAAGCTCATCTGTCTAATATCCTGCCTCAGCTGTGGAGTCTGTAAAGAATTTTGCTTTATTCCCCATGCCCTGGCTTAAAGCCATAATTTGGCTCTAGGAATGATTCTGAAATTTTAACACCTTTGTGCACAGGAAGTTTTGAACTAGTTGCAAAAAATGTGCATTCTGCATAAAATTATTACTCTTGTTAAGAAACTGCCTCAAGTCTTGCATTAAAAGGTAAATAACCTTTTGATTTTCCGAATATCTCTTTCCATCTTCCTAGGTAATGTTGTGTTTATGAGGTACATGTAACTTGTAAGTATTTAAATAATAAGCCAAAATCTTGATTGGTCCCCATTAGTCTAAAATGATCTTTTGAGTATATTGCCAGAATAGACTGAGAAAACACTTAAAACCAGGTAATTAGGATAACACTGAACTGACTAATTTTTGTTTCATTCACTTAATCTTTCTAGCCTTCACTCTGTCTAAATACCCATTTCTGCCCACGTGGTATTGGAGAGAAGCGTACGTGTCAAAGAAATCACCTTTGCTGTTAATGCCACGATAAATGAAGCCGGCTAAAATAGATTTTCCATGTTGTGACTCACAGGGCTATCTGTTCATCTCCGTGCTGGTGAACTCCAACAGCGAGCTCATTCGCCTGATAAACAACGCCATCAAGAACGACCTGGCCAGCCGGAACCCCACCTTCATGGGCCTTGCTCTGCACTGCATCGCCAACGTGGGCAGCCGGGAGATGGCGGAGGCATTTGCTGGAGAAATTCCCAAAATTCTTGTGGCTGGGTAGGTGTGACGTGCCTCTTTCAAATCCAGCAGCAATAAGCATTTCAGCAGCTCTGTTCTATTGCAGCACCTTCATCCGTGCTTGGGCTATACAGCCCTGGGCTTGCAGTATAATGACAGTTCCAATAGCTGCAGGTGCTTTCACTTGCCTGAGTGTGGAGCTGCTTGTAGGAGTGTAAGACTACATGGAAATTAAGACTTTTGGTGTCTTGAATGGGCTTTTACAGCCTCCTTGTCATCTGATTTTTGTTTTGGTACCGAATACCCTTGAAATGCATGTGTTTTACTCCCCTTACCTCTCCTGATTAAAAAGATTAATGAACCTAAATAGAAGTTAATGTTACAAATTTTGTTATAAACAGAAGTTCTTATGTAAATGTACTGACTTCATAAGGGACGTGATAGTACTGATTTGTGAGTTTTCTTACTTCCTCTACTAGCCATGTAAACATCAGTTGATGTAAATGGCAAGTTGTGACCACCAACTTTCTTACTTTGGTATAGCTGAAAGTTTCTAAACAGACCTGGCAAATGTCTGAAACTGTAGTTAAGTCAATGTAAAGTTGGACCTGTGATTGTAGGGCTAATTTATTTTGAAACTTAATATGTCCAAGTGCAAACAGTACACTTAGACTCTTATGGATATGAAATCTTTTAGAATATGCATGAATCTTTTTATAACAAGTAACTGTCTTGCATTAATATAAAAAGTGACATGTGGTGTAAGAACTGTATAAATACTCCAAATGTCAGGCCACTGCCCTTGCCAGGTGCTGCTCTCAGTGTAGCATAGTGAGACAAGACTGCAGTGATGAGTCATGGGTTTTAATAAGATAACCTTAAAGCATTCCAAAAATTTCACTTGGGGTCACTAATCGCAGACAGAGCACAGCACCTTCAGGTCAGACTTGTTTAAACTTCGAGCTCTGTTTGTTTTCTGGGATCTCTCTCCAGGGTCTTGCTCCTTCTGCATTTCTAAGATAAAAGATATGAACTACATTTGTGTGCCTGTCCTAAGTGACCTGGGCAGAATGAACATTGTCAGTTACATTTGCAAATTCAGTGTAGCTCTCTTGGCTTAAGTATAAATTAGAGACAGGAGAGGAATAGGTTCGTGGTTTTCTTTTATGGTTTTTAACTGAGGTCCAACTTGATCTCATGGAAAACAGATAAATTATTGAAGAATAGCTGGGCTGAACTTCTATTCGGGATATGCAGGTTTCTGAACAAGTTAACCAAACTGGCACATTATAAGCTGCCTCTTAAAACTTCTACTGGTACTGCTCTGTACATTTTATAGCTGTTGTCTGTGCATCCCACAAAATGCTTAATCAGCTACTTTGTGAAAAGGAGTTCACTGAACTAGAATAGTTACACGCCACTCTTAAAATAGTCCGTATCTGTGCTGGCACCAGGGATGGCAAGGTGAACAGATCTGTGGGTTGTGTGCTTGGTGACAGCCAGCTTACATTCTGGTTGTAGGTGCTGAAGGTGCTGAGTAGTTCATGATTTCTCTCTGACACATAGGACTTACCAGGAGATCCAGATTTGGTCACATTCACAAGGTAGTGTATCTGAACTGTCTGATCTCAGTCAGGCTGAAAGAAGCTTGCTCTTGTGATCAGATGAGATGAATTTTTGATTCTCATAAAAAGATGTGAAATGTCACTCCAGGTTGTAAAGAATTATTACATATGTCTAGAAGCCTCTATAATAGTTGAAAACTTGACTAATTGAACTTACTGGAAGAATTAGGAAGAGCAAATACTTCAGCATAAGATTTCAGTGAACTTCTGTTGATAAAATGCAGCCTGGCCAGGGATGCTGAGTCAGGGTGCAATCCAGCATAAAGCTGTCCTGCAGGTATTGCTGTGCCTTTGCCACTGGGTTTTAAATCACCATGAATGTCTTGCAGGGACACTATGGATAGTGTGAAGCAAAGTGCAGCTTTATGCTTGCTGCGTTTATATAGAACTTCTCCCGACCTTGTTCCCATGGGAGACTGGACATCTCGAGTGGTGCATCTCCTCAATGACCAGCACTTGGTAAATCAGCTTCATTATGCTCCTTGGGGCTAGTCTGTGTAGAGAATGATGTGACTTTTGGTGTTAAATACACAATTTATTTCTGCTTGAGTCTTTCAAGCAAGTGGGTTGCTGTTTACTTCAGGCTGTGGGAAGAAAATAGGAGTTGTTCTTTTTTACTTGCTGTATGTAATAATATTTAATAAAGCCTTGTTTACCTTTTCACTGTAGATAGAAGAAGGGTATGTACAAGTTTTTCTTTTCTTCTGGCTGTAAATTAATTAATCTTGTGCCTTGTTACACTAAGTCACATTGCATAGGTGTAATATTAATTTTCCTGAGCCTTTTAAGATTAGATCTGGAGTAAAGATTCATGACTTGATTTTTTGTTGCTTAGACTTCCTTGTCCTGTGGTGTCTATGTCATTCTTACTTTGATGCTTAAAAAACCCTCTTGCTTTAGAAAGGATACCCTGGATTTTTTTCCCCCAGTCCAGGCACTTTATGAAAATAAGGCTATTAATACCTGTGTTTTAAAAGTAATAAACGCTTTGGTCTGCAGTAGTAATATCCACTGCTTATACAAAGCCCTTTCTTCTGTTGGATTGTAAGAATTTTTTCCTAGATGATCTGCTACATTGAATTTCTTCTGTTCATGCTTCTCTTGTATAAAAGGACAACTTGTGTCCAGGCTTAATTTTAATACAGCTCTCTTATTTTAGATGTACTATCCAAACATGAGACAAAGCTAATACAAAAACTAGCATAAAATGCTCTGCAAGCATGGCAGTATCATGCTGTTGAAAATTCTGTTGGATTCTGCAGGTGTGTAATGAGTCTAGCTGCTAGCCAAATAAAGTTTTATAATGTAGGGCTATGCAATGGGGATAAACGTATTTTTTTATATATTAAAAACCAGTTGAATTGAAAGGTGTTAATGGGCAGCATCATAAACTGATACAAAATAGAACTTTTTGTTTTGTTTTGCTTTGTTTTTTCCTAGGGTGTGGTTACTGCAGCTACAAGTCTGATCACCACTTTGGCACAGAAGAATCCGGAAGAATTTAAGACTTCAGTCTCCTTGGCAGTGTCTAGATTAAGCAGAGTGAGTCCAATGATGACCCTGATAATTCTTCACTGTTGATTAATTTACTCAGCTTTTTAGATCAGGTTAGCTTCCTGTTCAGCTTTCTAGGGTCAGATTAGTTTACTGTACCATTAAATGTGAAGATGATTCAGTGTCACTTCATGTGGATGCTTCAGGTAACCTCTTTAAATGCTTGTTTCTTACCAGGACAGAAAGCTGTACTGGCTTGCCCAAACTTTCTTGATTTAATCCCTGCTGTGCTCCAAGTAGTAATCCTCACTTTGTTACTGTAATACCAAAGAGTAGTTGGATCAAAGACTGATTCTACAGCCTTCATACAAACCCCTCAAAAATACAGACTGCCACTTTGTGAGTTTTTTACAAGACGAATTGCCTTCCTGTTCCTTCTCTTGAGCTACTGCCAGGTTAATAATCATAAGCATCTGATATTCTGTAAATGATGTAGGGGTTGAACAGAGGCAGGGAGGAGTGGAGGGAGATGTCTGTAATTTAACATTTCTGTATTGAAAAACTGATGCCACTGTTTGGTTTGATTCCCCCCCCCCCCCCCCCCTTTTGGTGTGTGGGAG
>VWZN01008159.1:108531-132970 GCA_013396955.1 Regulus satrapa | reverse complement strand
CCCCCCCCCCCTTTGGAAGGTTGCAAGACTCGGTAGGTTACTACTTCACAAATGTATTTTACACCCAGTTTATGCAGTCTTGTATCCAAATTACTTGGAGGTCACAGTTTACTTTCTTTTCAAATATGGAGATCTTTTCTAATACTTGAAAACAAGGGAGTGCTGACAGAAGTGAAAGGAACAGCAACTGTAATGGAGCAGTAAGAATCCGGTAGAATTATTCTGAGCAAACCTAGTGCCAAACCTTTGGTTACCATAGAATAAAAGGGGTAAAAGAAATCTATGAAGAGGGCTAATCTAATCTAATCCTTATCACATTTCATTATGCATACATATAAAACCTCTTCTGCGAATACCATCTCCTCTTTGTTTTGCCGTATGGATATTACTGGAGGGTCAGTTGGTCCTTCTGCTTTAGGCCAGTCTGTCATAGCATCTTGTACTTGAATTGCAGGCTCACCTCTCAGCAGCCACCAGACTGTTGGCTCAATCTGTGAATTGCTGGAACAGAGAAAGTCAAGCTTCTAGTTAAACATTTTGATGTTACAAGATGGTTTTCTTCATTTCTCTAAAAATGCAAGTAGGCTTTCAGAAGAGACTTCCTAGACTACTGTATCTGCAAAACTGGATTTCCATTACTAGCGTTTACTGTGGTATACTCACAGTACAGCAGCTTGCACCTAATTAATCTACTGAACTAGACACAGCCAGTGACACAGTTTTTTAAGCTTCTGTCAGAGGTGACCTACAGTGTTCTTTGGGTCCTTTTCCTGATTGTGAATCAATTAACTTCAGCAGCTGATGTGGTGGCTGTTTGTTGTTACAGATTGTGACTTCTGCATCAACAGACCTTCAGGACTACACATACTACTTCGTTCCTGCTCCCTGGCTATCTGTGAAACTTCTGAGGCTGTTACAGTGCTATCCACCTCCAGGTAATGCACACATCACAGCACTGGTCCTCTCTCTTATGCCCTACACTGGCTCCAAGGAGCTGCTGCACTGCAGTGTTCCCATAGCTTGGTCTGCTCGTTGTCTTAAGGCAAAGGTACTGAAGTTTGTGCTCTAGAGTGTTTCTGGTAGCTCTAAGCTACTTGGCCTTTTGAATTGAGTTGTGTTTAATTTTAACAAAATGTCTAACCAGTGTGCATCTTGGCAATCGTTGGCAGCTGCCATTTTAAACATTTATTAATAATATCAGATTTATTAAAGCCTCAAAGTATGTTGCAGTACAGATTGTGTTTGGCTTTTGTTCTCACCCAGATAGAACTATGGCTTGGAATTCTTTTCCTGTGTGTGTGTAGGGGAGTTTTTAATGTCTCAGAATAGTTTAGTTAATCTAGATTTAGCCAGGGGAAAACCTAAGGTAGGGATTAGGGTCTGGAGCAAAATGAAGTTGTCCAACGGCCTGTTCTTCTCCAGAAGACCCTGCGGTACGTGGCCGTCTGACAGAATGCCTGGAGACCATCCTCAACAAAGCACAGGAGCCACCAAAGTCCAAGAAAGTGCAACACTCGAATGCGAAGAACGCTGTCCTGTTTGAGGCAATAAGCTTAATTATACATCATGACAGGTGAGCTGGAACAGCTCTTCTGCTATCAGAGGAGGTTTTAAAGTGAAAACTGGGACTTTATCTTGAACAGTTAATCAGACTTTAACCGGGGAGGGAGTGGAGGGGAAAAGTTGCTTTGCTAGATTGGAACACAATCACACCGATGTGTAACTGAACACTGTTAATGAACTGTGTAGCTTTGGGTTTTTCTGCTTCTTTATTTGATGTTTTGTATTGACCCCACTGCTCTAATCTGACAGATTATTTGCTCACATTATCTGAATTTGCATTTCACTATCAGAGCATTCTAGCAGACACTTTGAGGCATTTTAAGAAATTTCCACTGCAGAAATATTATTCTGAATTGAGTGTTCTCAAACCTGTTGCTTTTAACCCTTTCACTTTCTCTCCTGTTCTGTGCAGTGAGCCAAACCTACTAGTCCGTGCCTGTAACCAGCTAGGTCAGTTCTTGCAGCACCGAGAAACTAATTTGCGTTACCTAGCACTGGAAAGCATGTGCACGCTTGCCAGCTCTGAATTCTCACATGAGGCTGTGAAAACACACATAGAAACAGTTATCAATGCATTGAAGGTAAATATCGAAGTGTGTGGTCTGTTTGTGAGTGTTGTCTTCTCCCCTGCCTCAATGCCCTCTCCCCCACTGCCCCAAGCTCCCCATCCCCAGATAAGTTAATAATACTTAGGGACCAAATGAGTTATTTTTTTGAAGTCTGCTTCAATTTTTTACCTCAATCCAGCAAAATCTTGCTGTGCTGGCAATTGCAGAGGTCAGTTTTTCTTGATTTCTGCACCTTTCTGGTAAATACTGTAGCTGTGTCCCTGGTAACACTGGTATCTGCTGAAGTGTAGGCTGAAGATGAATAATTGTTTAAAAATGTGGGATTTCAAAACTAAGAATGCTGGGAAGAGAGTTTTGTTAGTCTTGCTGATACTGAACATCGTTCCTTCACTGTAGTAGCTTGTGGGGAGTAGGGGAGCAGATCAGCTTGCACTGTGGAATTGTAAAGACCAGAAACCAGAAAGACACATTCCCAGGCCATGTTTATGTGACAAAGCAGAAGTCAAAAGAGTAAGACTGATTTGCATGTAAATTTGCTTGCACACTTGGATGTTTAAATGCTTTGTTTTCTTCCAAGTTTGTGCTATAGCACATTTATATATTTGTCTAAGGTCAAAGTATGTATTCGTTCTAGCTGGACTTCAGTTGTTACAAGGCATATACTGGACACTAAACCTGCAGGTAGCTAAATGCTGCATCTGAAAAATTATGAATATTCATTTGTTTTAAATGTGACGCTTTATTATACGAGTCTCTTAAGTTGAGTGTACTTTCCAAACAAAGGTGAAATCATCTTGACCTTTGACTCTGTGTCTTTTTGCAGACTGAAAGAGACGTAAGTGTACGACAAAGAGCTGTAGATCTCCTCTATGCAATGTGTGACAGAAGCAATGCCCAGCAGATTGTGGCTGAAATGCTCAATTACCTGGAGACTGCTGATTACTCCATTAGAGAAGAAATTGTAAGCTGTTGGTGTTTTTCTTAAATATTTGTTTCATAGCTGGATTTGGTACCATTAGTATTGTTTATTGATTGGGATGCTGCATAGTCTGTGATAGAGATTATTTTCATGGTGACTTGAAAAAAACTCAGACAAAACTACTAAAACAACCAAACAACTCCTAAGATTGTAGTCTAATAGCAAAGAATTTAGGTTAAGTTAATCCAGGGGACAAGGGGGGAACCTTGGAAACTTAAGACTTTTAAAAGCTGATCTTGGTCTTGGGACAAGTGTATATAGAAAGCAAAGTGAATTTTATATGTGAGCCAACATATTCTCTACATCTCAGGTGAGCTTCTACTATAGTCAATTGTCCAATACTGGTAAATGATTATTTGTAGGTAGAACTTTCAGTCTCAGGGTTCTTAAAACCAATACCTTATAATCAGCTAAGAGGCCTGATATCTTATCTCCTTCCTACCAGTAGGATAAAAGTTGAAATACTCAACTCAGACCTCTTTAGGATGGTAAGCAAGACTTAGAGTAGTTATTTAGCTTAGTTAGGTACTGAAGTCCCTTGGTTGGAGATGTGAATGTGGAATAGTGTGTTGGTTGATTTATGTCTTGTGCTTTCTGGTTGCTGTTGGCAATGTCCCCTGACTTGGCAGATAATGAGAATTGCATTTTGTTCCCTTATGCTGACCTGTTCTTTTAAGAGTAGTAAGTACAACTGATAATAAATTGTGTGGGGTCTCCCCTGAAGCTGATTGTTTGCTTCAGGTTGCAGGAATCTGAGTATGACCTGAAAAAATCAGCTATGCTTTGGTGACTCTATTTGCCTCTACTATCTTGAGTTTCCTTTTGCTTTCTTTTGAGAGGTTTCCAATTTCCTATTTGATCCTGTCTCAGTGGTAGTTTAGATGTTTTTATAGCAAACAAAAAATGTTCTATAAATTGCTCTTGATCACTTAGGTACATAATTGGAAAGCCACAAAGATACAACGTATTTGAATGCATTATGGGGAAAGCAATATGTGCCTGGCAACTGCTGTGTTCTGGCACAGCATTTCAATGTTCATCTTTCACCTTGGCTGTGGGAACAAGTGAACAAGCTCATGCATCTGAAATGGAGGCTTCTGGGCCAGTGTGGAGCATCATCACCAGGTGTAGACAGCTCATAGTCAGAGCTAGCCAACCCTCTGTGTTCTCTTTGGTGTGCTCAGGTTCTGAAGGTTGCAATTCTAGCTGAGAAGTATGCAGTGGATTACACCTGGTATGTGGACACAATCCTGAATCTGATTCGCATTGCTGGTGACTATGTCAGTGAAGAGGTGTGGTACCGAGTTATCCAGATTGTCATCAACAGGGACGATGTGCAAGGATATGCAGCAAAGACTGTTTTTGAGGTGAGAGTAACTGTTTTCAATTCCCTTTCAAAATAAGCTAAGAATTAAGGAAGCACCACGTGATGTAACGGGGGAAACTTAAGGAGCTCTAGATCAAGTAATACTCACATTAGTGTGTTCTGTGAAATCATATTTACCCACTGTGGTTTTCTCATAAGTGCTCTGTAGTGCTTAGATCCCTGGCCTTGCAGGAAAGTAGGTGAGAAAACTGGGAATGAAAGTGACAGAAAAGATGGGGTTTTTTGTACATTGCATATCAATGATTGTTAATGTGTTACAGGCCCTTCAAGCTCCAGCATGCCACGAGAATCTTGTAAAAGTAGGTGGCTACATCTTGGGAGAATTTGGAAATCTGATAGCAGGTGATCCAAGATCAAGGTAAAACACCTTCTAAAATACTGAATTGAAGTGTTAATGCTTTTTGTAAAGAATTTAATTGCTAGCATTCCTAAAGGCTAGTTAAAGAATCATTCAGCTCTTGCTAATAATGCAGTAATAAGGATTATGATGTTTACAAAAAAACGAACTTTTTTTTTCTATCTTTTAAGTCCCCTCATCCAGTTCAACTTGCTACATTCCAAGTTTCATCTGTGTAGTGTTCCTACCCGAGCTCTGCTTCTTTCTACCTACATCAAGTTTGTGAACCTGTTTCCAGAAATCAAAACTACAATTCAAGATGTGCTGCGCAGTGACAGTCAGCTAAAGAATGCTGATGTTGAGCTGCAGCAGAGAGCTGTTGAGTATTTGAGGCTCAGTACTATTGCTAGTACTGATATATTGGTAGGTATAAAGGTTTATTTTCATTATTATGCAATAATAAACTCAACTAAACCTTACCTGATTGCTCAGAAATCTCAGTGCAGGATTAAGGATTACAATGTGTGTGCTGTTCTTTCAGTTTCTTTAATTCTGCTGTAGTTATCTTTAATTTAGAGCTAAATTCCAAGTTGTTATTGCTGTAGTGGGACATATGACCATTAAGACATGTTAATCTGGAGCAGAGAAGCCAGCTGGCACGATGCAGGGTCCTAGAGGATTTAGATATCAAAAGGCTGGGGCTTTCTTTTGAGGACTTACTTACTTCATGGTGGGCAGGAGAAGTGTTACTTTTTGTCTCTTGAAGTTCAGTGATTTAAACTGGTGCTCTCAGGTCTGAGCAGAGCATTGCACATTTGGTTCTGACATCTAATAAATCCTTAGGTCTGAGTACAAACTTGACTATTCTCTGTGGGCTTAAGTCTAGGTCTGCCTGACTTAAGGACCCTTAGGTCTGCTATTGATCTAATTATTTAAATTTTCTCTTTTTAATTTAATATCACCGTTTCACAGAAGTGATACACTCCTGTTTTCTTAACCAAGTGCTCTGGAAGGACTTCAGAAAGTTTTAAGGAATTTTTTCTTATAAAAAAGCGATCACTCCCTCCCTACAGTAAACTGCACAATAATTTTCTGTGTGGGTAACTACTTCTGCTTTTGCTTGATGCAATCCATAAGGGTGTGTCTCTTCAAAGACTCAGAAGAGCTGGTTTGGCTTTTTCTCTGAAGTTTAACTAATTTTATTTTTTCTTTGATAAGGCTACAGTGTTGGAAGAAATGCCTCCCTTTCCAGAGAGGGAGTCTTCTATTTTGGCTAAACTGAAGAAGAAGAAAGGCCCAGGCACAGTTACTGACCTGGAAGAGATCAAAAAGGAGAGGATCTCTGATATGAATGGAAGTGCTGAACCTGTCAATCCCAGTGATGTTGTGAGTTTAAAAGCTGTTATTTCACTAATTTAGATGGTGTGCAAGTGAGAAAAGACTGGTTTCCTAAAATGGCTTTTTGGGGATTTAAAACCTCTCATCTGAAACTTAAGGCTATAGGTGTTTGCTATAAAGTAGGGGATATACAGCTGTTTTCCCCTTGCTGCATGTTTGGATGCATTTTTCCTTTGGAAATCTTAATGTAAGTGGGGACAAACTATCTGCAGTCTAAAAATTCCTTTTACATTGTTATTTTTAAAATACTGCCGTTCACTTTAGAAATGTGAATTTCCTTGTTGGTGAAATTGCAGTGAGGATGAGATTATAAAATTAATATATTTTAAAGGAGTTAACTTGAATTTGAGTATCAGCTGTGTTTTCTGCTTTGTCTGACATGTTATTTTGCATCTTCATTTGGGTTATTGTTTTTAATAGAAGCAGACAATGCTTACCTTCACTGGGATGTCCTTAAATCCATAGAAAGTTGTTTTTATTTGATGGTACTATTTGAGTTCAGTTATGCTAGACAAGTCAACAGGCTTTTTTTCTTCTGAGCCAAAGCTTTATCATTTTATTTTCAGTTAAAGCCGGTAGGATCCTTTTTTACCACAATGTATTACTTCTTTCTGGTTTTAATGTATAGAATAACTTGTAATTAGATTTAAGATGCTGTACAAGGCTACCTAGAGAAGGAAATACTATAGCATGCTCCCTGCCCAGTTTGTTAAAGCACAGTAATTTCGTTCTTAGTCACTGAAGAGTATAAGAGCAACTACTCTAAGTGCAACAGTTTTGACTGGACAGAAATCTCTTTCCAGCAGAGAAGTTGCAAAATTGTCTTTGAATGCCAAATTGAGGTGATGCTTTATGAGCTTCACTTTATGGGTTGCAGCATGTAATGGACTTCACCAGTGGCTTTATTTGGTTTAGAGTCCAAAAATGTTAGAAATCTGAGGTCCAACCTTTGTTTGTTTTTAGTAGGTTCTAATAATTGGTTTCTTAAAGTCTTTTGCCAGGGAATTTTTCATTATACTGTATGGAATATCCGACAACTTGGAATTGGTGTACAAAAACAAGATTTCAGGTTCATCCAAACACATCTCATGACTCATCCTCAGATTATCTGACATAGTGGAAGCTGCTGATGTCTAATACATGACCATTTTGATTAACAGTCTATGCTTTGTTCTTGCATGTGACTTGGGCACATATATGCAGCCCCTGTTGCATGATTCTGTGCCCTGGCTGCTTGATTTGTTCTAGTTGAGGAAAACCCAGTTGAAACATCTTGTCTCTTCCTCTACTGTTTGCAGCTTGAACTGGCTACAGGCTCTGTTTTTGTTTCTGACTGGGTTTCCATTATTTCTAAGATTTGCTAGGCTTCCGAAACCCAGGATTAAACAGTCAATTTTAAAGATGCTGTGATGATCTATGACATAAGTTTATGTAAAAGCCATTTGCTTTCTTGATGGATTCTTCATGAAAGAAAAGCAACATGAGAATTTTATTCCCTACAGTACTTATTTTCCCTTGAAACTCTCGGGAAAAGGGTGGGGGGAGGAACTGTCATCTTTGTCATCTTTCTTCTGCAGAACCAGATTTTAGACAGATGAATTCCGGTTTTGTTTTGTTTTGTTTTTTTAATGGTTAGATGGACATAACTCTCTTCAAAGGAAAAAAAGAAAATCACATCTGTAAATGGCCTTAAGTTGAAATTCAGCATGGTAACTGCTGCATTTGTGAACCCTTTTACAGCCTTAATTCAAGCCTTGATTTGGGGTGGGGAGAGGCACTTTGCCATAGCTTAGTTTTCTATGCAAATGAGAGAGCTTTGTTGTAGTTTTGTTGCAGTGTAACACCAAAGTGTCTTGTCTTCCTTAGTCTACTCCTTCTCCATCGGCGGATCTGCTGGGTCTGGGTGCTGCCCCTGTCACCAATCCAGCTCCCCCACTTTCCTCTAGTGGTAGCCTGCTCGTGGATGTATTTTCAGATTCAGCTTCTGCAGTTGCACCTCTTGCTCCTGGTTCTGATGACAACTTTGCGAGGTAATTAAGTCGCCCTGAAAGGAATTTGAAGGAGAATTTGTCTGTTAAAACAAGATTGAAGGAAAAACACGTATAACTTTTGGTTTTGTTCCAGCATATTGAGTGCATTCCTGGGTGGTACTTTTGAAGCAAGAGAGGTGTTCTTGGACACTCTGATGGATGTGCTGTCTTTATTGAATATCTCTTCTAATGGAAAAACTGAGTCTGTAGTACTCGACCTGAGGAGATTTGCTACACAGTAGTGTCTGGTTTTCGTGCTGGTTTTGCTTCTTTTTTAAATTAAGCTGCTTGTGCATCTCCATACATCTTGAAGTGGGGGTTATCTGTCCTGATATGAATACATTTATTCTTATTTTCTTTTCATAAAGTATTCTTGTCTCTCCACTCATGGCAAGTTGCAACTGGAACAGTGAGATGGATTGTATCCAGAGATACTGCTTCCCAGATTTTAATGCTACTCTTCAATTGCTCTGCTACTGTCTGACAGAGGGGTGTGAAAAGGGGGGAAAAGAACAAGTGATTATCTTTTTTTTAAAGGTGATTAGATACTACAATTACATGAGCAAGTGTAGTGTAGGTACAAATTAACACCGTTAGTATTAAAATGCCTTGTGGCTACTCTCAAATGTTACTTGGCTAAATATTTTGGGAATGAATGGCATAAAATCACAGAATGTCTTTTAAATCAGTTGTCTTACTGGACAAGAAGGTATTACTGTTGTCAAGGACCAAATTTTGAATGGTGACACAACAAATTTTCAATGCATCCTAATGTAAAAGACATAATTAGGGAACCTGATCTGCCTGGATCACTGACACTTTCATCAAAATTTTATACCAGGCAATGCATTGTTGCACGTTTGCAGTGATTAATACTTGATCCTGTGTTTCTGCTGGAAGGTCAGAAGTGATTCTTGATCATACAACACAAAACCAGGACTTTAGGAAGCTACACAAGCTTGTTCATGCGTTTTTTTAAGAGGGTAAAAAAAAAAAAAGTAACCAATGCTACTAGCTTCATAAGCAAATGTTACTTAAAAAGAGTTTTTTCTTTCTGCAGAAGAAAGTATAGCAATACCCAACTCTTTGGTCTGTCTGTAGATGACGAAACGCTTCTCTAATGATACTGAGAAGTTGCTTTTTACAGTTTCCTGCCTCTTTTTAGTGCTGTTGTCACTTTTGTTTCTAATCTGTTGCTTGGGTAAGTCATTCTCTGTGTGCCTGTGTACTCTTGCCTATGCTTAATACTTGTGTGTTTTTAGGAACTGATTATGCACCTGTAATTAGAAGGGTCCCTAAGGTTGATGAGGCCTCTGCTTTTAAGCACACCTTTATAGTAGTTAATATGCTGCTACCTCTTTGATTTTAAACTTAAACACTCTTGCTGTCACAGTTAAACACCTAAAAGAACTTGGTTCTGTAAGAGGTTTACATTTACTGAACACCTTCAGCTGTCTTCGTGAAGGATTGCTGTTTTCTAGCAGTCGGGTGGGGTGGGGGAGAGAAGTGGGGGAAAACATTGCCTAATGCCTAAAACCTTTTTAGGGTACTGAGCTAGGGCAGCTAATCAATTTCTCGTGCATTAAGCTCAGCAGTGCCGTTTTTGAGGAAGGAGGTAAAAGAAGTAACTAAGCTCTAAGCTGTCTTTACTAACTCCTGCTGTCTCTGTCGCTACTGCCTTTCTTCCTTTGTGCTGCCTGAACTAGCCCTGACCTGGCTTCATCTGAGGTAGTTTCTGAGGAACCAGCTGATACTGTGCATGATGCTGATGAGCTTTTTCACAAGTAAGCAATACTAAAACCTTGCAAGGCTGGGCAATTTCCAGAATATAGTTATAAAGCAAAACTATATTGTTCATTAACTTATTACCAGCAAAACTAGAGAAACATGTACTGTCAGACTTGTGACTAGAACTCCTCTGTGGATGCTGTGGATTTTGTGACAGGCTCATGAATACACAGGTTAGAGTTTACAAGTCAGTGCTATCACACACTGCTCTAAAATGAGGCAATGCCAGTTGTATGTTAAGTTTTTGCAACTATTTGGAAATAAATAAAACACGGAGTACTTGTCAAAAGTACTGATACTTGGGAGTGTGTTTCAAGTGCCTTGTGTGCAAGAGGCAGATGTTTGCTGACCACCTCTTCTACTTTTAAGTGAAGGGTGATAGAAAGGACTGAGATCACTGGAGAATGGGCTTCCTCTACCAAAATGGAAAAAGTACATCTCTCAGTTGGCTTAGGCATTTACAGAAATGATAAAACAAAGAGGGTTTTTTCTTTCAGGTTTAAACAGTCAAAGCTTCAGACTTTTCAATTCTGCACCAACCTAATGAGTTTCAGAAGTTCTCAAGACTAATAAGAAAAATCCTAATCGGTTGCCTGGTCCTTTATTAGACAGTGTGTGTGTATATAGCATATTGTCTCTTCCTTCATAGTTTCTCAGACATCCTATCAAATAAAAATGTCAGTTGTTTTAGTGTCCTACAAGTGGTGGTTCTGGTTGTAAAACTGTCTTTTCTAACTCTGCAGTTTTCTGCAAAGGCCTCTCTCACAGATTGATGCATTCTAGGTTAACCGCAATCTTCATCCTCTGTGTAAACCCTGAATTTTGTGGTTCTAAATTTTGTTTAATGTGGCTCAATTTAAAACATGTTTTCCCTCTCTTCCCCTAGGTTTGTGTGTAAAAATAATGGAGTCTTATTTGAAAATCAGCTACTACAAATTGGCTTGAAGTCTGAATTTCGACAGAACCTGGGTAAGATTTGTTGTGCTGTGGTTGGCTGTCTGCATTATCAGTCACAATGCCAGCATGATATTCCAGTTAGGACTCATTTTCCAGCTACTGTAGAGTGATGTAGTATTATAGGCTTAAGCTGTTTTACAGCTCCCACTGTGGTGCATCCCTGGCTTTTGTGTGGGCTCTTGTTTCCTTCAATTTTTTTATTGGTTTGGTAGCTGATATGAAATAGGAGTGTTAAGCTCCAGCACTCCAGCTCTTGCTTCCTGGTTCTATGGCTGGTGTAGCCAGGTTTATAAAGGACCATTCTTCTCAAAATTTGTATCTTGCAGCACAGCTGACTGTAATGATATGAGACACAATAAATTTCAGATCAGATTGAATGCATGAGGTACTGGAACCATCTAGGAAAGAGATGGGATTTGAACATAGTCTACCAATAGAATTGCTTGCTTCTTCCTTCCTAGAAAATTCTTGGCGGCATAGTAGCATCTGAACAAAATTCTCCAGCAGTTGAAAGACTCCCACTGATGATTTTAAGTGCATGTGTGACAGCTACTGTAGGAGAGATCTAATGGCTTTGTTAAATTGCTGCATTTTAGACTGTGAGTGTCACGGTGAGATAAACCATGTAAACTGTATTTTGTTCTTAAAAGTGGTTTTAAAGAAAGATATAAAGACAATGTGTTAGGGAATTGAAGCATGAGTGGTTCAATGCAATTACATGACCTAAAAACTCTGATGTCTCCTTCTTCTCTTTCCAGGACGTATGTTCATATTCTATGGTAATAAGACATCAACACAGTTCTTGAATTTTACTCCAACAGTAATTTGCTCAGATGACCTTCAGTCAAATATCCTTAAATGTAGTAGCATGTGTCTGTTTTTATTAGGTTTTTGTGGTTTATTGCTGCACAATATAATAAATCCTTTGTACTGAGGCACGGTGTCCTTCAGCACGGAAAAAGGGGAAACTTGCTGATAGCTCTCTAAAGTTCTTGTAGAAAGAACAAGTCTTGAGCAGGGATGAAAGATTCTCTCCTTAAAGCCTTAAATTTTACTTCTGAAATAACAAGAAATTAAGTGAATAAATATGTACTGGAGCTGTAACTTTCACCACTGACATGAAGTCAGGGTAGAAATGCATCCTTCGAGTACTGCAGTAGCAGATAACCTACAGTTTTACATGGAGATGGAATATGTGTATGCCAAGATGATAATACTTTAAAATAAGCTCCTAATTCATGGCAGGTCCTTAATGCTATTGCAAATTTAGGACTTCTGGGAGATGAAGTAATCAGCCTTCTTTGACTCAAGGCACCTCCGTCATGTTCAAAATAGTCCTATGGCTTTTACTGTGAAGTCTCTGTGCCTTCACACCTTTTTAAGGGCATCTTTCTTTAAGAATATCCAATTAACTGAGAATTTTCAGAGTTATTGCTTGTAGATGTGTTGATGTAAAAAATCCAATAAAAAATAAACCCCCACAAACTGTTTTTCTTGTACAAAAACTGAGCTTTAAATGTTCAGTAGCACAAAGAGAATGAGTGAAAACATGATGCTAATTCCTCATAGAGCTTATTGCAAGATTTGAATTTTTTTTAAGTTATCTGTTCATTGATCTGTTTCCTTGACTACTTTTCTACGTCTGAATCTTCAGACAAAACCTGTTGACCCCACAGTGGATGGAGGTGCACAGGTTCAGCAGGTTGTGAACATCGAATGTGTGTCAGACTTCATGGAAGCTCCAATCCTGAACATTCAGTTCAGGTAAAACAAAGGATTCAAATGCTAGTGAATTAAATAGATGGAAGGTGTTAAATTTGGCAGGGCCCTGTGACTGCAATGCAAAATTCAGAGACACAAAGCTAATTTGATCTAATTAAGCTTTAAGGTGCTAGGGAGAATCCACTTGGAACAATGTGGTTTAAAACCCCAGCCAAACCAAACAGTCAAGAAGCAGCTACTGATAAAATGTCTCCATGACTTCTGTCTCTGCTATCTATATAAAACAGCAGTCTTCCTGTTTGCTTAAGAAATCTTGACAGGAATATATGCAGTAACTTCTCCCTTCTGGAAACCAAGAACATTTCTGCAAATAACTTGGCCTGGAAGTGTATGCAACCAGAAATAGAATCTTGTTCTGTCCACTCAACATCAGCTCAGCTTTATAAAATCCTGAGTTCTAGGCTACATGCTGTTACTCTAGGCTAAACTGGTTTTTATTGGTATGTTTTCACAAGGTTTTATTTTCACCCCTTAGGGGCCTATCTAGAAGGATAAACCTATGCTAAAACTAAAAGAACCTTATCAGCAGTTCTTCCAGTTTGTGTGCCATCTAAGCAGAGAAAATACATTTATTTAACTGTGGCTTGAAACTGTATGTCACGTGCAGCTGATGGGTTTTAATCATAAACAGTTCCTCAGCTGCTTGGTTGATTTCTGCTGAGACACTGCTGAGGCTGCCACATGCACTGTGGTTTTTCTCTTCCATCTGCAGGTACGGCGGAACATTTCAAAATCTTTCGGTAAAATTACCCATCACTCTGAATAAATTTTTCCAGCCAACAGAGATGTCTTCTCAAGACTTTTTTCAGCGTTGGAAGCAGCTGAGCAAGTAAGACTTTACTGGGGCTTCTTGTGTTGGGCAAGGGAAGAGGAAGGTATACTGTGAATGTAGGTGGTGCAGTGCCTCATCCCGTACTCAATCCCTTAAGCCATGAGCTCTCCCAGTAGAATTCATTGCTATTGGAAATGCTGTTCATAATGTATTTGTCTTGCCTTGTCTTGCAGTCCAAAACAGGAAGTACAGAATATCTTTAAAGCAAAGCACCCGATGGATGCAGAGATCACGAAAGCAAAGGTGCGTGGTGGTGTGATATTTTTACTGATAGTGCACAGGGCAGTGGCAGGTCGTGTTTTAACCCCAGATGGCAACTAAGCACCACACAGCCATTGACTCACTCTCCCCCAGTGGGGTGAGACAGAGCTTAAAAAGGGTAAAAGAGAGAAAATGTGTGGGTTGAGGTAAAGAGAGTTCAGTAGGTAAAGGGAAAGCCATGCACATAAGAACAGCAAAGAATTAATTCTTTGCTTCCCACGGGCAGGGAGATGTTTGGTCATCCCTGGGCTCCATCAGGTGTTGTAACAGTTACTTAGGAAGACAATACAACTCCACTGTGAACATCGTCTCATTCTTTGTTTTCCCAGCCTTATATGCTGAGCCAGGACAACTTACAGTGTGGCATATCCCATTATTCATTTGTCCTGGCTGTGTCCTGCCCCAGCTCCTTGTGCATCCCCAGCTTCCTCACTGATGGGGTGAGGAGCAGAAAAGATCTTGGCTCTGTGTAGCCCCTGCTCAGTGATAACTAAAACATGCCTGTGTTATCAACTCTTTTCAGCAGAAATCCAAAATACAGCCCCGTATCAGCTGCTAAGAAGAAAATTAACTCTCTTCCAGCTCAAATTAGCACATGGTATAAGCAAACTTTGTTTTTGTTTATATGGCAGTTGGATTATCCAGTGAAAGTTTGAGTCCATGCTGTGTGATAGATCCTGGCAGTGCTGAGTTGAATGGACAGTTTCTAACTGGTTTGAATTAAATGCAGTCTTCAGTAGCAGCTGGAGACTTGAAGCTGTTTAAGAAAGCCCCAATTGACTGCTTAAAACTGAATTGGAAGATAATTCAAGCCTTAATTTGTACTTGAGGTACTGGTTAGAAAAGGAAAGTGATTTTTTTGGCTGCCTTAGGCAAAACAGAGGTGACTGTGTAAGACAGGAATGCCTGTATCAAAACCAGGAGAGACTGATGTTAAATCTTAACTTGCTTCTCAGTTGCTTTTGAAAAGAGCCTTATTTAGAGAACAGGTCATTTGTCAGCCTCAGCCTTCCAAAATTTGTAATGAATCTGTGTCTTGAAGATTTCAAAATCAGTTTCCTCCTTGTTTTGCTATTTGGTAGTTTGGGTAATTTTGGTATTTGTGTCCTCCTCGCCTCACATCTAAATCTTCTGGGTTTCTTTCACAGATAATTGGATTTGGATCAGCCCTGCTTGAGGAGGTAGATCCCAATCCCGCTAACTTCGTTGGTGCTGGTATCATACACACAAAAACCACTCAGATTGGATGCTTGCTGCGCCTTGAACCCAACCTCCAGGCACAGGTATCTGTAACTATCTCCAGCTGAGATACAAGTTCTCATTTGAACTAAGTGGCTCTGTCTATCTGAAACTCCTTAAGATACTTTAAAATCACTCTTGCAATAGCTGCTTATGACTGCAGACTCCAACAAGAAATTAAATTGTAGCAGCTGGTCCTGGCCCAGCTGGGTAAGCTGCTTTTTCAGAGCAATTCTCTTTGCTCTCGGAAGAGATCATTGTAATCTTCCAGACTGTCTTGTGCACTTTGGACCAGATTAAGCATGCTTCCTTTCACTATCCTTAACTAGTAAAAGAGTAATTGGCTAAAAGAGAAAGCATAAGCAAGTTGAGTACAGTGGTAAGAATATTTTTACTAAAGCTTTTTTGACAGAGGCGTTATCAAAATTAACTAAGGATTAAAAGTAAAGTTTGCGTGGTTGTGTCTTCTGTTCCCCAAAGTGGTTGTACAGGGTCTTAAGACTTTTCCACAGCATTTGCTCCTCTTCAACAGATATTCTGGATAACACCTTTCTGTTAAAGCCAAAAATTACTTGAGTAACAGTAATTCCTAACAAGGGTTTGAAGACAGGGTTGGTTTGGCCAGTGGTTTGTAAAAGCTGTGTTGCTTAGTAGCTCACTGCCTCTGAGTGTTTTGAGATCTTTTTGCTACCAAAGCTTACAAAGCAAGTAAGAGGTAACTGTTAGTTTTCACTGTTGACTGTGCATTCCTTTAATGCCTAACTGGTTTAAAAGTATTATTTTATGTTCTTTTTCAGATGTATAGGCTCACACTACGAACAAGTAAAGAAGCTGTATCTCAGAGATTATGTGAATTGCTGTCAGAACAGTTTTAATATTAACCATGTCAGTTTTGGTTTTTCCACTTATATCACTGTCATCATACTGCAAATAAATGTCTTGTACATCACTGTCTGAGTACTGCAATGTTAACCAATACCAGCTCCCTGCCTTAATAGGACTTGACCCTTGTTTGAAATTAAGACTATAAAATGTACAGTACAGGGAAGTGACTTTTTCCATTAAAATGGCTTTTAGTGTGTTACACGAAGGGTGGGAGGGCTGTCTTTTGCTCCTTTTTTTGCAGAGGTCAGGCTTTTAACTTGTTGAAAGGAAATTGTTTTAGTTGTGGCAATCAAGGATTTCAGCTGAAAATAGCTCAAAAACCTTCTGCTTCAGTACCTTAAAGAGATACTTCCTCTGCTCTGAGCTGAAAGAAACCAATGTACTGCTGCTCAGGAAGGTTAATTCCCGTGTTCATGTCGAGTCAAAACTTTGCAAAGTTGAACGTTGCCACAAGTTGTCTACTGGATGGAAGGGCAGGTTTGAAGATGTGTTTGATTCTGATTAAAGTGAACCTGTTGTGTCACCAATCTTTGTATTTGAAAAACGCCACAGGACCAGAGTCTTAAAAGTATTTATCTTGTAATATTTTACATCTTAATGTTTTCTGATCTTTGGATTGAACACAAAAGCTATTCTTAATCCTTCTGCTCATCTCCATGAATGAGGTGAGCTTCTCTGGTAGGGGGTGAATGGATATGTACTTGTTTGTTGTTTCTCAGTGAAATTAAATATTCTGTTCTATGTTTTTTCTGTTTACCACCAGACTTCACAAGTAATAGTCCTAATGATGTGATACAATTAACTGCAGAAACTAGAATTGTGTAAAAGAGGTGGGAAGAAACGGGCCCTTGAAGGGCTGTAAGGCATGCACTCTTAGGCAAAAATGTAATTTTAATCAATATCTTTTCCCCAGTGTACATTAATGTTCAGACTCAAGAGGTTGAATAACTGATATCTAAGCAGTTTCCTTCCTGTCAGTGGTAAAAATGTCCAACATGGTATAGAAAACTTATGTTGAAACTGAAAGTAGTAGAAGACCCCAACGGGTTCAGGTTTTCTAGTGGTTTTTACAGCCAAAGTTTTTGTACCTTGTTTTACATCAAGCTCTTTGCAGCCTCTCTACAGAAGTCAGTGGACAGAAATATTTTGGCTTACGCTCCTCAAGCCTTGAGGTGCAACAGGAGCTGCTAAACCAAAGCAGGTGAGGTGGTCCAGTTAGAAACCCTGGGCTGCTGTCAGCAAGAGCTACAGATCACAGTGAGCAAAACCAGCTCCTGCTGGCAGGAAAAAGGAACTTCAGGTCAAGATTTCCTCTTGGTCATTGAAAGGAAGCCTGGGACTGGTGTATCGTAACACACAGAGACGAGTGTGCCCAGGGAATAAATGAAGGTGTTGAGTCATGGTGGTGACCCTGAAATTGCATTGAAATGAGGCTGCTGCCATGCTGCCCAGTGCTCAGCAGGGGACAGGATTCTCCATGATTGAATGTGCCTTGCTTTTGTCTTCAGTGCTTTGAGCTTAAATGATGGAACTTGCAGATGATCATTTAGTTTGGCTGAAGGCTCCTGATTGAACTTGAGTAAAAGTGAAAAATGAGGGACAAAGGTTTGGCTGTGATGTGTGGATTTTGGGGGATAAGTTTTGTTTTTCCAGAAATGACAAATGGCTGGTAACTATGGATATTAAGGCTGAAAACTGGGCTAAAGGCCTGGTCTTTCTGCAAAAGGTCTCTCGAACAATTGGCCCCTTCAAGGCCTTTCAGATTCTTCCTACTTAAGACTCTTTAATCATAAATATTGTCATTGAAAATCTTTGGTGAGCGGCTCCTGCAGTCAGGTTGGGCAGTTGGCAAATACTGATGGAATACCTTTTGTTTTGGCCTCTTGATGTTCTGTGTGTCATTATTAGTCCTGTTATGTTAACCATGCTCTTGGCTGCTCTGTTAAAATCTGATGTGCTGAACTAAAGGGAGTCTTAGCAAAGACAGAGGAGGAGGTTCTCTTTTGTATTTTTCAAATCCTGTTGTATATCTGTCCCCCTGAAAAAATGTTCTGTGCCCTCATTAAAGGACACCTTGAGACACTGCACTATTTTATTTCACTTTGCTTTGGTTCAAGCTGTGCTAAAATGTGCATTAAAATGTGGGAAGGAGGGGGGGGAAAGGGAAAGTGTCTTTTCAGTGGTGACTGTGTTAAGCTTATGACTGTTCACTCTTTGTATTAAATGTCAGCTCAATGAAGCCATGAGCAGAAAAGTGAACAAATTAAAGACAAATACTTGATTTTTTTTTTTTTTTGTGAATGATGGTTAACTTACCAGTGATGTATCCTGTCAAGCAGACAAAGTAATTTCTGCAGTAAACAGTGTTATTGTTTTTAAGTGCAGTATTTTCAGGCATTGACATGTGAAAATAACTGAATAGCAAAACAGGTAGCATATGTTCATTCTTGACCTACACTCCAGTATGTAACATTTATGGTGATTGTCTTATTTGTATAAAAAAAAGTTCTGTCAAATTAAGTGGAGAATTTTCATATAGAAGACTATATATTAGACTATATTCATCAGAAGAACATATTAAGATTAAATAAATGATTAGAACAGTGGTGAAACTGTCCTTTTTTTGTGTGGGGGCATGAAGGTGTAAAAAAATACTCATGGCATTGCCGTGGAACACAGTTGCTGTGATTCTTTTATGAGAAGTACTGGTGGCTTTGTTCACTGGAGTCTTACCTGCTCTACAGGTTCCTGCTCCTCCAGTGAGTGAGTTTGATTTTGTTCTTGTTTGGTTACAAGTTATAAACACTCTATTTAAAAAAAAAAAAAAAGCTCCAGATGTAAAATCTTTCTGCCTGGAGTGTTTAACAACAGTAAGCACAGGAGCAGTGCCTGCTGCAGTAAACTGCTCTGACGGTGAGGTAGGGTTGAGGATAAGCAGCACACACCTATACGGCATGCAGGGTTGATGGCACTGTAGAAGAAGAGTAAACTGATAAAGAACCTCATTTAAGCTTTATATGTATGCTTCTGATTTTTCTCTTACCCTCGCTAATTTGGAAGAAAGGGCACCCTGAGAAAAAGCACCCACAGCTTTTTCTTAAATGACTTGAAAACAAAGTAAAGATTGTCTAGAATGGCAGCAAGGAGAAATAGCTTGTGAGTGAAGCACTTGCAGAGAAATGCTCTCAGCTTCCTGCTTTATCCCAAAGCTGCTCCATGTGTGTGGTAGGTACGTTTCTAGAAATGTCCCAACACGCTGAAGGTGCTTGTGGAAATGTCACCATTCACTTTTAGGTCATGTAGCACCTTGCTTTCCAGCCCTGTCATCTGCGGATGATGAGCACCCTTGGTGTGGGCCCACCTTCAAAGGCAAGGAACAGGTAACACTTCTCTTCTCCCACTGAACTAGTGGGCTCTTCCACTGGTCCAAGCTGACTCTAACAGAACTATTTTTCAGTTTAAATGATTGGTGAACCTAACAGACTATTTTTCAGTTTAAATGATTGGTCAAATAAGGAGAAAGAAGGTAGCAAATTCAGTTCCTTCTACTTTATTTGAACAGTGAATTTCTGTTACCGCCCAGTGCATGGGCCAGGTTTTAGCCTCTGGTTAAATAAACCACCCTGAGCAAGGCCAGACAGTTTCTTGTCTTCCCTCCTGATCATACCCTCAGCCTGTTCTTTCTTTCCTCCTCTGCACCCCACCCTGCTCCTGATCAGGAATAATTTATCTGGTAACTCCATTGGTAGTCCAGGCAGCTGCCCAGGCAGCCTGACAGCAAGGCTATCCTGTGTAATAAGTACAAGAGAACCCAGCAATGAGCTGTGGAAGGATTAACTTGCGATCAGGGTTTAATTACAAGAAGTGGTATGTGCAGCCAGCAGGTCTGGCTAGTGTGTGCAGCTGTCCAAGTTACACACACAGCCGCTGAATGCAATTAGTTCTGTGGTGAGCCTTCTTCCAGGGTTATCTGGGTCTTGGCAGGGTAGTTGGAATTGCTTCTTAAGAAGTTCCAGCGGCCTACAGCAGCCACATGCTGTGGTGACTGTCATCTTCTCAACATCCAGCCTGTGCAGAAGGGAGGGACAATCAGTTGGCATTTGTTTACAGCATTTTAGGCTCACTGCCTTTCAGGTATATGAGCTTCTTTCTTTCCCGTGGTGGGAGGCTTAGAGGAAAGAGCACAGCCTCAGTTGAATGGTTCTGTCAATTGCAGGACTACAAACGAGCTGCTGCCTTCCATTTCAAAATAGGATGGACTCGATGATCCTTGTGGGTCCTTTCCAGCTCAGGATAGTCTGTCATTCTATGAGCTCATCATCTGTTAGGCCTCAGACCTCACTGGAAAACTAATAGAATTTTATTCCCCTGGACTCTTTTTGGCATTCTGAATATTTGTAAAGTACCTAGGGATTAGATTTATTAAAGCACTGGACTATTTAGAATTTACAAAAGGTCTCTTGCAGATGCTGAATTGTGTGTGTTCCTTTTGCAGCTCACACACCCTTTCTCCCTCTGAACAGTGAGTGCTGGAATCTGAGGTGGTGGCTGTATGATGCCATTTCTGGGTGTGAGGCCAGCTAACAAGGTAAAGACTTGCACATAATTGCTGAATTCACAGTAGCAGAGTACAGGTAGGTGAAGGGAAAGCTTGAATAGGCAGGTAAGGATTTGAGTCTGTCCTTATAGCACTGCAGTTCTTAGGCTGTTGATTCCTGACCTTTTTCAGCCTCCTGCTGCCCTTGGTTCTGCCCTTCTCTTTGTTAGTGTATCAATAACAGGCCAGAATTCAGTTATGGGAAAAAGAGAGTTAAGGAAAAAATCTTTTTTTGGAAAAACCTCTTTTGAAGCAGAGAAAGGTTTTCTTGCTTTTGGTTAAAACTGGGTTTTAACTGCAACTTTCTTAGCAATTGAGACAAACCTTAACTCTGAAACTCTTCCTTCAGGTTTCACAGCCCTTTTGTCAACTCTCAGGATACAACATCAGTCACTCAGTTTTCACAATGTTGGGGGACACTTGAATGTGCTTTGAAGGGGACAAGTGTTAGCATCAGTATTAACTTAAATTAGTTCCTGCAAAAGCAAACCCCATCATGGCTTTCCATTCTTGAACATTGTATTGGCTTGGATTGTTGGGAATATGACATTTTTTTCCCAATAACTGATCTCTGCTGCACTGTTTACTGGTATTGAAGCCTTCATTTGCTGTCAAATTATAATGGGCAGCAGAATTGCACAGGCTCAGACAGTACCTTTGTAATTACAAAATATACCTGAATTACACTATTAGGAGCATGTTTTGAGACAACTGAGGTGACCTTACTTACCTTAGATGAAATTTTTTATTTTACTGTCATAGCTATTTGTAGTCTAAGCCACTTTTTCAGTCTTTAGAAAGCAAACCAACAAAACCAAAACCCCAACCATCAAAATAACAAAAAAGCCCTCCAACCCTGCAGCATTGATATCTGGCTTTTTTAAAAAACAAAACAACACAAACTTTGTTCCTTGATTAGATGTAAATCCCTGTGTAATAAGGGATTACCTTACTGTTGCTGTTAACTGGTTTATACAGCAAGGTTGTATACTGCTGGGTGGATTCTACCCACATTTTCCTCCCTGAACTAGAAAGGCACAGTAATTCATAAATTTCCCTACTTACAGATGACCAAATAAGGAAAACAACTTTAGTACTGTACAGCCCCAGTTATCCTTACTTTGTTGAAGATGGACATGATCCTTCACATCGGCTCAAAGTGACATTTGTGGAACAGCCTTTGTAAGTTACTTCTTCTTCATATTCAACTTCTCTACAATGCTCTGTCAAATGGAAAAAGAAAAAATTTCTGCTATAATTCATCTTGGTCTTCTTGAGTGACCTTTGTTTGATGCCAAAAGTCTCAAAGCATCCATATTTGGTTTCATGGAAAACCATTCTTATTGCATGAGATAATTAGCAAGTCACAAGTGAGTTATACAGCAAGAGGTTTTAAACTGGGCACTAAAGTTGCAGGACAGGCTTACCCTAGAGGACAAAAGAAAAAAATAAAGTTATTTTTAAGAAAACAGAAGTTGTTGGAATTACAAATGAAAAAACAATCCTTTTAAGAATATAGTACACATTCAGTCCAGTATGGAAAAACTAATCCTCTACTGAGAACATAAAGATGGAAAAGAGAACAACCAGTTGGCTCATTCTGGTAGAATTATTTCTGACAGACTTTTCTTAGTTCACAGACTTGACTTATTTGAAAATTGCTTAATTTACTCATTTTTATAGGTAGCCAGAAGTTTACAATTTGCCTTACTTGGGAGAATGTTTAATGCTAGTAAGTTAAGGTAACAATTCTATATGTCAGTTTTACAGGTTACAGATTTTGCTCTTGCCTTGAAGCACTACACTAAGCACTTTATGAAGCAGAAAGCTACCTGAAAATGCAGGTTTTCCAAGGAGTTCAAAGATAGTGTTGGAAGTTTATATTAAGTACAACAGAGATGTTGAAAACAATGAAGGCAATTCATGCACCACTCACACCTGATCCTGCACAATGATCCTTTAAGTACAGTCAGGTTCCCTGCTGAGAGAAGGGTTATAGATTATTGAGCATTATTGCAGGGGAGGCTCAGTTAATGCTGTAGGATGACTTTGGGATTTTCTTATTGGAAAAGAAGACAACTACTAAGTGGGCAGTAGACTAAGATGCTGTATCTGTATGCCCAAGTGTGCAGAGCATACAAGAGCTAACGGGGTAACGAGGGGACAGCCTGTTCCAATACGAGGTTTCTTACACTGCTTTTCAAGATGACAGAGTCAAAGTTCTGTGGCTCTCCTGTCAGACTCTTTAACTCATACTTCCTAATCTTTAAAATACTGAATAGCAGGGAACCTGTATGAAATCTAGGACGTCAGACAATAGCTTTACAAAACCCAACTGCAGAAAAGTCAAAAAGAAAAGATGGAGCCAACGGATATGTAAAGAAAATTCATACAATCATAAATAAAATGAGAAAAAGCACCAAATGCAAATTCATTATAAAGAAAATTATATGGAGACACATTACCATGTGGCACTGTTGATGGCACAACAGAGGACAGGGATGTTGAAAGTCCAGAGGTGAGAGGAGGAGATGATGTTGTGTGGGCAGTGGTAAGTGTTGTGGTTTGCAGGGAACTCCTTTCAACCGACTCTGTAGAAGCCGTAGTGATAACATGGGGAGCAAAGGTAATGGTTGTAGGTAAAACAGTTGGGATTAAGGCTGGGCTGGACTGGGCAGAGATACTGGTAGGGACAGCTAGTGAAGATGTTTTGCCATATGGAGTTGATGTGGTGTTTTGGAAGTAAGAATGTGTAGTACTCTCAGCAGACCTAAATGTGGAAGTAGTCAGGGGTGGAGGCACAGATACTGTGCTGACACCTGGGGCCAAAGCAGAAGATAATGGAGATGTGGCAGTGGATGGCAGCTGGGTGCTGAGCGGGCTGCTGGGGGCAGGTGGAGAGCTGGGATTTGGAGAGGTTTCCAGAGGTACTTCCGTAGAGACAGAGGTCTTGGAGGTGCTGCTGATGGAGGTGGAGGCCGTGGTCATGGTCACAGGTGGCACAACGTGTGGCACAGCAGACGTTTCGTAAGTGAAAGCTGCCAGAGGGAAGGCACGGGTAAAATTGAGGATGCACACCTGGCCATTTCTTCATTCCCCTCATTCAGACATGGAGAAAGAATCAGGAAAAAAAGCCAAAGCAGGAATACCACACATGTCCAGAGAGAGACAGTTTTCAGAAGCGAAGAAACTAAAAACCAAATGAAGATGCACCTATGAGATGCAAAGGCAGTCACTCACCACATCCCACCACTCGCCAATATCCAGCCAGTCTCCAAGCAGTGGCTGCTTGGCAGTAACTGCCCGATGCTCCCACTGTACAGCTCAGCACGATGCTGTGTGCTGTGCTATGCAGTGTTTCTTTAGCCACTGGCTCTGGGCCAGCTAAACTGGCTGTGTCCCGCATGGACTTGTGACCACCTTATTCCTGCTCCTTGGCTGGCAGGACGACAAACAGAGGAGGCATGGGGCCTGAGATAACACTTTTTGAGTAATCACCAAAACATTGTGTGCCATCAACAATGGATGGAACTCAACTAAAACAGAAAACAGCACCAGGAAAGCTGCTGGGAACAATAATTAGCTCTATCCCAAGCGAAGCGAGTCCCACAGGCCCAGGACTACACAGGGGAAGCAGGCTACTAAAAGACAAAGAAATGGAGGGATAAGCAGTCACACAGATGCAGAACTTGGATGTGGTTTTTGAAAGGAACAACAAAGAGGGAAGAAGGGAGAAGTGACAGGAAAAAGGAGTGCTAGAAAAAGCAAGCAGGAGAATTGTGGCTGGAAGGACCCCTACCTGGCTGTGAGGAGCTGAGCCATGTTGAGGACACAG
>VWZN01008159.1:88129-105499 GCA_013396955.1 Regulus satrapa | reverse complement strand
AAACAACTCTGCGAGCATCCTGTGCAAGTGGAATCTAAGAAGGGAAATGGGAGAGCAGGGGGAAAAGCAGTATTGGTTGGAGGGAGCCTTACCAGGCTGTGAGGAGCTGAACCACGTTGAGGACACAGTTGAGGAGGGAGAGGAAGCAGGTGATGGCAGCGTGCTGGTTTTGGCTGTGGTGGGTGCAGAGGACTCAGTTCCAGGAGACTCCTGTGCAGCACTGGTTGTTGGGGAAGAGGGCTTGGGCCTCAGGGTTGTAGGGGTAGGCCTGGGGCTGGTGCTGGCAGCTGCTGTGGAGGAGGCCGTGGCACTGGTGGCAGGGGATGGCAGCCGGGTGCTGAGCGGGCTGCTGGGGGCAGGTGGAGAGCTGGGATTTGGAGATGTTGTCTGCAGAGGGGCTTCAGTGCTGCTTGGTGGGCTGGACCCTGTGGAGACAGAGGTCTTGGAGGTGCTGCTGATGGAGGTGGTGGCCGTGGTCTTCTCTGTGGTCACAGGTGTCACAGTGTGTGGCATGGTCAACATTTTATGGGTGAAAACTGCGAGGAACAAAGCAGAGGTCATTTGAGAATGAAGATAAGAAATAAAAGAAATGTGGATGGTCAGAGGCCTTAGATTTGGGATATAAGCAAAAACGTGCTGCACCATGTAATACTGGGAAAAAGGGAGCACTGAGACTGCAGGTTCTGTCTACAAGCTGCTGTCTGGATTCTTTCAGAAAAAGAGAGGAAATGGATGCACTGCCTTTGAACAGGCAAGATCCCACTACCTCTTCCTGGAAGGGGACCCTGTGTGCATATGCAAGGAATGTCATTGCAAGGAATAGGCAGAGCTTAAGGACAGTCCCCTCTGAGGCTGCCAGGCCAGGCTACATGACAGAGACCAGTGCCCTGGAGCCAAAACCCAGTAAGGCCAGACCACTGTCCCAAAGCAGAAACAAAGGGGAAGAAGAGCAAAAACTTAAACAATTCTACAAAGAACATGTGTGCCTGGAAAGGACTAGTGGAAAAGAGAGCAGTGGAAATAGCAGGCTGGATAGGAAGGAGCCTTACCAGGCTGTGAGGAGCTGAGCCATGTTGAGGACACAGTTGAGGAGGGAGAGGAAGCAGGTGATGGCAGCGTGCTGGTTTTGGCTGTGGTGGGTGCAGAGGACTCAGTTCCAGGAGACTCCTGTGCAGCACTGGTTGTTGGGGAAGAGGGCTTGGGCCTCAGGGTTGTAGGGGTAGGCCTGGGGCTGGTGCTGGCAGCTGCTGTGGAGGAGGCCGTGGCACTGGTGGCAGGGGATGGCAGCCGGGTGCTGAGCGGGCTGCTGGGGGCAGGTGGAGAGCTGGGATTTGGAGATGTTGTCTGCAGAGGGGCTTCAGTGCTGCTTGGTGGGCTGGACCCTGTGGAGACAGAGGTCTTGGAGGTGCTGCTGATGGAGGTGGTGGCCGTGGTCTTGTGTGTGGTCAGATGTGGCCCAATGTGTGGCACAGTTGAATGTCCATGGGTGAAGGCTGCCAGGAGGAAAGCACAAGTGAATTTTATGTTGCTGGGTTATGGGAGGTTTGATGATATTGACTCTACTGTCTTGGAGGCTTTGTGCTCAGGTGTGGTCCAGGATGGGAGGCTAGTTCCTTCTAAGTCTGGTTGGTCTGTTGGTTTTTTTTCAGTTAATTAAGGTGTCCATTATCCTGAGTATCTTCCATCCTGTCCTGCTTTTCTTTCATAAGTGTTTGATGTTGACCATTTTGAAGATTGACCTTTGGCAATTTATCTCATCTCCTTCGTCCTGGAACACTTGAGTGGGGAAGAGGTATCACTTTTTTATTGGTAGTTTATAATTAGCTTGTTGCAGACTCCTCTCTGGGGATCCATGGGAGGGCCATGACTACTGAAGGGATATGGATGCTTTGGCCTGGGATGACTCTTATCTCTTTCATGACCAGAGCACTCACCTGTTACTACTTTAGTAGTTGGTGTCTTAGCTCTGGTTGGCTCCCTTGCTACAAAGAAAGGGGATGAGAGAAAAGAATGATTGAGTCTTGGGAAGGATTCTAGGCAAAGCATGTTGTGGCATCTCCTGAAAGGAGGATCAACAGTAAGACAACTCTGGCCTGTGGCTCTAAGTGAAAGAATTTTAGCCTGGAGTTGAGTGTACACTTTCTTGCCCACCCTCCACTAGTGACTCTTGCAGTCAGGGTCAGCATTGGTCCATGAGGTCACATTTGTTGAACTGCACTTTTCATGGATGTGCCAGGGGCTAGGCATCCTTTGCCTGGAGATGATGCCTTTGGGTTATGCCTCTCTCTCAAAACGGTAAACCTGAGATGTGTTTCTGGTTTCCCTGCCTTTTGTTCACCCCTGCCCCATTGTGTATTCCCAGGGCAGCACTGAAAGAAAAGGGGGGATGTTTTAGCTTGTGTCTGATTGGTTGCTGTAGGGCAGGAACTCATGGATGCCTGAACCCTCAAAGAGGCCTGTGCCCCAGAGCCAAAGCCCTGAAGTTGCAGGGAGGAGGATACAGTCAGGGTCTGGCGTGGGTCAGGCCCAGGACCTGCTCATGTCCCATGGCAAGAGCAGGGGTAGTTGAGAATGAGTACCAAGACTACAGCCTTTGTGGGACATGCTGCTTAGGAGAGAAGCTTAGGTGGGAGCTGGAAGAAGCAGGCAGAGCACCAGGAAGGGCAGGAGGGAACCTTACCAGGATATGATGTTCCCAACTGGGTTGAGGAAAGGGAAGAAGCAGATGGGGCTGAGGTGACAGGCAAAGAGCTGGAGCTTGGAAATGTCCTTGTCAGTGTAACTTCTGGGCTGGTGGCAGGGCTGGTCTCTCTCTGGACAGAAGTGCTGCTGGTGGATGTGGCAGGGGTGGTCTGTGTCTGTGTGACGAGGTGATGCACAGGTTGTGTCAACGTTGTTCTTATGTGGGTGACAACTGCAGAGAGAAAAGCACAAGTTGATTGAGGGAGGGTCTAAAGGATGCCTCTGACAGTTTGACACGCCCTGCCTTTTTCTGAAGCTCCTGAGGAAAGAAGAGCCTCGTTGGATGCATGTTTCCCCTCCCAGGTATTTCAAACTAGGCAAGACCATTATGTGGAAAAGCTGGGGTAAGTGAAGCAGAGTCTTTGGCCAAGGGCATGTCTCTAGTCCCTTTTACTCACCTTCTGGGTAGTGCAGAGTGGTTGCTGCAGTTCCCTCGCTCTCTGTGGTGAAAGAGTGAGTATTAGTAATGGTTAGGAGCTGGTAGGATTCCTAGAGGAAGCTGTAATTGCTTGCACAAGAAGACCCAGATATATGCAGCCCAACAGTACTTTGTGGGAGAGCCCTGGATTTGGGAAAGAGCGTACAGCTGCCCTCCCACTACAGTAGACTTCCCACCACACACTGTCCCAGCCTGTCAGTTGCTAATGTAGTAATTCATGTTGCCATACAGCCTCAGAGGAGACTGTCCTTGTTTGTATGTTGAGAGTCAATCATTAAAAAAGGTTAATATTTTTGGGGGGAGTATTTCTTACAATGGGTAGGGGGAATACATATTCTGTGGTCCACGAGTTTTCAAGAACTTGCTTTGAAGTGTAGAGAGATTTTGTCTAAATTTGGAGGAGTATTGGAAGAGAAATGTTAGCTTTAACATCTTATTTGGATGGCAGATGCTTGCTCTGTTGGCAAGAAAAATGTCCATTTTAATCACACTTCTTATCCATGTCCTTTCCTTTCTGTTTGCAATGTTAAGTCTGCTAGTTAAGAATGCTTGGGGTTTTTTTATAAGGAGTATATGGCATATGTCTTGTGAGTGATGGCTTCACCTGACAGATATAAGAAAGTGCTATTTACCTGCTGTTGTTGGTTTAGGCTGGCTGAAAGTTGTGCTCTGAGTTGTGATTTGAGTGGGTATTGAGGAGGTTGCAGTTTCCCTTTTGGTGGTGGTCTCGAAGGCTGGTGAGGTTTGCTCTGTCTCTGTTGAAGCAGCAGTTGATGGGGCAGAAGGTGATGAGGGAACAGACTTTGGTGTAGTGGCCATGGTTCTTTTCACTGAGGTCGTGATGGAAGGGGTAGTGATGGTTGTAGTCATGTTTGGTGTGGTAAAAATTGATGTTGTATGTTCTTTTGGAGTAAAGGTAAAAATATAATGTGAGTAACCAATTCATTAAAATTTGTTTAAAAATTGGTTTAAATTGGTTTAAAATTTTAAAACCAGATAAATGATGAAGTTATTCATATTTTGGAGATGTTTTAAATTTTTTTAATGTTTTCACTATGACTGTTGTATTCATGTTCTCATAAGCTTACCAAATATTTCTGTACTTATATTTATTTTCTATTGTCTCATGTCTGTCTTTGTTCTCATTTTCTGTATTTTCCTGTATTAAATCTGTTTAATATAATTTTTTCTAAGTAGTTAGCTTTGTTGTCACTTTGGCTAAAGTCTATATGGGCTTTGTCCATTGGCTGTTATTTAGTTCCAAATCAGCCACACTTACAGCTTTTTGCAATTTGCATTGAAAAGCTAAATATCATACTATACTCTCCTTGCCTAACTATACAAATTATCTGCCACAATGTCATCTTTCATGTGTTTTGACTCCTTTAGGACCTATTTTTACCTCTGCTTTCTCTGACAGCCATGGTCCAAGATGGTTCATCAGCTGAAGTGCATGTTGGTATGAAGCCAAATGAGGCTCCACAAGCCACAGAATCAGAAATGAATTTATGCTGGCAGAGTCATCCTCTGGAGAACAGGACTCTAGAAGCCTAGACAAAGCTGCTACACTGACACCTGTGTGACTCTGCTTTCGGGCTTGCTTACCTTAGTCAGAGTCAATAGATTGGGTGCTCCTTGAACTCCATAAATGAACCAGTGGAAAATGGGAGGCTGGGCTTGTTCCCTGCTTACAGAACTTCTAATCGTGTTTCTCAGATGAGTCACATTTGGTTGCATTTTTAACCTAATGCCTACATCCTTTATATTTTCATGCACTTTTAATCTACACTTTAGAACATTTCTGGTTTAAAAACTCCTTTTTGGAAGCTTGCTTTGGCTGCTCCATGATTTTTAGTCTAATACTTGGATGCTGTATGAATTTGAAATGCATTCCTAGGAATGGTATCTCAACAATGTACAGAAGCATAGAGCAAGTTTACCATAATTTTTTAGACAATAACACTAAAAACCTACCAGTTGTTGACTTTATTGTGACAAGAGGTTCAGAGGGTGAAGTTCTTGGAACTGTAATTTTTGCAGTTATTGTTGGATTCATAGTCTCAAGTGATACAGTTGTTGCAGAAGAAGTACTAGGTGCTGTCGGTAGTGTGCTTGTGGTAGAGCTCCTTGTTACTTTAGGCTGCACTGTTGTTACTAAGAGAAAAAAATCCAAATTAAAAGGTAAGAAATAGTCCTCAATAATCTATTGATATCATAGCTATATAAATGGAATTTTTCTAAAGTAAAACCAGTGTTTTTATAGCTATTAGCAGTAACTACTATTAAAACCCATTACCTTTTAGATTAAATCTTGAAGAGCTGTTATCCATTGTTTCCTTTGCTATTATGTGCAGTGAATACATTAAACAGGTATTCTTGGAGATGTTTTATACCTTTTTCTTCACTTTAAAGTGAATTTGTTATAAATAGTTGTTCATATCAGCAGAGATGGAACAATATTCTAATCCTATATCCAACAGTATCCATAATTTTATTATTCATACAACCCACAGTGAAAAGTTTTCCAATACCAGCTGTCTTCAGGAAAATGAATAGAATTTCTAAGAAATTTAGGATCAACATTTAAGACACGTAGATTCCTTTCCTGTATAGGCTATAGGGATTTGGTATAGTGAGTCACACATTTCCATCAAGACTTTCTTCAACTGTTGAAGTGTTATATGGCCAGTCCCTACTAAAATGGGGCATAAATTTTTATGAGATCCTTTTCATCAGAGAATAATAGAATGATTTGGGTTGGCACAGACCATTAAAGATAATCTAATTCACTCCCTCCTGCAATGAGCAGGGATGTCTTCCAACTAGATCAGGTTTCTCAAAGGCCTCTCCAGCCTGAATTGAAGGCTTCCAGTAAGAGGATTCAACAGTTTCTCTGGGCAACCTTTTCCAATGTTTTACCAGCCTCATCATAAACAATTTCTTCCTTATATCTAGTCTGAATCTGCTCTCTCCTTACTGAAAACCATTACCCCTTGTCCCATCAGGCCCTTCTTTAAAAGTCTGTCCCCATCTTTCTTATAAGCCTCATTTGAGTATTGAAAAGCCACAAAGAAGTCTCCATGGAGCCTTCTCCCTCTCCAGGCTGAACAACCCCAGATCTCAGCCTCTTCTCACATGAGAGGTGTTCCAGCCCTCTGGTTATTTTTGTGGCTCTCCTCTGTCTTTCTTGACTGCAGAGCTAAACACAGCATTCTCCCTCTCCAGGGTGAACAACCCCAGATCTCAGCCTCTTCTCACATGAGAGGTGTTCCAGCCCTCTGGTTATTTTTGTGGCTCTCCTCTCCTCTGTCTTTCTTGACTGCAGAGCTAAACACAGCATTCCAGGTGGGCTCTCATTAGAGCAGAGGGGCACAGTGACCTCCCTTGACCTGCTGGCCACACACTTTTGATGCAGCCCAGTATATTATGGTACCAGGGTATTTTTCATAATTTCACCTTATAAGCATGTGAAACTGATAATGCTGCCACATCACACAGAAAAGGACATTTTTCTGATTTCATAAACACTTATCAGGACATAATATCAGGGTGTAAGTTACACAGTTGGTCAGCTGTGTAAACTAACCTGGTGAAGGTGAAGATGGTTCAGGTGTGGTGGTAACGTTTGCTTGTCCTGTTACATAAAGGCAAAACAGGTTTTTTGTGAATAAAACCATATTAAAATATCCCAGATAAGGCAAATCTCACGGCATTGGATCCCAATAACTGTGCTAATTACTGAGGTATTCCTGAAAGTATTTAATGTTACATATTTCAGTGGTCAAATTCACATCAAAGGACTTAACTACAAAGAAATCAATGCATCTCATTATTATAATGAATACTAGTAATTTTTTTCTATCTTTGTCATTACTTTTATGGCTAAGGGCACCTCAGTTTTCAGGCATAGTGGAACATAGTTTTGGTTTTGTATGTAAGGGAACTTACTAGCTGAGATCCTGGTTACACAAGATAGAATTTTGTAATAAGAATTTTGTTCTTAAGGGTTTTTTAACATCTGCATGAAAATCCAAACTGTCCAGCTAGAGTCTGTCCAAAACATTATTTAATAAGATAAGTTTTCATGGAAATAAGCCATATGGTAACAAACCTCAAGTTAATTAAAAAAAAAATCTAAAAGGATACTTATTGAGTACAGTAGCTAAATCTGCTCTTCTGCTACATTTTCCTGTGAAATGTGCTGAATACCTCTGAGATTCACAGCTCTGCTGGGCCTGTCCCTTACACAGGTTACAACACCAATACTTTATTTTACAAGCACTTTGAAAGGAAGTTATGTTTAGATGAACACTCATTTATGGAGAGATACTAGAAAACCATTGTCTGTGAGTCTGTGCAGATGTTGTAGTAGGTTTTTTAAGTTAATATGGAGAAAAAAATGCTGCTTACCACATGGCATGCACTTTTCCTCTTCATGGTCAAAGTATTCATCATGAGAACAGTTGTAACAACCTGAAGAAAGAGGAAGAGAACTTTTTTTTACATTTCTCAGAGAAAGGCATTTAATTTACATTATTTATAGTTGGATGAATTATTTTTCTGTTATTAAAAATTACTATCAATTGCAACATCATCCACTTAGGTATTTCCAATGTTATCCTCAGAAGAAGCTTTTGTCTATGTAGGAATTTGTTTGGTTTCTCCAGCTATATGCATTTGTTTAATAAAAATATTAACTGCTCTCTCCCCATGTTATCATTTCTAAGTACAGCACGTTCTTTTGATTTGGTGCAAGTCAGAATTTTTCTTCCAGACAGGCTGAGCTTGATATAAAGCTAAATACATCTACTGAGTTTTGATTATGTATTTAAAACACTACTAATAAGGGAAAGATCAGCAAAACTTCTTCAAAAATAACATCAATTAGATTACCAATATTTATCTGTAGTATGACTTATTTTTTAAAAAAAACCTGCACTGAAAACAATGATGTTACTGTTTTCTGGTTTACAGTATTAGAGGTTATTACCTTCAATATTGACATATTTGTAGTTTTGATTTGGACAGTTGCAAGGCCTGTAGTGCCAGGTGCATTTGTCATTGTTGTAGCCACGGGAAAAAGCATCATCAATTCCTGTCCTTTTATGAGAATTGTAATACTCACAATAGACAGCTAAAGAAAAAGGACAAACAAGAGAGGAGTCATATTTTTTTTTTTTCCAAATTAATGGCACGATATTTCCAAAGTACTAGAAGGAAGACAAAATTAATTAACCGTTGAAATAAAAAAAACCTTCACTGAAGTCATTAGCTTCTGATGTAAATATACATTTTAACTCACAGAGTCAGTTTCTTCTTTGCAAGTACTCCTTGTAAGCATTTCCACAAGTTTTCATACACAATATATTGAAATGTGGAAAGAAAACCATCAAAGATGTCAACCCTAACATTAATTTATAGTAGTCATGAACATTGATAGTTCATTCTCTTTTTTCCTCTATATGTGTTGTTTTGGAACACCTTGATGTCATTTTCCTGTTTTACAGTGTTCCAGCCAACACAGCTGTCTTCATTCCCTTGACATCCACACAGAAGGTGATTTCATCATAGCTCAATTGCAACATTTTTTACAATTTCATGCTTTCTCTGCTGGCAAACTCACAGTGCACTCTACAGTGATAGCAGAAGAAACAATCTGCTTTCTGTGACACATTATTTTCTCCCTCATTACTCCACAGTAAAAAGAGTTAAAATATTTCAGTTAATTTAGCAGAAAATACAGATTTCAAAATCCAGCTCGCCGAGGTCCATTCTTTGCCCGCAGAGAAAATGCAGACTTTGAGGTGGTTATGAATAAGTTTCCTGTGTTGCCAAATGAATACACTAACAATACAATTCTCTTAATCCCGTTTAGGGGATCTTAAGGAAACTCACGGCAGAACTCGGGGCTCCTCCAGTCAATGCAGACGCCTTTTTCCAAGCAGGCCGCGGCGTAGACCGCGATGGCGTCGCACATGCACTGGCAGTCCCCTCCAGTGTCACACCCACAGGAGTCTCGGACGCAGGCCTCATAGTAGGGCATCCGATTCACCTGCGTGCCAAATGGAAGGGATTCATTTCCCAGCACTGCTTTGTGCCTGTTACACTCTAGGTACATGCAGAGCCACTGCAGCATTATCCACACTTCTCACTGGTTTTCACCACCTGAAAAGGCGTTGATCGATATCAGGCGTCACCAACAGACAGACTAATTCCTGATTCTTAAGTCTTCCTTCTTTTTTCGCTCTTGTGGTTTTAACTGATCAGTTAATACCATACTTACCTTTTGTGTTCACAAAAGGGCTGGTGAAGTGCAAATTTAAAAAAAAAAAAAAAAGAAAAAAATGTGAGCCATAAAAATTTTTAAATGTATTTAAACATTGTGCCAAACAGAAAATCCCCTGTTGGAGTATCAGCATTTGGAAAAATACAGATTATGCTTATAAATTTTTTAAAAAGAGCAAATAAATTCTTACCTTATTGTGACAGGCAGAGAAAACGTGGCTGTTGATGATGGAACATGTCTTTTCTGCCCATGCTTTACGATAAGGGTTCTTGTTACAGGGGTCCACTACAAAGTACACATCCCCACAGAGAGGATTCTCCTTCCAAGAGTTGACAAATTCCAGCTCATTTGATGCCACGTACTTGCTTCGAGTTTCAAAATCATCCTTCATGTTGCCGTTATAGTTCCCACACAAACCACAGATCGTTTCCTAGATTCAATGCAAGCACCATTATCAACTCAGCAAGTTACAACTCTCTCCTTCCCTTTTGATTACTGACAGTTTCCTGTGCTTTAGGAGTGAATGCCATCTACAAGTACTCTCTCATAACTTGTGCATAGGTTTCTCCTCTAAACTGTAAGCTGTCATCATTTAGAGATAAAATTCAAACGTGCAGTTGCATAAATTACAAACACTTAGCTCAAAAATTTCCTGAATGCAGTACAGAAATACCTTAAAAATTAGCCTCTTGTGAAGAACTCTGCTGTTTTGGAGGTAATGATAAAAATGAATTGTTAGTAGCATTTCTGGAAAACCTTTGCCATCACAGAGATTCAAAGCAACTGTGATCAAAGGTGCAGTTCAATCTGAATGGAGGGACACTTTAAGGAGATTATTCTGCAATACCTGTGTTTCTCTGGAGATCTTGATGAAGAAGTTCATGTGCTTATTCCAAATAAGGGTCATGTTGTATTTTCCTGGGATAATGATATCAAACATGAGGTGAAGGGCATTCGTTTTCACTTTGTATCGTATACCAGGATTCTCCCCAGAAATAGCAAAGGTTTCATCTCTCAGTATGATTGTCAGATTCTGGAAGAAAATTTATCTGGAAGTTACAGCTTATCAAGTTTCAGCATTTTCCTTGTTGAAGCTCAGATGCTGTGACACTGCATCATGCAGCAGGAAAAACTGTATTTTTTGATTGAGTGATTCACTGTGAAGTAAACTCCAAAATTTCCTGGTTTCTACATCAACAAGATTCTTGGAGAATGAAACACAGCACAAGAATTTAAAGAACTCAAACAAACAACTATGGCATTTCCTACTAAAACCAAGGCTCTAGGATTAGCACATAATTTCACTTGTAAGACTTTTCTCTTAAGATACAGCTAAAGCTTCCAAAATGAAGAAAACCTGATCTTATTACAATCTATTTAGCAGGATAATGGCAGAAAGAAGAGCTTACCCCAAGGTAAATGCTGATGGATCTGGAGCATGTAACTCCTGATTTCCCACAGATTACATTCTCAGTAACAATTTTGAAAGAGGAAATGGGTCTGTTAACACTGCAGCCATCCTAAAAAAAACCCAAAACAAACCACAAGAAACACAAAAGCTCAGTCTTCCAACTGAAAAACATAAAAGTATAAGAAATACAGGATGCTTCAAATATCATGAGTAATTCTTTTTTGGGTGGTCATGACCTCTGCTTTGCTGGCCAAACTGACATAATATCCCTAAAAGACATATTTGTCTGGTACAGAATACAATGACTATTTAAATATATGATTTTTAAAATCTAGAATTGGTTCAAATTGCATTAAAACTATGCTATTTTAGAAATAAAATATTTTCTAAGTATTGAAATAAACATAATATATAGAAACTCAGTAAATGGTTATAAAGATTCAAAGTGCTGTGTTGTTTATTGACACATTCTAGTATATTTTTATTAGTCTCTTAGGTCCAGCTGTTTCTTGGGGCAGAGATGCTGCTGAAATAACCAGGAGGAAGCAGGTTACCATAGCTAATATGTATTCACAGTTGCCATCAAACACAAAACGCTGTCCATCGAAGGTGGTGATGTGGCCTTCTCCATACAGATTACAGGTGGAGGAACACCTTGTTTTCTGAACACATTTCCATTTGCCTTTTTTGCACGTGCTGGGAGTGAGAAAAGAATTCATACTCAGATTTCAAAGAAATGCCATCTTCACCTGCTTATTCTTATATACATCTGCTTTTATCGATAACATGTTCAATTAATTGATTTATGTACACAGAGACCAATATTATAAGAACCATAATTAAAATGTATGGACTGCCTAGAAAATGAATTAATAATAAAGAAGAAACCTTAAATTATTTTTGTGCTTTTTTTCATGAAAGAAATAGTATATAAAACCCATTTATTTTTGGTCTTAATGAGATCAGAAGTCTGTGTAGTTTGGGGAGTGGTTTTTTTTTTAATAATAGATTAGTAACTGGAAAGGGAATAAAGTACTTTGAGAATGCTGCTAAAGAGATGGGAATCTTTTTGGGAGTGGTTGCTTTTATCTACAGAAAAGAAATATTTTGCCCTCATCTTTATTTAAATAGAGTTGTTAATAATACTTGACTTTTTATCATTTACAGCCACAGGCCCTACTGGATGCCTTTATTCCTGAACATACATAAGGCAGAAGTTATCCTTGAAGCTGGTACAGTGACTCTTATCCATACATATATTATCAAATGTTAAGCTTCTCTCTCTGTTAATCCCTGTACCCTGACATGGTATTTCTTCCTTACAGCTGTTGCCATTTCCTACTCTCCAGTTATTTTTATGTGGCTGCATACTTCAGTGAAACAGAGGCTCTGCAATGAAAAACCCTGTGATTCTTACCAGATCTCACATTCAGTTTGAATTTGTTCACCTCTTCCATAAGCAAGGCCACCATATTCACATGGACACTCCTCAGCTGGCACACACCTGCCATCAAGATTTTCATAGAGGCCTTCAGCACAGACACAGCCTGATTCACACTTCGTGGGTATCTGGGAAAGGCCAACAGATTTGGAAAAAAAAGAAATAAAAGAATGTGAGATGCATTTTATCCTGGATGTGAACGGTGTTAGGAGTGAACCTTTGTTAAGTTCTGTTTGGGCTTGATTTTAGTTTTGTGATGTTCCTTGTACTAACTGTACTGGACCTGTAACTAATGCTGTCAGTTTAACTAGTTTCACTGAAGCTGTAACATATACTTGTGGTCTGAGATACTAAACATACATGAAGACTCTGAAAAATTTATCTTCCATCGCTACCAGACTTTCAGAAACAGTACAGCAGAATATTCTTCATATCAAGGAAGCTTAATACAATCCTTCCAATTAGTCTGTTTCCTTAATATTAGAAAACCCTACCAGGACAGCCCAGATCTTTGCCTAGCCTGGATCTCCTTTATTCTGTGATCAACAGCAGCAGAGTTGAGAAAAAAATAGAACAGGAGGCATAAACCCCATATTTCCATTGACATGGAGTCACAGTTTATGGAGTACCTGAGCCAGAGCATACAGCCATGTAGTTAAGAATCCTTAATGGATTTCTATTCTAATAGAAGAGTTAAAGTTCACAAAGTGGCTTGTTCAGGGCATGTAAGCATGTGGAAGGCAGTATTTGGTGTGAACTGCATGGGCATTGTTTGAGGTGGTATACAGTCTATAACCCTCAGGACTCAGCCCCTGTGTCTGTCACTTCTCTCAAAAGGAAAAATATCCCAGAGCTGTGAAACTCACACATTCAATTCCAGTAGCCAGCATCTGACAGGTGGGGGCACATGCAGCTCCATATTTGTTTTCCAAATTGTCAGAACATGATATGTATTTCTTAGGAGCTTTGCAGTTTTCTAGGAAAAAGAAAGAAAAATGAACGTTGAGGAGAAATTAATATAGAAGAGAACAGCAAGGACATACAGAGAACAGCAAGAGAACAGCAACCTAAAGGACAAAAAGTGTTTCTAAGTAAACAATATCAGACTCATACCTGCAGGATTTTGAGGTTTGCCTGTGCAGCTTAGCCTCCCATTAACACAGTAGCTAGGGAGAAAAAGAAAAATTAATGAAAATCTCTTCTAAGAAAGAACTTCTGATTTTTTGCAAAATTGTTTTATTAAGAATGTTTCACTCATAATACCTCCTTCCCATCCTTTGAAGTGGAATATTAGTATACATGAAGACTCTGTTTTTGTATTATAGAGTAACATCAGTTTGGAAAGTGAATAGTAGCCTATTATCACTATAATCACTAGTAGGCAACTGTCACTGTGAGGATGGCCTATCAAGTCATTCCAGAAGTTTGTATATAGCTAAGTGCATTTGACAAAATCTCCTAGTAGGAACAATCCAATCTCAGCTATTATTTTCTGTTTTTCTCTGTAGCATTTCCAAGCTGAAGTTAAGTCAAATACTTTCTGTTCAGTTAAGAATATTTGTAGTTAAGAAAAGGGAAAAAAAGATGTCTTGAAAAATAAATTTATGCTCTTAAAAATAAAGGAGACTGTACTGGTTCGGGCTGGAATGGAGTTAATTTTCTTTGTAGCAGCTCAGTGGGGCTATGTTTTGGATTTGTGACCAAAACATTGCTGATAACACAATGTTGTTTTAGCTGGTGCTGAACAGTGTCCCAGCATTCTTGCTCCTCAGGTTGCCCTGCAAGGGTGGAGGTTGAGAAGCAAAATATTTTCATTCTAAGTGAAAGTTGGGAGGGGACACAACCAGGACAGCTGACCCCACTGACCACAGAAAGATTCCATACTATACCACATCAACCTCAGCAATAAAAGCTCAGGTAAAGAAGGAAGAAGGAGGGGTGTTCAGAGTTACAGCACTCGTCTTTCCAACAAATCATTATGCATGGCAAATTCATGGCTTTCCTGGAAATGTCTGAATGGCTGCCTGCTGACAGGAAGTTCTGAATCCATTCCTTGGTTAGCAGCATGATTGTTCATGCTGCTTTGCTTACTAAATAAACCTTTTGCTTATTATTAATTAAAAAAAAATAGTAAACTGCCTGTATCTCCACCCATAGGGCTTCTTGGTGGTGTCCTTCTGATTCTCTTCCACATCCTGCTGGAGTTAAGTGTCTGTGTGGTCCTTATCTGCTTAGTGCAGCTGATCCTTGACAGAGACATGAAGACCCCTCGCCTCCATTTTCAGTCTGTTCACCTTTAAACCTGACAGACTTACCAGGTGATCCCACCAGCCATTGTTGACTGGTCAGGCAGGATGTACTTTCTGTCCTCTAAGTAGCAGGGACAGTGAGACTTATGAACACACTCATTCTTGTGGTTCAGGTACATTCCTTTAGGACACTGGCAGCCTTCAATAGGAATATCAGTTGGATGGCATTCCAGGGCTCGGTTGGAGAGTGACAAGCATGTCCTGTCACATGCCTGAGTGTCGTAGCTGAATGTTTGATTGCCAGTGCAAGTAATGGCTATAAAACCAGACAAGAATGTATGTTAATCTTCATTTATTGATCGTCTTTCCTTGTGAAAGATAAAGTCCTTTTGCTTATGATGTGCTGCTTATTTTGTGTCAACAGCTTCAATGCTCAATGCTTCCTGTTGCTTCTCTTCCTGTGGATGTGGAGCTCTAGCAAAACATGTTGCAGACCAAGACTTAACAGCAAACTATGCAGCTGTTCAGAAATTTCATGCAGGTAAAATACCTTACAGCTTTTTTTGTGAATCTTAGAATTTAATAATGGAAAGGGAAGCTTAGCAGAAATATCAATGTATTTTTGAGTAACAGTGAAACCTGTGCCTATGTCTGAGTTGCAAAATTATTAAGTAAAATCTGCAGTCACTTTTCCCTAGTTCTTTCTCATTTCATAGGATAGCTTTATTTTTCTGTCTATTCTGTACTTTAATTAGCAAATCCTGGAAGCATCGCATGCTCAACTTAAAGCATACAAATAATCTTTTTCATATAGTCTTGAAATAACAACCCTGTTCAGACAGACACTAGAAGGGTATCCAACAGTCAGATATTTGTTATTCAATTTCAGCTCTTCTCTCTGATCACTATTTCCTCATTACTCATCTGATGGCAGACCACTAAGGGTTGGTTCAGGTACTTACTGCAATTGTCCATACTGCTCCTCCAGTTCTCAAGGATTAAACCCATTGAACTGCATGCTCGTGCATATGATCCCAGAGCAGAACAAATATAAGGAAAGGTCTCTTCATAATTACAGGCTTGGTAGACACATCTCTGAAACCCAACACACACAGAGTACTTTGTTACTGGGGACCAGGCATTTAGGAGGGCTAAACCCTGGAGGTATTTGAAAGACTTGTGGATGTGACATTTAGGGATGTGGTGCAGTGGTGGACTTGTCATTGCTGTATTTATGGTTGGACTCGGTGATCTCAAAAATCTTCCCCAACCAATATGAGTCTATGCTGAATTGCAGAACTAAGTCACATGAGATATATATATTATTGCATAAGTAAAACTGATGGAAAATATCTGAGTAACAGCATTGCTGATGTAAATAAAATATAGTTAGTACCCTTAAAAGGTCTTTGTTTACTTGCTGCTTCTGATTTTTAATATTCAAAATGTTATGTGTTGATTGGCAAATATATTCAGCTCAATTATGTACATGGTAAAATCAATACTTTGCACAGTTAAAGTTGTTGTCATGGACAACTGCAGCATGAGCAAAAATATTTTCTGATTCAGAAATGGGACTGGTGCCTGTACCAAACAGACTTTCAGTGTGGTGGAGACATAATTTTCAAAACCACACCTGTTCCTAAGCTTCTCTGCATTGCTGATTCAATGTGTGGGACACCATATATGAGTCCAATCTGGTTTATATTTGGGTACAACAACCATCATAACTTCCTACCTTGTAGAAAGGAATAGGGTTCACCACAGCATGGCATTTCTCAAACACTGTACCCTTTTTGGTTAGAATGGAGCAATGAGTCTCAGCAGATATTTCTAACGAAAGTAAACAATAAACATTAAAAATGGAAAATTAGGAGGAAAAACTGAAAAGGAATTTTTTTTTTTAATTGGTATTTTAGGTGAACTTTTGGCACTGATGCACTGAACAACAGGACAACTTCTTAGCTTGTTAGCTTTCAGACTGCTTGCTTGTACTTTCTTGTACAAGCAGCTCAGTAGAGCTTATTTTATCTTTTTCACCTTTTTTTTTTTGTTTTGTTTTTTTTTAAGACCAATAGCAATAGAGACTTGAGAAGAAAAAACCTGGATTTCAGTCTCAGTACTGCTAAGCAAGCCTAAGACAACTGTGGACATTGCAGTTTCACTAGACAGATCAAACCCCTCTCATTCATCCTCTCAATTCCAGATCACTAGAACGGAATCTGATGAACTTTCACTTAATAGGTATTCTAGAAAGCAGAAATTACTTCCTGGTGACAGAATTTGTGAAATTCAATCATCTCAGTCTCTGTTTCTGTCTAGCTCTCTCATTTTCCTGGTATGGGCTTATGGAAGTGTCAGCTGGAGAGATCAGTTACCACAGCATCATCTACTTACTGTTCAGTTGGCTCAAAGAGCAAGGGTCAGTCTCTCTCTCTAAGGCAGGATGGCAATTTCCTGCCCTCCAGGAATCTACAAACAGGGAGGCTGTCCCTTCAGTGATATCCATGCTAGTCATGAAGTCATCTGTAGTGTCTCCATTGTAATTGCCACACAAACCTGACAGTATCAGAAATGCAAGGGGTGGAGGAAATTAAAGAATGTCTGCACAATGGCCTATGTTTCATTCTGTAACAGTGAGAAAATTAATTCAAAAGCTCTACATAGAGTGCCAATGAATACTCAGGTCAAGGAGCCAGAGAATCTTGATTGTGTACATATTCAGTCACTGAGCCTCTGCCTCCTCAAGTTAAGAGTATCAGCTTCTAATCAATGACAAAATCATAGAGAACGTTTTGTCTT
>VWZN01008159.1:59418-87961 GCA_013396955.1 Regulus satrapa | reverse complement strand
TCAGAATGCAAAATATGCTTGTGTGGCTAATGTTGCTGTACAATAAACTTCTCCATCTGGTGATTACCAGCTGAGAAGCTTTTAGATTCCTAGGCTTGTATTTACAGTGGTTGTGCACGACAAAGAACTGTGTACCTCAAGATGCAGAGACCACACAGACTTATTCGTTGCTCCTTCATTGAGTAGTAAAGCACTTATTCAAAAAGGAACACATAAAATACAGAACACCATTGGATTATGTATGAAAAATGTGCCACGTCTAGTTTCTTTGATTAATTTTGAAGTTATTAGCAAAAACTCAATTCCATTTTCCAAGTCATGGGTTGTTTGTTTTTTTTCCTTTGAATCTGGAGAAGAAAATTAATTTCCTAAAAGATGAATACTAAGTTTTCAAAATTATACTCCTTACATTTTTTCCTTTGCAAGGGTGCTTGTTTACTTACCTAGTGTTCTGCCTTTGAACTGTGATCCAACTTTCACATAAGCTTGGAACACAGGTGATGTTTGAACTGCAAGTTCCAGCCCAAAGTTTGTATGCATCTGAACGTACATGGAGGACTGTCTGAAAACGGTGATGTCTCCTGAAGGAACATGATTAAAAATAGAGGTGTTGGTGATACTGCAAGGTAACGATTTTAACACATATATAAATGTTCTACCACTCTGTCTACAACTCTTCTCCCACACACAACAGCTCTCCACAGAAGAACAGATGCAGCAGGAATGACTTTGATCTTCCTCTAACACCCCTGGTATTAGAAATTAAACAGTTGTGAAAGATGCTAGGTTGTATAAAAACAAATATTTAATTTAATTTGGGTATAACTTATATTCCCTTTTTTTTTTTTTTACCTGATCTGTAAGGCAACCGCTTAAGTTCATCATCATCAGTAAGGAGATCATTCTGAGAAATCACAATTTTGTCCTGTAAGAAGAGGACATGGAACCAGAAGTAAGTATCTTTACAGATGGCATTTATATGTTAAGTTAAGCAACGATATTGTTGATGATCTGTGTAAAAGAAAAAAAAAATTAATTCAAGCATTTTCTTATGTTACAACATGCTGGTTTTAGTCTTCAGTTTGAAAATACCTTCCTGAGTTGATGTAGCAACTGAGGTCTTTACTGTGTATACATGAGCAGAAACGTGTCCTTCAGTATTCATCCTCCATAATTTTTAAGTTCAAGCTACTAGCAATGACTTTGAGCACTTATTTTGCTAATGGAGTGATAAAATGCCAGATGGAACTTGAGGGAATACCTACCTTTGCAGATTGGTAAATTATAGCACTGAGTGATGTCTCAGAATGAGAATAACCAGTCTTTTCATAAACAGCCATTAGGGTTCCATTGTGTGGCAGGCTGGAACTCTGGAGGGAAACAGAAAAGAGAAGTAAAAAGAGAAGTCTATGTCAGTATAACAATGATTTGCAGAATAAACGTGTATCTTACCAAGTCCTCAGTTTGTGTTCCAACAGGAAACTAAAGACAGACTAAAACGTATCCACTGACATTCTGCCTTTCCAGACTGCAGGAAATTACCTTCATGAGAACGTAAGTGCAAACCCCATGGAATCGATATGGCCTCGAATCAAAGGTGGTAACAAAGGAGCCTCCTTCCAGGGAACACCTTCCAGGGCAGGGCAAGTCTTTGCAGTTCCACTGACCCATCACACATTTACTGCAGAAAACAAGAAATTCTGTGTAAGGTTATTATTTTCTTCACTCTCTAAAAACTCAGCTGCTTCCTAATAATGAAATACGTAGTTTTTAATCACTTTTCTCTTAATGTTTTCTATGCTGGTTTTCTTTGTCTACATATATCAGTTGAAATTGCTCATCTTAATTCAAAGTTGCTGAACTCTAGTATGGACTGTCTAAGCTTTCCTGAATCGTGGAAGGTGCTGCCCTTTGAAAGGTTAGGCAAAATTTTCCAGTTGTCTGGTGAAGGTACTTCTTCATTCTCTCAGCTTTGGAAGTGCCTGTTCCTACTCACCAGGTCCTGCAAGCTGCATTCATTGTCTCACCAGGAGCATACGTTTTCCCATTCAGAGAACACGGACACTGGCTAATGTGAACACATGTCCGATTCTTTGAGATATCATCAAGAACGGTTCCTACCAAAGAAGATAAACAAAACAGTTTTCCCCATCCTCGCTTAGCACTATAGTTTCTATGGCCTGAATGCTTTCTGAAATGTGCTTGAGAATGCTATTCTTGCACAGCCCATACTCAGAGATGTAACACACAGGAAATTTTCTCCTAATTAAAATGAAACTGAATATTCCCAAGTGACAACAGCTTTTGACTACTTTGTCTTATGAAAACTTAGTCAATTGTCCTCTTTTGAAATGTAAATGACAGTAATAATCCCAATTTCTGTAATGAGTTAATATTGAATTATTTTAAACGGAATTTTCAAAATTCCCATAATATTGCAAAAATCCTCTGAAATATGCTACATTTTCCTGGTGCCTAATCAATATATATAAGTGAAGAACTTTAAGCAGATGGCATATCATTCTCCCATCAAAACCACGGTCTTGTGAGAAAAATGTATTCATAGCTCTGTTCTTTAAGGACCATGGTTACTCAAGGCTCCAGTTACATTATGTTACCTGAGAAAGAGCAGTTCTAGCAGCACAATGCTCTGAAATGCACAGCTAGTTCATTATTAAGCAGTCCATTCCACTTGACTGGATATGTGCAAAAAAACATCTGAGTGATCCATTAAGAATATGATGAAATGATACCTTCTGGACAAAAGCAACCATAGGTACAGTGACTGGAACAGCTGTACTCTGGGTTGGAACAGGTTTTAATACATGGAGAACCACATTCCTCATAGATTTTGTTCGCAGAGCATTTTCCCACAGCTGCAACAAAAAGTGGGAGTGTTGAGATTTTTAAAGTGTAAACATAGAAGAATATTTCATCTACTACCTAGCAAGGAAAAGAGCTTCTGGTTTATGACACTAACATTCTTTTATCCTGCCTCAATACTCATTTTCTCATCTGAATATTCTTTGTCACCATCATGTATTCACTCTGGCTTTTTAAAATTTTTCTTGCCCCAAAAATTTGAAACATATTTTCAGAAGCTTGGAAATTGGCAAACAGGCTGTACTGCAGCCTAATGAAGTACCACAAATCAAATTTCTGTAGTACTTCAAGGTTTTGCTTCCAATCAGTCATTGTAAATAAAAAAATTGAGCATCTGAAAAAGGACTACTGAAAATCATCTTTGAATAAAAGGAGCTATGGCAATTATTAGCAAAAAAGGTTCAAAGACTTCAGGGGCTATTTAAAAGTGCTCTCTCTTCATGGCTAATTTTCCAAGTACAGCAATAAGAAAACTGCTTAGAGAAAGCAGCCTCCTGTAGGAAGTTTGAGAAGTTAAACAGTTTTCACTCGGTGGATGTTTATCTGTTTTACTGTCACTGATCTAGACATAAGAGCTATGTTTTGAGCTTCCTTCTTCTCTGAGGTTTCCCTGCTCTCCTTCTTACAGCTTTATCAAAGACTACCGTTCTCTGTAGAAAATAGTTTGATTAAAGACAGTAGAGACTTATTTTCAATATTCCAATTATTTATCATTATCCCTCTAAAACACAGAAAAGTTAAGCACAGTCTCTCATGAATAAACCATCTGAACTTACAGCAGAAGTTTTCAGTTCTCCAGTTGAACACCATTTGGTGGGACATAGCACACTGCCTAGAATACTCTGACAGGGTAGAGCAAGTGCAATTGTTTTGTCCTGGCTCACTGCAGTCCTGCATATCGAGCTGGCAGCGAATGACAAACCTATCCTTGGGCACACTGCAGGTTGGTGACACCAAATTAAGTAGCTGAGAGCAGATCATGGCCTAAATAAAAAGATAAAGAAAACTGTTCCTGGTGGTGTTTCCTTCATATGAAAACCACAATGGAATAACACTGCTAGTTATGATTTTCTTGTTGGTTTGTTTGCTTTTTCCCCCTAGAGTTTAATAATGGGTATTTGACTTAAAATCCATGAGAAATTCACAGATAGAAGGGAACAGAAATCCACTGTACAATAGAAAGAACTTGATATATTGAAATAATTCCACTTCTCATTACGTTGAAAATTAAGTCATTTTCTGTGCCATCAACCTCCCTAAAAATTGCTGAGAACATCACACATTGGAAGTGTGTTGTCTCGTGGCAATTCAGTTCCATGAAAAACATCCCAGATGTGATGATCAGGTTTGTTTGCTCTCTTTGAGCACACACACTTGGTGCATTTCTGTTGACTGCATGTTTGTGCTGCCTATCATGCTGCCTACTGCAGTGTAAGGTCTCAAAGGTTCTCAGGCACACTGATTTTCTTTTCATTTAGAACTGTAAGTGATAGCAGTTGATGGTCCCTGTTATCAGTGCTGCTACCTGGGAATATGTTTTAGGCATTGTGAATATCTTCAAATCTGTACAGCTTATAGTATCAGGACTCTAACTATTAGATAAAAAGTTCTGAAAGCTTCACTGGTTTTCATTAATTTCCTGTGATGACCTGCATGGAATTCCAGAAAGCTGTGAGCTAAATGGTAGTTGATTTTTATGAGTGATTTAAATCTAGCCTTAAAAAGGCCTGTGGGCTTTTATTCAAATATATTTTAATGCAATGAGATTTTTCTTTCCCATATCATACTATACAGATGTTGACTGTACCTGTTTTCATGGAAGTCATTTTTATGAAGACACTGCCTCTCTGTTGCTGTTTTCTATGTATCTTGCCCCTGCCCCCTGTTAATAATCATGGTGCAGAGAATCCAAGAGCTTTCTTACATATTTTTTGTGAGGAACAGTGGAAATTGGTATCTCCTCGGACAGGCAGATCTCTGATGGATCATCCATTTTTTGTAATGCAGCAAATTTATATGTATCCAGCAGTTTACCTGGAAATGGAAGTGTTATAATTTGTCAGGAAAAACACTGCATTGATTTGTTTACTTGTTGCTGTAATGTAGCAAAACTCAGATTTTACTCTTTAGGACTGTTAAGTGTCCTACGAGTTAATCTTCCCTTGAGGTAACAACTGCCTCTTGTGGAAATTAGGAGAGGGTGACCCTTACCACCTGTTTCTAAAAGATAAGAGTCCTTATCACTTGTGTGAGGAACCCATTATATTACACTCACAGCAGATAACAGAGGATAGCATAATCATATGAGGTATGTTGGTGCCTCATGAGACTGCTGTACTCAATTCTGAAACACAGCAATGCTATCACAGCATTCAGTTTTCACCTTGACTCACTTTAACTCATTCTCCTTCTGTCTGAAATGTCCTTGTCTCTTACCTTCACGCACAAATTCATTCAGTTCATAACCATCATAGTTCCCACACATTCCACATGTTTTCCCCATGTATTTTTTTTCAGCCAAAACCTAAAATAAAATAGAACAAAACATTTAAAAGGATCGCCCTAAGGAAAATTATCTATGCAGCAGTACATTTCTCAAACAAATTCAGTTCAAGCACCCAATCAAAAATTATTCTTCTCATTAATTTCAGTGACTTTTTTGGAGGAAGAATTTTGTGAGCAGTGTAGTATTTTCCAAATAGGCAAAAAGTGATTTTTAAAAATTATTATTTAATAAAAAGAATAGGATTTGGAGACACAGGGAATTAAGATGGGATAACATTCTAAGGAACCAGGGAAAAAAAGAAAATAATGAAGAAGCCTTGCTAATACTTTTTTAGGAGAGCTTGAATTTCAGGTTTCTTCTCTTAAGAAACTTATAGTTACAGGAAGAAAATTTATTTTCAGAAGAAGGTTATTCAGTTATCTATTGTTCTGGAGACTTAAATGGTAGTATTACTACTGGCTACAAACAATGAATTATTATGAAAATCTTATATCAGAGAAATAAAATATTTTTTAAGTAGTCAGATTAACCCATCACAGTAGCATTTTTTCTTATATATGAGATAATAATGCTGAGAAATCTCACAGACAATTTACTACTTCTCCTTGTTTTACCCAACTTAATCAATTTAGAATTCAGCATCTTCTGTGGCAATAATATCACACTGATAAATGTACTGGAGATTTTGAAGGGAAAAATGGAAAGATTCAGAAAAAGAAAATAAAAAATAAACTGCTAGAAGCACTCGATGTTTGAAACCAAAAGATGCCCCAGGGAAGCCAAATAAAAACCACTAAATTATGGCATACAATATTAAGTTCTACACAACTTGAAACAACATCTCTTAAGCAAAACATTGCAGCTGCTGGAGCAGCCTGAGGAAAGATTAAAATTTGTGGAAATATGCACAAATCTCAGCTCTGGTGTCTTTAGCTAACTACCAATGCTGCAAGTGAAAGGAACATGCAAACTTGTGTATTTCAAGATGAATGGATAAACCAGGAAAAGAATAAATATCAAAATAGCAAATACATGCAAAAGCACCCATTAAGTTGAGAGAGTTCCTGCTATTCCAGTAAATCAGAGAGAATGTTCTTCTCTGCTCTTTGAGAACATTTTACTAACCATGAGGTAGTCGTCATTGTTCCACATGACCACCAGTTCCATCTCCATCAGCTTGGCTACCAGGCGGATGTTGCGTCCATAAGGTGCTATTTGGATTCCATTGCTGGTGTAAGGCAACTGAATGACACTGAAATAAGGTGAGAAGAGAAACCCACCCCATAGCAAGATAGGTAGGTATTAGTTATTTATTTTGGCTATGATACACCTGTCTGAGTCTGAGTACTTGCAGCAACATGAGACAGAATTGTTTTCCTTTCTAACTGTGACATTTCAAAACACAGGAAAGTTTCTGTTAAGGGAAAATCCACATCAGCAGTTTCATAGAAGAATCACCAGAAAATGGGTTGCATAATGATTCTACTAGTCATAGTGTTTGCACAGGACTTGGCATCTTCACTTGGTTTATTAGAACATAGTTATATGTTTCTTGTAACTATGAAGTTGGTGTGATGGAACTAATGTAGATTATCCCGAGGAGATTCTATGGTGTTTTAATATAAGAACTATGACTGAAAACTGACAAGAGAAAGTTGTCGAGTGTGAGTGCTTGATGGGAAGCAATGGGTGTAGAGTCCAGTTAGGTGTGTTAACTTTAGTAATTTTTTAATTAATTTTTGACACAAAGCAGTCTTTAGTTCACCTGCTATTTAACTCCCTGCCTTCTCTAAAGACTTCACGCCCCATTCATGGCAGAATCTTACCCAACACTCCTGACAGAAATGCTGCCTTTCTCAACAATGACAACAGAAGGTCCAAGCTCAATAATGATCCTTGCAATTTTTTTGTCCAGCCCACGACGGAACTGAATGTTGAAGTCTGGGCTGGTCTCATCACATACAGTTGCAAAGATGTAGTTGCAAGTCCCAGTGAAGTCATACTGGTATTTATCAAAGGTTGAAAAATGCCCTCCTCCCCAGGTAGAACAGGAATCCTTGCTCAAAACTATAAAAGAGAAAGAAATATGGATTTAGCATATTTGTTCATTCTGATTAGCATTTCAAATAAAAATGCTAAGACAAGCTATTAAGTTTCTACTCAGATTAATTCCATAAATAACATTCTAGCCTTCTATTTTTATAAGTATAAGGAATGTTTTAATCAGTTTTAATTTTTGAGAAGTCTGGAGTATTCATCTGAATAGACAGATCTTCAGATGTGGAAATGAGTAAAAAAAAAGAGAGATGCAACTCCAGCACTTGCTATTAGATAGTTCTGCACCTACTTGCAGCATTTGAACAGTCCCTCTGAAGCTGAAAATTTCATGGAAATATGAAAAATCATGTCTTCAGTTCTGTATTTCCATATTTTAAAAGATATATTTTAAATAATTTTTGCTTATGGTATCATATGAAGCTCAGGTATCTTAGAATATACCTTTGAGTTACAAAGATAAGTTTATAAGAGTCTACCCGCAATTTACATGTATTGTTTTAAAGCCAAAGCATCTCTTTTAACTCTAAAGGAGAGATCAAATAACTACAGAATGCTATTGGTCTTATCCAGTCATGTAGAAAATACTGCCTCCCAATGAGTGGTTACCTGTTGGCAAAAAGTACTCCTCTTCCACACTTCTGTTCTGTCCTGAAGGTCTGACTGGAAAATAGGAATTGGCTGATTGTTATCATTGATCCTTCATGCCCAAGTCCAGCTGCTTCAGTATACTGTGCCTGAGTGATCCTGACCACCAAAGCCCAGAGTGTGCCAAGGAATGATTACCCGGGGCTGCACAATGCTCAGAGTGCAAGAGGTGCCCCTTTCAATAAATACGGGAGCACGGCCACTGTATTTGTTTTCATTTAAATCTTATCAGAGAAAAATAACAAACGGGAATGTCAATAGCTCAAGGAAGTTTAAATCTAGATTATGTGTTTGTCTTTTGAGTTCAGCTTTTACTAAATAATATCTAGGGATTTTCTTTTAATTAGTCTATATCCATGCTCTACTGTTTCTCTGGTCATCAGTACAGGCATCAGAAAGAGATGAGTTCCTGAATATTTGGGAGTATTTTGTCTGATCAAAAGTCTTTCAACTGTTTTTATTTTAAGGATGAACTTCATGTAGCTTTTCCATGCTTACACTGAATGAGAATTCTCCTAATTCACGCCACTCTCAGTTTCTTCTGGCAAAAGAAATGCTTATTATAATCAATTTTCCTTGTATAGAATTTTTTGTTCTACACCACCACATTTCCCCCAAAGTGGATAAAGAATTTCATTCAACCACTGATATGCAACAAGCTTTGGAGTACAGAGAATTGCTTTCTAATGGCATGAAGAAGTAAAGTGTGATATTTTAATGTAAAATATTAAATTATGAATTGCTAAGAAGATTGTCTGTAAATAGAATAGGATAGAAAAAAAAGTCAGAATATTAGGACTGATATCCTTACTTATTTTAGAAAAGATCTTGTGAAAATGTTGTGTTTTCAGAAAGGCTATAGCCTTCTGTATCCCATAGCAGAGGAACATAATGTCCTGTAAAATACATCATGTTAGCATGATGACCTTTATTCATTCTTGCCACGGACATGGAAAACTAAATGATTACTGAATGAACTACAAATTTAGAAGTCAGTGCCTCGCATTTCTTCAGAAAAGGACACGTGAAAAAGTGTGTTGGTCCTGCCCAAGGGTTGATGTAGCTTTGTATTTCATTTCTAGCAGTGACCATTAAGAGCCCGCCCAAGGGAACACTACCATCAGATCAGGCATATATACTTCCACAGATATTCTCTCAGCCTCCAATTATTTTCAGTTCAGGGAATTTTGTGAGGCTATTGAGATTTTTCTGCTTACCCCTCCCTTGTGCTCTGGTTTCCAAGCCCTTGTCCATCATTTTGAAGGGAACCAAAATTTCTTTGTAGCAGACAATTCCACAATAACTACAGTCAAAATTTGCCACTAAATTTTAAATGTGAGTTAACATTTTAAGAATACCTGCCTTTCTAAGCATACTGCTGATAGCTAATATTTTAAATATTTTAGAGCTATGCTTTTTCTTTTTGTTTTGGCATTGCATATTGTTTTACACAAGTAAGACAGCAGTACATTATTATTTGTATTTCTCAGACTCAGAAGGACTAGCACAAATTTACAGTAAGTAGGTGGCTGGAGTTAATTTTGCAGACAGATTTGGATAGATGCACACAAGCCATTCTTTGGAGTTAAAGGAAAAAGTGCTGGTAGAAGTGTTGCAGCAGCTGGCAACGCTGAACACTGAAGCACAGATCTGTCCTGCTCTGACCCCTCTCTGGCAGCTGGCTATAAATGTGAGGAAGAAGTATTTCACACTCTGATTGCCCATTTACATATAAGTTTGTTTTAACCTGAAATCTTTAAAATCATTTTCACAGACCTAATCTATATGGAGAACAAGCTTTATTAATTTTCCTGGATTTTGCAATATCAGAAGAATTCCTATCCTAAATTTTAGATATTATTAGGCAGTAATATGAACAAATGAAAATCAAACACACTGCACAAATTACCCCAACAGCATATTTCAAAATGCAGAAGGCTATTCCTTCAGACATTAGAAACTGATCACATTTTCTATCCTTAGGCATCAAAACCTCAGCATGGCACACTAAAACTATTTCCATTTAGTTTAAAACTTACCACAGTGAGACAACACACTTTACAATCATTTTACATGTAAAGTCTTCATTCGGAATTTCTAAAATGTAATGCTTCAAAACATATGCTCCTTGAGGCAAAGACTTATTTTTATTATGTGGTTTGTACAGTGCCTTCTGCAATATGGACTTGATGCTGAATAGAGTTGTCACTCACACTTGAATGCAAACATTAAAAACCAGGTCAGACACTCACTTCTTTGCAGAGATTCTTTCTGTTTGAGAAGAATGGGGGACCAATAATTTCCTTCAAAAGCTGTGAAAGGAAAAAGACAACACAATGAAGTTATCCTCTGATCAAAAGGAAGTTGAATATTTGGGGGTTTTAAAATGTATTTTTAAGCATGCTGCAAGTCAAAGCAGGGTCAGCACACACGAGTTGTGCTCTGTTATACGTCTGAATGGAAATTATCATGGAAAGCAACATAATTGCTATTACATAATTAACAGAAATTCTTCTGTACCAGTCAAATATTATCAAAAATAGCCAGAAATCCTATGCAATATGACAACTCCTATACTTCATATTAAAATCCTATGCTCCCGTTTTAAAAAGTGGGATAAATCTTTCCTTGTGTTTTTGAGTTCTTGTTTCACCATCTGGGTAGAAATAGTAGAGGGAATAGCCCAAAAGTGTGAAAATATGGGGAAAGTATTGTCCTGTGTGTTCTTCACAAGAACTGTGGGATCTGGAGCTGAAGAGCAGGAAATCCCCAGGCATAGCTGTTGCTTTTGCTGCTCACGTTAAGGCAGAATGATGCAAGCTGTCACCTGCTCCACTCCACACACCTCTTCACAAAGCCTGGTTTGGTTAGGAGAAGCCAAGGAATGTTTAGCAAATGCTGAGTGTAGTGCGATTCCTTTTCCATGTGCTGCATGAGCATAACTGCTCCATGTTCTCACACAAACCCAAAGGCTCTTCCACCCAGCATTTTCCTCCAGCACTGCTAGAGTGAGCTCTCAGAGTCAGTAGCTGGGTTGTAAATACCAAAACAAGATGCAGGAATAAAGACATGAGGTGCTTTCAAAATGTGCTACTCATTTTTAAATTTCCTCATGTCTGGTCTTTCTTAGAGACCAGGAGCAAATATCTTGTAGAACCCATTTAATTCTCTGTTACATGTTTAGGATCTTTTGCAACACAGAAAAAGTTGTGGCAGAAGGTTTCTTTCATCAAATAAACCAGGCCAAATCCACATACATGTCTGTATATACTCTACAGCTCTGCAGGGTGCTGATGCTTCCTCGGATACTGCAGTGAGTGGAAGCCCCCAGGGAGCTCACCAGCTGTAGCAGACTCTCAGCCAATTCCACACTGTGCTGCTGAAGGTAAGGTAATATTTGCCATGTGCTACCTCAAGGGCTGCAGGAAAACTTTATGTAAGGCTAGGTAAAAGCACAAAGGGGAATTTTGCAACCGAGTGTTTGAGCATATCCTTTTGCTTTGGGTCTCAGATCCAGACATCTCCAACATTCCCGTCAGTCAATACTTCAATTCTTCTATGAAACAATACTTGCTGAAAAAAAGATGTTATCTGGATAAACTAATGTAAGTTTTCAAGAGTTAAAATACTACACAGGTAGAATTGCAATGAATACTTAGGCATGAGGGAAATAAATCAAGGATATAAGTTCAGTGACAGAAGTGCTCCCATCCTAAATGTTCTAATAGCTTAAAATGGCATTTATCTTAGCCACTCCCAAGCTGTCTGACACACTCACCACAGAACCATTATAGAACCGACTCATGTTGCCTTGCTGTCTAGAACTGGTCAACACTGGCCAATATTTGTTTGAAATTTTGCCAGTGTTTTAGAAAACCTCCATGGTTGGCCTGCAACTCAGCAGGCATTTCCAAAATCCAGCAAGCTCCTTCCAAGTTCCTAGTGAACCATGCATCAGAGTAAGTACACACAAAAAGGAACGGTCAGTTTGTGGCTTTCAAGCTAACACTCTTCATGCCTAGAGTTGCTGCTGCCTTTCTTGAACGCCTGGGTTTTGATTACCTGCATTTGTTCAATAATCTAGTATTGTTGGTTTTCTAGTTTTTCAATCATACAGTTTAATCCTAAACCTGAAACACAACATGAATGGGATTTAGGAGTGCGTAACAGCTGCCTTCCAAGGATATTAAATTTGCAGGAATTGAATATATGTCTAAAACGTTACTTCAAATCAGATCTATCTAGAGACCTTAATGTAAAGCAAAATGTCTAATAATTAATGGACAAGTATTTTCTATCAGAACAGACAAATCAACTTACAAAGCTCATTTGTTAGTTTTTCAAACTCAAACATCTAAGCATGGTGAACAAAATTTAACACATGCTTCAGGTTTGAAACTTAGACTAAATTTGTGCATAATCATCATTCTGGATTATATGGAGGTATACATGAGTTATACTGGAAATAACTATGGATATGAAATCCTTTAAGTTGTTGTCCAAAGAATAGCTAATAAAACAAATACAGAGCCGTTTGCTGACTATCTGCCAATCACTCTGTATCCTGTCAGATCAAACTGTTATACTAACTACAGTACTGTAATTCTCAGCATTTAGATTATTTTTCTCACACTTAACTCTGAAGAGAATAGTTAAATCTTCTTGGCAATGTTATCAACCATTCAGAAGCATGCAAAATGGCAGATGGCACAGATATATCAAGTGCTATAGCTATGTAGAAGCTTTATTTTGCAATCATTTAAGAATTTTTCATTTAAAAGGCTGCCTTGTTAAATAAATTTTCTGAAGTACTGAAATCTTCCTTACTGACATTTTACCATTACTGCAAGTATTCTGTTTTCCTTTGAGAAATGACATTAAATACTTATTTTGAATTATCTCAGTAGAACCTTAACCAGAGTTTCACTTCTCTTGGGTAAAGAAAGGTTTTACTTCCAATTCCCTACTCTACTCCAGCTGGCCAACTTCCTTGAGAATTGTATCTGTTGAAGTGCAGTTTCTGTGTGGTCAGTCTGTCTGGTTCATGGCAGCAATACAAGCCAGTCATGGAACACAGCTGAAGAAATAAATAATTTTGTTCCTACACTATGGTTACCATGAAACATCCCTATGGGAAAATAAAATTTTGTGCTGTAATGGCTTCAATAAAAGTTTTTCAAATCAGATAAACAAATGAAAACAAAACACTGAAATGAAATCTTTGTACTTCCAACTAGCAGAATTAATTTAAAATCTCTGTTTTGTAAAGGGTTTAGTTTTTCTCTTCTAATTTGAGACCAACAGTAATGTTGAAATGTCAGATGTTCTGAAAAGGACAAGAACATTAAAACAAATGATAGAAGCCTAAAATTAAATTTAACACTGAGGATACTGGTAGATCTGTAGCTGTTGTATGAGTTATCAGTTGCACATGTTCATGATCATTTCTCTTCAGGATGAAATTATTAACTCCCTTTGTCTCTTGCAAATTTAGGTGACTTCCCAGTTACATACTTCTAAGAAAAAGTATGACTGAACACAAACATCTCAAAAGAGTCCATGCAGTTTTGGTTATTGAAATACCTCAATTTAATCAATGAATCAGCACGTCTTATTATGTAAAGGCTAGAACTAACAGTTTTAATCAGGTTTCAATCTTTTAGAGATTTAATTTTTTTTTTTACTCAAGCTAATGCATGTTTACTGATTTTCCTTAAGTTGTCACTTTGCATCAGACTTCATATCAAATGATCAAATATATGTCCTTACAATCAATATTTATATTTCCAGCTAGAGACAGACTCAAGGTACAGAATTTAGATGCAGATCCATGAAGAAGAGAATTAAGTTCTGGCTTTGACTGGATTCATTCTAAGGAAACAACACTTGGATCTAGAGTTCAAAACAATGAGCAGCTTTGCAAGTTGTCCAATTTAAGAACATACAGATCAGCATCCAAAAGCTGTCTGATTCCAAATCTCTCCCTGACAGAATGAAATCTGGTTTTTTTCCACAGTCTCCAACCTTGTGGGGCATTCCAAGGACCTGAAATATTGACACATCCCAAAGGAAAAAACTGCTCTATAAGAATTTTCTAGATCCTGCTTCTAGAGATTTATCTTTAAATCCAACTTAGTCCTTTGTAGAAGAAGTTCTGATTTGTGATTGCCAAGTTTACAAATAAAGCTTGTGGCTGTGTGTCTACAGCAATTTTCTATTTGATTACAGGTATTTATTTCGATACATCTATTACCTAAAATAGGAAGTCATGGAGATTAAGATATTGCTCTTGCAGGCAGCAAAACTCGGGGTTAGGACCCACATTGAGGTACTTGACTTGATATTGGTTACAGTGGTGCTAATACAGTGAATGGAGTTACACCTGATTTATAACAATACAGCTGAGGTTAGAAATTGGCTCAGAGTCTATTAAAGGGTTGAGTTGCTTATATTTTAATTATTTTTGTACTACAGTTAAAGTCAGTGATTTAAGAGCAATAAATGTCCCCATGCAATTTGAATGATATGGTTCATTAAATGTAGTAAACACAATACAGAAGAAAAATTTAACTTTGTTTAACCTAAAGCAAGTGAAGTATGCTTTTTAGCAGCTTGAAATCTTTTCTTAAAATTCTAAGTGTAAAAACTGCTAATTAAAGAGAATATATAGAAGATATTTTAAAAAGCATCTTAAGCAATGCCAAACCATGGCAAAAAGAGGCTTATTCTCAGTAAGTCCACTAATAACAGCACAGGATGAATAATGAGCAAGGCGGCTGAGCAGCTACAGAGCCAATGAACTTAGCTATCAAAGCTTTTTTAGAAATTACACATTCATCTGGTACACAGGTGGGTTAGATGAAAAAAAGTAAGACAGACTTCTTAGAAAGACTGAAGGATTGTACTGAATAATATATGGAGGAATACATTAAGAGTCATGCAAAATTTTTAGAGTAGAACCATTTGCCTGTTTTCCAGCACAGGATTCTTTCTATCACATCATTCTTCAGAAACCAAATGTCATCACATAGCTCAAACTTAATGCTTTCTGCCATTCACGTAACCAAGAAAAATTATTTTTGTTATCATTTTGCACAGAAGATTTACAATATATATCTGCAATGACATTGCTAGAACACTGGATCATGAACATCTGAAAGATGAAGGCACTTGGCAACTCGGAAACACAACAAAAGTCCACTAAAAATATTCCCTGTATCTAGGGAATAAGTTTTAGGGAGGGATACAACAAATCAATAACCAACTTTCTGAAACAGTTAAAAATGAATCATTTTATTTCAGTCATGTATTTATTAAATAACCTGTTGTGTTTTAAGATGAAGCAAAAGAGAGGAAAACATGTAAACTGAATTCTGCGGGTTGTAAGAAAGGAGAACAAAACCTGAACCTCATGTGATGAGAAACTGCAATTTTCCTTCAAGCCATGTACCAAGAGGAGCCCAGGCACCTCGGACTTACCGGCAGAGTGCAGGAAACTGCAGAAGATGAGCAGTACCAGAGTTGGGAGCATGATGCATGCCCTGCCTGGGCAGTGTTCTCAGTGCTCCCCTCCGTTCCAAGCGGGCAGTGCCAATGCTGCCACTTTCTAGGCTGCCCTCTTCAAGCTTGGATGCTTTATATATAGAATTCCAATGCCCTCCCTCATTCCCACAGCTTGAAGAAATTGCAACAGCAGAGTACCCGCCAAACAGGATCTCCTCTTTATCAAGTTCAACACACCTAAAAGCCACTTAGAAAAAGAAGAAAAAAGAAAACACAAACCTCCTCCAGTCCATTATCATTCTTACAAGGTTTTTATAATGGCTTCTATTGGTAACACCTCAAACACTTTTACCTGCCTTCAGTGAACAAATTTGGTGCTATACCTAAAAGCAAAAAGGCAAATAATACACAAATTATGATCACTAGCTGATAAGAAAAGGAACAATATTGGACCGGCATACAAAGTGGAAGAATGAAGTGCAAGAGTTTTGGAACTGCTGAAAAGACTGTGTGAATAAAAGATGGTAAAGACATGAAGGAACAGAGACAGAGATAGCAGATTTTGGTAGTAACTCTTCTTTTGTTAACTTCCATTCCCTCTTCTGTGTGATTGTGCTCATCTCTTCCTTGTGTGACTTTTTAAGCAAACTGATAAACTTTGCCTGGGTAAAGAGGTCTGTCCATGGCACAAGTTGATTTCCTGACTATGCAAGGGATCTCCGTAAGCCCTTGCCCACCACCTTGGCACTTCCAAGGGCAGAGGGCAAACTCTGTTCCAAAATGGGGCAGACTGTTTCACTGTGGTACTTTGGAAACTTCTGCAAGTCAATCTCCACATTCCTGCCAACATCACAGATGAACTCCACTTCTGTTACTCTTGAATCTCTCCACATTAGAGGTGAAATGTTGAATGCACTGGATATGTTCAAAACATCACTGTCACCACTGATTTGACAGTAAAACAAGAATTTGCTTGATCCTATAGTTTTTCATTAGCAAAATAATTGCTTGTGGAAAAAACAGCCTCGACCTAAGAAAACTTTCCCTATAAAATATAAAAATGCATGGGTTATCTCTCCATATGAATTTCTTCAGCCTTTCCTGGTTTCACCTATACAATACTGAGGTGAGCCTCTGAAGAAAAGTGAATATATGTGGCCTTTTCCTTGGAAATCTGCCTGCACAAGAGGTGCCTCCTTTGTCACCCCCACCAATATCACAACCACCAGATCGCAAGCCATGCCCACAGCTGCCAACACTGTGCGTGCCCTGGTGCTTCCCTGCGCTTCCAGCATCCAGGGGCAGTGCGCTAAGGGTCAGAGAAGGGAAGGTGAGGGAAGGTCAGGCCAGAGGAGTGAAGGGGAAGGGAAATTCTCAGTTGCCTCTTCTGGGTCGTGGGAAGAATCCCAGGAGAGATAGTGACTTAACATAATTTCCAGCCTAGCTCAACGTGGCTGTAATTAAAATGAGAACATTAAATTTTAATTGACATGAAGGTCTGCCTTTTTGGTTTTCAGGATTGCTTTTTTTTCCCCTTACTACTCCCCAGCAACAGAAGGTGGATGAAGTATATGGCTATTGATAATAGAATTGCGATCCTAAATTTAAAAATTTCTGTTGAATATTTTTCTGCATCTACCTTATAAAAGCCCTACAGTAAATGACCAAAATTACCAGTCACTTCTGAAAATCATGATCAAAGTGAAAAAGTCCTAAGTCCTCAACACAACTTCTAACCAGACTGATACTATGATAAATATATAATTAATATTTCACAACTGTACATATCACATTATTTCTGGAAAATCAGCTCTGAGTTCTTATTAATGAAATCCAAAAGAGAATTTTATGTTATCTACTTCTAAGAAGTATCTTCTTTATGAAGATAAGGGACTACAGTGCTCCCTAGTAACTCAAACTTGAAAGCTGATAGTGTCAGACAGAAATTTGCCTTTCTGTGACAGAAGAGACAAAAACAATTTCATCACTGTTTTCAAATAGGATTTTTTTTTTTTTAATATATGTTCATAACCCTTCTGTCAAGCAGTAATAAATTAAAACAGCTGACATCAATGAGCATTTAATGACTTCCTCGTTAGAAGAGCTGGGCACTTGAGAGCATCACTTTTACTATCAAAGGTGGCAGACAGACATCATGGAATTAATATCACTGGTAACAGTTAATTTTCCTCTTCCATTACCATGGCTTCAAGCTTTTATCTGTGGCCTTTATGTTTACTGAAACCTTTTATGTCTTTACTATATGAAGCTTACAAAATCCTCAAGAAATGCACATACTGACAAAAGTTATTACAAATATTTACCCCAATGCTGTTTTCAGTTCCCTCTATTTGCAGCAACATTTTTAGCTGAACTCATTCTGTCTGAAAAGTCAGAATAAACATATTACTGTCAGCTTTCCTGGAAGGAATTTCAGTCAATCCGTCTAAAAACATATGATTCAGCAAGTTATTATTATATGGAGACATCCAATGATGATGTGAACACAGTTACTCAAAAGCATCCATCTACAACTGCATTTAAGTCAGGACTCCAGACCAAGAAAAAAAGCATTTACTTAAGGACTGTGAGAAGTGACTGAGTTCACAGTAGTTCACAGATAATTATTTTACATGAAAGAGCTTTGTGAAAAACTGTGTGGCCAGCTGCAGTGAGAGAACAATGTCTCTCATTAATGTGGGGGGGTTTCCCATTTAGTAATTAATAGTTGTTTTAGTAACAACATCATTTGTCAGAAACTGCTGTTGTACAGGAGAGCAGAGATTGCTGAGGCCATATTTAGTGTCCAGTAACAGTTTATGAGTATTGAAATACAGGTTAGTTCCAGCATCATGTACACTTTTGGAAGATTTTTTTGAAATGTCAAAGGAATTTATGTAAACCATATATTATGCAAATTGAGAAAGTTATAACACTTAAACTAAATAACAGACTATCTTGTCTGCAGTTTAATAACTCTAGGAGTTTTTAGGTATATAAATTACAGAATATTTTGATGCTTTTATGCAGATTGCTAAGAAAACATTCCACTTCCTGTAATATACTCCTTGTATATTATTTTAGCAGCCTTGCATATTTCTTGGATAAATAGCTACTTATCTTTATAGAGAGTCAGACCAAAATAGAGTATTTGATTAGCCCTAGTCCCTGTGGGTGTATAAGTAATTTCCAGCTTTGGAAGCTCGTATGTTTCCATTGCTCTTAGTGGAATGCAAAGATACAGACTACAGCTTGATAGCAATCTGACACAACAGCTGAGCTGGTGGGTTTTGTCTTTGAGCTCTGAAATTTGATTTCCTGTCTCATTCAAATTTTGAATAATGGTAAGATAAGTTGTTTTAATATGACACTATTAACATCAGCTGTACTTTAACTCCTGAACTATTTCAGATGCCCTGCTTTCAAGTAATTGTTTAAAAATACTCATATTGAATAATTTATGTATAATTAATATAACATTTATTGTCTCATAAATGCTGCCTCAGAATTATATAAAATAAGGCTCTTGAAATCAACTGGGTTATTTTTTATTCTTTATGACTGAGACCTTCACTATGACTGACAGGGCAACTTCAATTTCTATCTACAATCCAGTGAGCTGTAACATTTCAGTAGGAAAGTTTGACAATCCAGGCGTTTTTTGGGTATAGATTATCTCAAGGTAACACTATTTATTTTCTATTAGTGGTGCTTCACCTTATACAAGGTAATTCCGTTACCATTCCACTTTTTAAAAATAAACCAAGAGCACGATGTAACTGGGATTAACATGCTAAACAGAAGAAAAGCTCCATTTTTTTTCCTCCTGTTTCTCATCCTAATCTTTCAGGTAATGTAGCCAGGGAGCAGGGGATCACATACACTGCAGCTTCCCTGGGCTAAGCTTATGGCACCCACCAGGGGCTCCTGTCTAGTTGTGCGAGTAGCTGGCAGGCACCACACAGCCAGCTGGCTGTCCCTGCTGCCAAGATGCTTTCCAAAGAAACTAGCAGTAAAACAGACACGTATTCTGAGAACGTTCCAATTGCGATAAATAATCATTTTTTTGCTGAGAAGTATTCACAAAAAAAATCATGATCAGCTTACCCCTCGTCCTCAGCCTCCTATGTCTCAGCTTTAGAACTTCCCGGTATTTAATGGTGTGTGCCTTTCCAGCTGCATTTCTTTGTGTATTTTGTACACTTAAACTCCTTCCCCAAACACTACCTAAAAGAAGTCCAGTGTGATTTTGCTACCAGACACTAAATGATCCACCTTATGGTTTTAGTAGAAATCCACACGATCTGCTTTCATTTTCATCACCAGAATCAAGAAAACTTTTCTTCATACCTTTCAAGTAGATGAGATACCTCACACACAACCAGAAAAAACTGTTACTGAGTAGACTGTTAGGGCTTGTCATTCAGCTGGAGCCATCTCTGCTGTCCTCAGGTAGCTGCCTACAGATATTTAAAGGTAAAATTTCATTTAACATTATAAATTATGCTTGGTTGCAATATGCAGACACACGGTGACCATAGGTGTTCGGGAGTATTTAATTTCTTGTTTTAACAGTGTGCATAGATGAAAGTGAACACAAACTAAGAAATACCTAACACTCTTTCACTGTTCCAAAAGTACTTTTGAACTTAAATGACTGTAGAGTCAAATCTTTCCCATATGCCTGTTAGAAAAAAAAAATGTAGAAAATCATTTAAAACTCATGCCTCTAAAAGGGGTAAAGACTTCATTGATTGATACTTCACTTTTAATTATAATTTGTTGGGGACAATGGCCTGAGACCTCCTCGTGTTGGCTTCATGCCTCTGGCACTCACTGTGATGAATACCTCAGATACTGCAGCTGTGGGGACCTGTGTTGAGCAGTTCACTCTTTATGTCCTGCCAACACCAGAGGCTGACAAAGCTGCCACTCCCACAAGTTCCCTGAAGCGTATCCACTGCCCTGAGGACAGGGACAAAATATTTGAAGTGTTTCTGGAGTAAAACCATTTTGGGGAAAAAAAAAATAAACCACACAAAGCAAAGCAACGCCTGCTACTATGTTCTTGTGTTCCCCTTCCTGCACAGGAACACAGGGAAGAAAAACTCTGCTTACTCTCAGCTCCCACACTCTTCTCCTGCTGCTGAATCCTGTGCTGTGGGCGCTGGACTCAAACTGGTTTGCATTCTGATCTCTGGAGTGGTCTGGGCCGCACACTTTGTTCCATAAGAATCCTGAATTCTGGTCATTTTAGCTACAGTGCTGACAGGAAACAACAGAGTAATAGGATTGTGGAAAGAAAGCACAGAAATACTGTCACCTCTATTAATGTCAATCTCCCTTTGACTTTTTAACTAAAATTTCTCTCAAACACTATGATCAGGAACAAAATTCTGTGCAGGTTCTCTTAAGGGTGAACTTCTCTTCTAATGATTAAGGAATCTGCAGAGGAAGACTGATTCTCTCATTTCCATTTGCTTCTACTAGAGAGAAAAAAGATTCATGACGACCTCATATAAAGTCTAGAGGGAGATTACACTTTATGCTGAACTAAATCCAGACTTGCAGTGTTCATTTTTTTCCCCAAATAGAAACTGAAGTGAATTGAAACCAATCTGATTTTACTTTTAAAATTCCTAACCTTTATTTTTCTTCTGAGTTACATTAACATTGAGAACATTTATCTGATGGACAAAAATCTGTGAAAGCACAGGTCAGGGTTGTTTGTGGGTTGGTTTTTTCTTTTGGCCTTTAGGCTCTAACAACTAATCAGTATTCCTTTTCTAAGGGAAATTCAGGGAGTATCCTGAATTATACATCAGCCATTCTTCTGGACAGCATGCACTTTGACTCCATCCTATACAGAAAAGGAATGGAAAGCATTACACATGAAAGCAGAAAGTTAGAACTCAGTTCAGTGAGTTATTTGAGACATACTAAGTTTTCAAAATTGCTGTACACATAATTGCCACACAGCTGAGCTAAATCTCTAGTTTGAAATTAATGTTCAAACCGGATTTGGAAAAAATAAAATTATTTGCTTCTTGTTACCTCACAGCTCTGTTAATTTAATAATCAGATTTTTTTACCAGATAGAGCATGAAAAGCAAATACATTGTGTGAACCAAGAATTCATTAAAAGTACAAGCTTTGACCTCTACTGGTAAGGAAGCAAAATAGAACCTGTATTTACACAAATATTAAGAGCTGGGAACAGGAAGTCAGTGGCAATCCATATTTAACTTGCTCTTTAATGTGTGTGTGTTTTAGAACAGATAGTCTCCAACTGATGCTAATATAGCATATCTGCCAAGATAACAAAGTCAAGCATAAACTTTTCTTTACCCTTTATTCGATATATTCTGATACTTTTATTTTATGCATTTTGGTTGACTTGGATTTAAAAGAAAAATCCAAACAAACAGGAATAGCCACTGTAGTCACTTTGCCAAAGTTCTCAATCTCACAGATGTCTGAATTGTGATAGAACAGATTAGAAAATCATGACTTTTGTCTTACTCTCAAATTTGAAAACCTCTTTCCATTTCTAAAGAAATTAAGTTACTGGAAAAATGAACCAAAGGCAAGGGTGGAAAAGCGCGGAGGGATTCATGGAGGCAGTTTCAAAAACAAAGGACAGTACGGCTGTTTGCCCCATGGGCAGAGAGCACCCCATAGAACCATAACAAGAATGCACCAAAAGAAATCATACAAGAACACGAATTAACAACTTGCATCACTTTTGCACGTCCTTACATTTGATTGTTCAAACATGACAGAACTGCAGCTGCAACTTGCGACTCTTCTTTACATCTCTGAGGGCAGACAGCTGCGTTTGTGTCACGTCTCTCTCTCTCTGCCAGCTGACTAATATATTAAGACCTCACTGCATGGAGACACTGGCAGCCAGTTTATGTTTATCTTAATGTACAATAAAGATGTCAGCACTCTTTATTTCCTCACAAAGATTTGAAATTTTTTTGCCCTCATTTTTCACCTAAATAAATGCTACGGATTCCGTCCTGAAACCTCTTTGATTCTTTGCATAATGTACAGAATGTACATTAAATGACTGATTAAATGTAATCAAATCTGCATGTTATTATCAGTCACACTAGTATAGAAAGAACAGGTTTTGCTCATGATAAAATCCTCCACTATTTGAAAGCTCTGGGTAATTAAGTTAATGTGCACTTTTAATACTATGATGTTCCTAAGGAAGATTAAACATAATAAACTATGAAGAATCAACTGGAATATGAAAACTAAACATTTAATTGCCTTTATTTGGCAGTTTCAGTTTGACAAATAAATGCACTGCCTGGGTTTTAAACCCATCACAGTCTAGCAGTGCATTGCTGCACTGTGCCATGGAGTTAAATGTTTATTGCCTCAAGTTTGGATTTTCTTCCCTGGGATCAGGTGGTAGTTGTCTCATATGCAAATGTACAGGACAAATAAAAAGGACTATTTCACAGAGCTTTGGTAGGATCCACACTTAGCTTTAGTTCTTACACTTGTGAGTGTATCAAGGGCTACTCCCTTATGTTCTTCTTCAAACTAATACTAAAATTAACAGTAAATACTCTCTATGAGTTGTTCTCCACCTTTTTTTAATTTTAGACTCTTTCCTTTCAGGTAAAATTTCCACTACATTAGCAACTGACTTGAAATCTCTACTTTCTCATTGTTCAGTTTAGGAACAAGCAGAGGGGCTAATCACAAAACATGCACATATGCTACCTATCTACAATCCAATATAAGCAAGGTATTTGCCAAATGTGTTTTCTAAGGTACAATGTGCTTGTACTTTCCAAGAAATCAAACTACACATTGTTAAATGCATCTAAGATCTCGCCCAAATAAGTTAGATGCCTTAAATGCTATAACATGCTATCCAGTGTTTCCACCTCCTAATATTCACTGTAAGCATAAATGTATATTCATATGGTGTGCATGAATGTAATGTGTCTATACATATTATATGTATATATACCTATACATCCTGTCCTCTTGACGAGTTATTTAGCGAGTCAGAGAACTGTGCTGCTGTCGGGCTGACAACTCTAAACAGAACTGAAAACTTGGACCAATCAAAGTACCTGACGTGGCCCAAAGCATGGGAAGAAATGGCAGGGGCAGGTTTTGTTTCAGGGAGGTAATTCTGGTACGACATCAGTAATTCCATCTGAGTCAGCTTTGCGGTGGTTCCGAGGCCTGTGGCTGCTGAGCTCTGTACTGTGCACTTACCTTAGTTTCTCAACCAAGTATCAGAATACTTGCTTGTTGAGAATACAAGAACTCCACATTGCCTCTGGGGCATCTGTCAAGCTGAGCTACTCCTCTGTTTACATGTTTTCAATTAAATGTAAAACCAATACAACCATGAATGCTGGCTGTTGCTGAAGTCTATGATAAAACTGTCATGTACTTTTAATGTAATATTTTTGAAATCTCAAAAGCAGTGGAATATTCATATCTGAGTAGTACCAGAATGAAAAGACAATAGAGAAAATAAATAAATAAATAAAATGGAACTTCAGCTATTCTTTTATAATATTTATCTATCTTCCACACATTTCCAGAAAGAATTAAATGTGTTTCATTGATCTCACCAGAGTCTATGGTATTTACCAATACTCTCACCAATTACTACAACCCCTCATGATGTGGTGGAGTGGTGCCTGTATAAATGTGCAGGAAATGTCACGTACTCCTTGCTCTCACTGATAAGCATATGTTTCTGGTTACTCTAGGGTTTGGCAGCCTCTGGATTTTTCAGCAAGAAGCAGAAATCACAATGTGAGATGTTTCATACAGACAGAAAAGAATGGGAGAACCTTCTTTGTGCTGTCCCTTCTTCTCCTGCAAAAACTGCAAATACAGGTGCAAGGAAGTTTAATTCCTAGAGCATCCTCATTGACTTCTGCCAAGCTTGATATAAAAAAGTGGGCTTCCCACACACCTTTATTTTGAGAATTGAGTTTCAAGCATCATATCAATATCCTACTACTTGCTCCTGCATCACACTTAGGATCTTGCTTTCTTCCAGTAATGAACTGAAAAACAAGACAACACATCTGCCAGGTATGGGTTCAATCACTCTTCCCCAGGGTGAGAAAGATGTAGCAGTGGGGCTCTTGTTTAAAGAGCAGGTGTTTAATGAATGTACAAGGAAAGCCGAGGTCAACGCTGGCCCCTGATGTGTGGTGAGCAGTGAGAATTAGAGCAGTCCTCTCTTGCTCTCAGGTAAGCTCATTGAGGTATAATGTCAGCTTATCCAAAAGGCTGACAATTTGGTAGAAGAGCATTGCTGAGGATTACAGTCTTTTGCCAGAGCTTTCTGAATCCTGAATTCAGATGAGAGAGTCTGCTGAAAGGCTGGTTCTGGATTTGAAACTGGATAGGAAGGCAGCACAGGTAACAAAAGATATATACTTGTAATGGACTGATGAGAGGGTGCTCTGAAGCATTTTTCATTCACTATCATTTCCCATATAATGAAAACTTCGTCTTCAGTTTATTATCCTCTATTTCAGTCAAGCAATGAAGAGACTGGACCACTTGGTGGAAAGATATTTAGCAGCCTTCTATCCAATGGGAGAACACAGAAAGAACTGTTTGTAGCCACTCACTGCTATCTGAGAATACCCATTTATTACAGCCTGCACTGACAGGTTTTCTGAAGAGGGCTGCAAGCTACAAAGTATTATACTCAGTAGAAGTACATTAATAACTGTGAAAACATTTGTGCCAGTTTTGTCCCTGATAATTATCTTTCCCTCTATTTTGTTCTGTTTGCAACAATGATGAACACGAGTGAGAGAGAGAAAATAGTGTTTTCCAGCAGTTTTTATAATAGCTAAACCTAAATGACCTTTCTCCTCACAACTGAGAGCAGTGGGGTGGCTGCTTTTGGGAGATGGAGGCTTTCTACTGTTTTCTGTGATGGCATGTGGCAACTCCACAATACACCAAGGAACTTGGCTAAGGCAGCCTGCATCATGGCCAGCCTGGTTTTTGGCTGGGACAGAGGTAGCTGTCTCCTTAGTAGCTGCTACAGTGCTGCACTGTGCAGTTAGGATGAGAACAACGCTGAAAACAAAACGGTGATTTGGGTGTTGCTGAGTAGGGCTTACCCTCAGTCAAGGACTTTTCAGTTTCTCACACTCTGCCAGTGAGGAGGCGCAAAAGAAGCTGGAGGGAACATGGCTGGGAGAGCTGACCTGAACTGGCCAAGGGGATGTTCCACACCACAGAACACCATATTCAGCATACAAACTGAAGGGAGTTATACGGATGGGATATCATCCATATCATGACTGATAACAGTCCCTGTTTGAGGACAGGGGGGGCATTGGAGAGCGAGCAATCGTATTGTGCATCACTTGTTTGGTTGGGTTTTTCATGAGGTTTATTACTAATTATTGATGTAATGTAACATCAGTATTAATTTTTATAATTGCACTATTATATTTTGTTGCGTTTATTAAACTACTGTTATCTCAGCCCCTGAGCTTGCAGGGTTTTCTCCTTTCCCTGACTCTCCTAGCCATGGCGTGGCAGAGCAGAGGCAGGGGAAGCGAGCGAGCAGCTCTGTGGTACTTGGTTACACCTGGGGATAAACCCTGGCAATGGATTCTTACTCGGAAAGGACTTTGTCTTGGAGCAAGCAAGAAAACAACCATGACCATTCTCTTGACAATCTGGGCTGAGGACACTAGTAACTTATAAGATCATTCTCTCACAATTGTTTCCTAACAAATAGATCCACTGGACTGCTGAAGGCACATTGTTATAAACCTGTCCCTGCATTTAAGGTTTGTTTTTTTTCCAGAGTCACAAATAAAAGCAGCAAAATGCTTCAGACACTGTATGTACTGCTGCACCAAGTTGTATCACTAAGGCTATAACTCTCAATATTTTTTTAACTAGATGTGAACATAATATTGTGTGTTGTTCAAGATTTAGCATTTAATAGTGCCTACTTGCTAAATTAATTCCTAGAAGATCAGCAAAAAGTAGTTATATTACCATGGTTAAAATTCTATCAGCAAGCACCAAACGCAACACTTATCTCAACAAAGACATAAGCATGATTCACCACATCAAGATATCCCTGAGCATTTGAGGTTTTGAAATATTCACACCAATGTTCTTTAGTGGAGTCAAATACAGGAATACACAAATGGAAATTACCTCTGTGTTTTTGATTGCTTATTTTTACTGAAGATGCAACATCTTCTCTTCATGTTGCCTTTTCAAGTATTTGGCCCATTTTGAAGCATCTGGATTTAGAGAAGTCACGCTATTGATTGTGCCAGAGGAAATGTCCACTCATGGCTCCTGGCAAGGAGGGAAGGGTAAGAAACTCTCACCATTACTAAAGTATGCACTGCTAAATATCAGCATCTAAAATTGTCCACATGATGAAAGAAAATAGATTTTAAAAGAAACATAATGTTTTCCCCAGCTGTTTTCTGCAGACCTGGGAGACACAGAAGATCATCAAGGTAACTCTTTCTGGATCTGACAGCACTGATGGTCTGCATAAAGACCAGGAGTATACTGTGATACTCGTGGCTGAAGATCGCTACCAAGTGGAATATCTCAGTGATTCAGGGAACTTTGGTCTGATCCCCCACACAAATGGTACTGTTCTCACGGTATCTAACGCAGCAATAAAAAACCAGAGCAACCGCATAAGCATTTGTGGAAATTACAAAAAGCTCTATTAACAAGGCAGTTATGAAGCATTTGTGACGTTGTCATCTTGCATACTGCATTATGCTTTGTTGATAACCTTACTTTAGGATCACCTAAGAAAAAAACTCCTGAGCAACTTTAAGAAGATTTGAGCCATATGACATTCACCTGAGAGCAGATCAGGGTAAACTCAACTCCCGGTGCCCTAGAATCAAAATCCAAACATTAGGCTTGTACACCTTTTTAAAAAAATCCTCAGTTTTTAGCAGGCTTCTACTTCGAACTTGCAAAAAAAGCTGAAATTCTTCCCTACCTCTCTGACACAGAAGTTCTGTGAATACCCATCCATAAATAGGAAGAAGCAACCAAAAATAGGAAGCTCCTGGGATGTGGCTCTATCCTTTCTAATCTGACAAACCAGGACTTTTCATATCTCCAATATTTTCATGCGTGACATCCCTACCTAGATGGGCCTGAGGCATTAAAGCCTTCTGCTCAGCAGCACTGTTTCTAACTCAAAAGAATATGCATATGCAGTCAAAGAACAAGTCCTCAGTGGAATGAAAAAAACCAAACCAAAATATAACCCCACCTCAACCCCCCCAAACCAAAACTAGCTGCAATTATAGCTGTAGCAGCTTGTTTGTGGTTGGTATGGAGGGAAATATGGAGCTGAAGAGCATCTCTCTCTCCAATAACTCTTCCTTTTGGAACCTCCCATGCTATTGAACATGATACATTCATCAATATTCAATACCGTAGTGAACATTGATCATTCATTACTTATGAAAATCTATTATGGCAATGATATTCTGGCCTATTCAGGCAGACTCAAGTCTTGAGGATGACTCTCAAAGTCCCAACAGCAATATAGGTTTATGTAGGCATGAAGGGGATGCTTGATTAGGAAACCATCTGGTGAGCTCAAACTATTTTAACCCATTAATTGAAAATCAAATGCCTTTAGGGCAGGCTCTCCTGAAATAGAAGAGCTGATCACTTCAACTGTGTGAGATGCAGCAGACCCAGCTACTGCACCAAACAGAACTGTTAGCCAGAAGTTGTACCCAGCAGAATCAGTTCTCAAGATGCAGTGTCTCACATAGTTTTTCAGCACTTCTCTGGAAAATAATCCAAACACCATATTCAGTCTTTCCAGACAATTCATAAGCTCCTTTCGGCAGAAAAAAAAAAAAAAAAAAAAAAAAAAAAAAAAAAAAAAAAAAAAAAAAAACCCCC
>VWZN01008159.1:49283-59408 GCA_013396955.1 Regulus satrapa | reverse complement strand
AAAAAAAAAAAAAAAAAAAAAAAAAGACCCAGCTTCCTGGTAACATAGTTTTACTTGAAAACGTCTTACGAATTTAGTGTCATTGCAAAGATCGGCTGTAACATTCCCCATGCCAGGGCGATTGTGACTGGGGATTGTTCAGGCAGCTTTCCTGTCCAACCATCCAGAAGCCACTCCAGCACCCGAGCTGGGACCGAGGCCCCCCTCACAGCAGGAGCTCCGTGCCCCTCCTGGCTCCCTGCACACCCCACACTCACACAGCCGCACACGGTTTCCATACCGGCTCATCTCTGGGTCTCGACTCCCAGATGTCTGGATCCTTGCAAGATCGCGGCACAGCAACACAACTACCAGCTCAAGCTGGTGCCCGCCAAAAGATTTCCCGAGCTTTTACCCTCACGGTCCGTGCGCCCAGCCTGAGACCTTCCAGCAGAGTCATCAGCACCTGCTGTGTCTCTGAGCGTCCCCGCCCGGGCCACACGTGCTCGGACTCTTTGTTGTGCAAAGCCTCGGCGCTTCGCGGCCCCTTGCCCGGGGCTCTCGCCACTCGGAGATCAGCCCTCACTGCAGCTGCTAACCGAGCCTCCTGCCCTGAATGTGCTTCCTGGCTCCGGGGTATGTTCGGGGGTATGTTCGGCAATTGGAGCGCTTTCACCTCCCGGCCTCAGGATCTAACCAGCTGCACCTCAGCCTTCAGCACCGCACCTTCTTAGTAAAGGTGAGGTTTTCCTGCAAAACAGGCTNCTGCACCTCAGCCTTCAGCACCGCGCTGGGACAAGTGGAGCCCGACCATGAGAAGGGTTTAGAGCGACCTTCTGAGTAAAGGTGAGTTTTCCTGCAAAACAGGCGAGGAAAATTATCATTTTAAAGGATAGGACGCAGAATGATTTTGATTTAGAAACAAAGGAGAAAGATTGGGAGAAGGGAAAGAGTGTGTGTAAACACAAACCCACGACGCCCTCACAGCGCGGCCTTTTAACTCGGGGCCGTCTTCCCCTCAGCAAACCGCCCTGCGCACAGCCCCCTGTGGGTTCTCAGCATTCCGACCTCGTTAGTCCTACAGGGCTCCCTCACTTTGCACGGAACTGAGCTAAAAACCTCTTCCCACCTACTTCCAAAACCTTCCTTTCCCTGCGGATGCCCAGCGTCTTGCAGGGAAATGCCCTCATGCAAGAGGCAGCTGGTGAAAAGAAGAAGGAGGCAATTGTCTCCTTTACTATTCAGCAGCTCTTTTTTGAGGCAAAGTGCTGTCAAATATGCATTAAATTGCAGGCAATTCGACAGACTGCATATTGAATCTTGTTCTTTAAAAAAATTGAGCAGTCGAATGTGGTTTGCCAGGTGGCGTATCCTTCAGACACCTCTTCTGGAGTCAGTGATCTCCTGTGATCCACAGTGCCTGTGCTCAGTCTGCCAGAGCCCCTGAACCCATCACTCTCAGGGGGCACTGACTGAAAGTGCTTCAAAGGATGTGTGGTGGGACTGGGTACACCCAGGTTGTGCCTGCAGCAAGGAGGGAATGGCAGGTTTTGAGCAATGCCAATTTTTTTTTTTTTTCCAATACCAAAATGTCGATGTCTATCAGTGATGCTGGCCTGTGTAGACCTAATGGAGTTTGTTTCAAACCTGGGTCTGTTTTCTGTCTCAGTACTACTAAAAAACAAAGGTCATTTATGTGCATGCAGCATATTATATCAAACTTATTTAGGATGTTGATTTGGTCTATTTTGATTATTGAAACTTTGATCTTCGTGTTCTTCAAATTTTTGGATGTAATTTATTCAAAATTATATATGTTCTGCTTTAAAATCCAGTTACCAGTGAGGTATCTAAAACATAATCTTTTTGATGCAATTTAAATATAGCATGCTAAGAGGATCAGTTCAGGGATTCTAGGCCATAAGCAGGAAATTAAATAAAAGGATTTTTTTTTAAAAAATTGAAAAAAATGAGGGGAAAACATGCTTGTTTGGTTTTTAATTTTTCTTGACTATAAGTATTATTGTCTCAAATCTAAGGGAGTCAATGGGGACTTTGGTATCTCTAAAAACCAGGTTTCTGAGTAGGTCAATAACCTCCAGAACAATAATTTTTATATCTAGAAATCCAGTAAGATGTAAAATGTTTACTCTTAACTGATTTTCCGGGACTTTAACTACGCCATCAACAGATAGAGTATGTTTACATATTGGTAGCAGTCAGTGAGTCACTATTTAGTATTTACATTCAGTGATGATGCTGATACCAGATTGTGATATCTCTGCAACTTCCATATGGGATTTTTTTGCGCTGTTGGTCTAACAGACAAGTTTATCTCATCTCGTACCTAGGGTAATATAAAGGATATTTCTCTAGATTTTGTTTGAAGAACAACATTGAATTGTCTGAAGCAAAGCATATGTGGGGAAAATGGTTGCATGACATCTTTTGGCAGTATTTTTGTGGCAAATGCTGAAATTGCTGGAGTTTTTCAGAGCAAATGTTGCCTATCTGAGATAAGAACTTGTGGCAAGTTTATCTTGGCCCGATGTCAGGTGCTCTATCGTCCCCCTCCCCAACTGGACAGAGTAGGGAAAATATAGTTAAAGGCTCATGGGTTGGGGAGAGATCAATTGCCAGTTGCTGTCACGGGCGAAGCAGGTTGGAGTTGGATCTGTTACTGAAGATTTACCCACTGGTAAATCACTGCTGGCCACTCCCAGTTGATCTTCCTTGTCCTTCGTGTCCCTTAAAATGTATTCCAGGACTGGGTGCTCCGACACCTTCCCAGGTATTGAGGTGAGGCTAACCAGCCTCTGGTTTTCTGTGACCTTCCCTTAGGGGAAGTACCAGGATCTCACCTTGTCTGCCAGTTGTTCCAGAAAAATTTGAACCAATTACTTGCAAATAAATCTTGCTAACTGTCAGTTTATGCTGGAAAATCCTAAAAATCTCTTCCTGTTTAGCAGACTATTTTGATTTGTTAAGTATTGCTTAAAATACCGGCATCTCCTAAATTCAGAAAATTTCCGGAATTATTTGGAGTTGCTGAGAATTGTTTGCATGTCAATTATCTCTCTATTCTCCAGTAAGTACAACAAAAGCAGTCCCTTAAATAGAATCATTACTCTTACTTAGTAGCCATTAGTTATTCAAGGAGCCAAAGCTAATTGCTTTGTATTCTAGTGATCTTTCCTTCCTGCTGTCTGAGGACACGACTTCTGGCCAGGATCCCAGCAATCCTCCTCCAGATGTCTCCTCTCCTCGTGGCTTTCCTGTGCCAGGGCCTCCCTTAGCTCTGGACCGCGCTCTCTGCTACCGCCTGCTGCGTGATGGCCAGGCGGAAGGACTGGAATCACTGGGAGGCGATGGGGAGAAATGTTGGTGTCTCTAGCCCGAGGCAGCGAATCTTTCAAGGCACTCTGAGATGGTAAAATGCATTCTGTAACAGGTTCAGACCTAAAGGTCTCTTACAGGCAGGCCCTAGGTGGATTCCGTGACTGAAATAATGGGATGCAGAGGCTGTTTCTCTTTTAAGATGAGCTTTTCCTGCAAGGCCTAAAAGACAATCACCGATTTGCAAGATTTGGTTTCTCTGCCTTTCCCTGAGCTGCAGAGCAAGGTGACTTCTGCTTTAGGGGAGGGAGCTGTTGTTCAATCTCTACTATTCCCCACTTCCATTACGAACGCCTATTGCCACTGGTACTGATCCTTTATAGCTCCTGAACAGGAAGTATGCATCCTAAACAGGGTGTGGGAAACACTGTTCTGCCAGGCAGGAAGAACATTATTTGTGCCAATCCAATGATGAGGATACTGTGAGAGTTGGAGATAGCATTTGTCGGCAAACTGACACATCCCTCGTACCAGTCTGTGCTACAGAAAATTAAATACGGGTTTATGGTTGTTTTATTCACCTTCCAGATCTGTCTGTCCGAGTGACAAACACAAACCTCGATCAAGAAGCCATCTTTTCTGAGTCCTCTTCTTCTGTTGCCTACTCCACATGGCTTTGCAGTCTCAGCTGCTCAGACTTTCTGCCGACTGAGCAGGTACCACAGAAGTGCAGCCGATTCTCCTGAGAGCAACTTCGTGCTCCGGGGAGGTAATTGCTACATTTTCCTCTGTGGTAACAACTTTGAGGAAGCGCTGGCCACGTTGAGCTTTGGCCCCTTTGAAGATAAGGCTGGCAGCCATTCTGAATAACAACATTAAGGGATGTTTGTCATGTTTCTTTGGGGCTGGTTTATAATAAAATGTTGGCATCATTAGAGCAGTACACAGTTTATAAACCCCTACACTATATGAAGGCAAGGGTGGAAAGTAACTGATTTGTTGTGCATTGCCCTCTCTGACAAGTTTCTCCTCGGAGGAGTATGTAATAGTGGGCACCTGCTTCCCCTCTGTGAAAGGAAACTCCTGAAACTGCAGGTGTAGGAAATCTGATATGATGAGCAAGGAGATAATTTAGAAAGAAAGTCCTTGCACTAAGCATAGCAAGTACATAAAATAGAAAAGGGCAAGATGTATTTTTAATCTTCTGCTCTATTTGCTACAAGATAAATAGATAATTAAAATGATATTAGTGACTCTTCAGATTCACTTTAGCTTGTGTGTTTGGGGGTTTCTATTTCTGCTTGAGAGGCTTGGACAGGACCCTCCCTTCCCAAGCAGCCCGTGAGAGGTACAGCACTCCCTGCCGTGGTATTTCATATGCAGAGTATACCCTCAGAAATCCACAGTGGAAATGTGTGGATGATCTCCCTGAGCGTAAGTAAAAAGATTCGGTAAATGGTATAACAGAATATAATAGATAAGTGGTGTAGCAGCAAAATTGACTCTTGTCTGTCCATGGGCAAAAGTCTCTGGGCTTCCCTCAGCGTGTGGCCGGAAATCCGCTATATCGCGCAGAGAATCCGTGTGCCTTGGCAGCCCTGCAGGTTAAACTTGATTGCCCACCCAGAACTCCTATTGTAATCCTCAGGGAGGCTTGGCTGCTTCTGCATGCACTCCACTGTCCCTTAATTGATTAATATTGCTTCATTTATAAAGTTCCACTGGCAAGAGGTGACATTTGTATGGTTGCATTTGGATGGTGTTTGATATATTGCTGAGTACAGAATGGCTGTCAGATTTGACAGCACAGTAACGGCGCTGCCCATATTTTATATGCAATTGTGCAGAGTGATTTGGGCATTTCTGAGTTTGAAAGCCAAAAAATTCTTCTTTGATCTGCACACAAATTAATTATTTAGAAGAAAAGCTTCACAGGTTTTCCCTTTTGGCTTTACATAGAACAGGAGAAAATTGGACCTGACATACGTAGGGAAAATCTACTGCTCTATAGGAATCATTCCCTGGATTTACACAGGTGCCACACAATAACATTTATTTATGTGTAAAAATTCATCTATTCATCTATGCATCTATTCATATTGATGGTTATATTTGTTGATGTAAGAACTGCACCAACATGACTGGTAGAGTCCCAGTAAGTAGTAAGCAAGAGGTTTTGTGTGTCTCTAGTGATAGTGCTTGGACTTTTCTGAATGCCTGCTTATACATGAGCAAAGAAGTTATTTGTAGAAATCTCAGCACGAAATAATTGGGTTTGCCTCATTTAATTTAAAAGTATCCATTGTTAATCATGTGGAAAAGGTAATAAATAGCTGTGAGGTAGAGCAAATAATTTTTTTTTTGCTTTAATTATTTTAAAGAAAAGCAAATACACCATTTCAGTGAAAGGTTTTTTTAAAGATTTTTTTATATATTTAGTTTGATCTTTAATTATGATTTTACCTTCTTAAAAGGTAAGAAAAAAGCCTTCTTAATATCCTCATACTTCTTTTCCTGGTGTTTTTAAAAGAAAGCTTAGGATCAATGAATCAAGGTCTGGTTGACATGCAAATTCAAGTTTTGCAGACACTGTCTCTTTGCTGTTGGATTTTGGACCCAGACACAGCTTCCAAAGGAGGAAGCAGCTTCTCAAGCCTGAGGCAGCCCGGAGCGCCTGGCCTGGGGCACTTGTGAAATCGTTGGTGAGCTGTGCCTCCAAGTGAAACAGCTGTGGGAGGAGGTCCACGAGCTGTGAAGAATCTGTAAGGACGAGGAAGCCATCAGATGACAATTCTCTGAGGCCCCAGCCAAAATACTGCCAGGGCAGGGGAGACCTGAGACGTATCAGGCATGGCTGAAGGGCACTGGGGCCTTTGGGGATGGAGGCGGTGTCCAGCTTGGTTCTGTCACCGGAGGAAGGGTCTGAGGATGACTCGGATCACTCGGGTTGTTGCCTGCTCTGAGAAATCAGCATTCCTGGGCACTGCTCTGACCAGTGCAGTGCTGGGAACAAGCACGAATTAAAATAATTAGCGTAGTTACAGAGCCCTCACCTCTCTGGGGCAGTGAAGGCGTGGGGGGAGAGGTCACCTGGTTGGAGTGCTCCAGAGGAGGGACCCACCGAGACCAAATCCCGCTGTTGCACACAGTTTTCTCTTAGAAATCCAATAGCTTCTCAAACTGAATGTAATCCAGTGTCATTTCCCACTGCTGTAAAAGGAGAACTAAGGTTATAGAAAGCTGAGACAATGGTGGTCATAAAGGAGGAAGTAGCAAGTATAAGATACAAAGGATCCAAATTTGCCAAAGGTATTGGTAAGAGAATGACCTTACTTTAAAAAATTATTCCTCTGTTCACATCTTGGATATTTTTGGTTTTGAAATGTTTAGCAAATATCTTTAAAATGCTGTCATGAAAGAGAAAAGTAGCTTTAAAAAGTAATGAAAAATCTTCCAACCATACAGAAAAACCCAGTACGTAACAAGCCAAAATTATGTGCCACCACAAATACAATGTTGAGGCTAGAACGTCAATAAGCAGTGAGAAAATACTTCAGAATATAAGGGTAAATTGTGTACTTTGATATCTAGTAATGCTAAAAAGATACACAGGAATGGGATGCCTATTTCACTATCAACAGCTGATTATATTTAAAATAAATATCTTTATATAATTTTATCATAAAATAATAGTGTTCTATTTATTGAGGACCTGCCTGTTCATACTTTAAGGGGTGTGTTACATGACTGCATGAAGCATGCCAGCTAGAAATACTGCTTGGGTTTTTTAAAATATGCTAGTAGTCTCATGGGTGAGTAATTTCTATCTGACATTTCGAGAGCTTAAGAACAACACTAGGTATCTGGAGCTGATACTGAGACAGCATTTTAACCTCTTCCTCATGTGTTTATTTCTGTTGCTTTAACAGATAGTAAACATTCAGTAATCTTGGAATCCAATGTGATAAGATTCTTTAATTTTCCCTCACCAGCCAGGCCATCTAGCCCACAAAGTCTGATTTAACAAACAGAAAAAATAAAAAAGGAAAAGAAAAGAACTGGATTTGTTTTCATAGTGATAAAGTTTTATGGACAAGCTCTTGCTGTGTGTAGAGTTTTGAGTGAGCACACTCTGTGTGGCACACTTTTGTGGAAAAAGGGAATGGGCTCTCCCCTGCCGAGCAGTACAGCAGATCAACAAATAACCTGCTCACTTATCAGAGCTGGGAATGCAGGGGAAAGCATTCGCAAGAAACTCCCAAACTCAGGTTAATGAGCAGTCTTACTGCACCTAGAAGACGGATCACAGATGGGTGTTAACACTTTTCTCAGTCTGTTGCATGTGCATGGAATAAATGAGGGACATTTAGTGTGAATCAAGCCAGATACTCTGCATTTTTAGCGTGTTTTGGAAAGGTAGTTTACAGCATCTGGAAAATGTAGAGTGGAGATTTCTGTCAGCTAAGAACTGTGCTACTGACTAGAAACCAGTTTGGTGCTACCTTCAGCTCAGCGAAACAAGATTTTAACTCCAAATAATGGAAGTGACAGTATTCTGCTATGCCTGTTTGTTGCTTAATAGAGTCAGTAATCCACATCATCTTTTAATTTCTCTGTGATGGAAATTTAGGAATAATGGAAAGAATGCAGGAATAGACAAAAAAGATAATTTTCTCCAGCCCCTAAAACTACCCCAATAGATGAGAAGAATGACTATTCATAGCGTCAAGCAATACCAGGCAATCTGTTCTGGGGCATGGAATAACTCTGTTGTTTTTTTTGCTGATGGGAACATTTGTCATTTGCAATTGCCAGACTGCACATATGTTGGCATTAGATAAATTCTCAGTATGCTTCTTGAATATTTTCTGCCTACCAAATGATTTGTGGCTGAAAACAAATCTGAGGGTCTCCTGTCTTCTCTAATAAGCGAATCAGACAGTTCTGTTCCCCCCTCAGTCTGTGGGAGTACAAACCCATGCCTCTTAATGTTTCACCAGGGTGCACTGATCACCCTTCAGCTGCCTCCTAGTCTGTGCAGAAATGCTCCTTTTTACAGTCTCATTGAAGCTGTGACACAGTGCTACAAGATTCATGGAAGGGAAGTAAAGCAAATGAGAAGGATCACAGCCCTCTAGCTTCTGGGATAGGGTATTCATCTGGGAGGTCGAAATATATCTCTGTTAGGTCCTGCAAAAAAACCTAGCTCAGTAACGTTATGTTGTGCTGCCATTTAAACCCAGGAGTAATTCCGGATTTACTTGTGTTACACTGTCGCCAGCATTATTATATTCACACATACTTGGGTGCAGTTTAAAAAGGATTCAATTGTCTGTCCTAGTGGACTTAACGTAGCACCAAAATAGGGAAGTTGGTTAGCAGGGTTCAAGGGAGCTTCGTGGCTGTAATGCTGTGTTCATTACAGACCTTTGCAAAAACAAAAGTACTAAATGCTTACAGACCTCAGTGCTAAAATCCTGGAGCCAACTGCTTGAAAGAATGAGAAGGATCACAGCCCTCTTGTTTTTGGTTTTTTTTTTTTTTTTCCTACAGTGAACTAATCTAAATGGAGACAGTGTTTACTTCTATATTCTGGCTGACAAAAAGAAAGGGAAAACTGATTTCAGATAGTTGTGTGTAATTCATTATCTTGTTCTGTGTTATTTAGATAGTCCTGGTATCTGTGACTTCCACCTGTTACATGCCAGGGAAAGCAGCGCATGCAAAAGTGTGGTAGAAAATTGTCTTTGTGTCATTTTCTTTCCGTCTTCATTCGAGATCAGCTGCCTTTTACACTGACTCTGAGCCAGTTTTGTGTGCTCACATTGCTTCTAATTTTCTCATGGGTATTAATTATAACTTCATTGGCTGGAAGTAAAGTTCCTGCCCTTTCGGAATTGTCATTGTGTTGCTGTCATGATTCCAGAAAGCAAACACTGTGCTTGTTTCCCTCTGGGAGTAGCCGTCCTTTCCTGTTTTGGAGCAGAGTCAGTCTCACCTTTAACCACTATGGTAGCATCACCAGATTTTCACAACCAGCATTATTAGCTTTTAAAATTTGATAGCTGTTGTTTTGTTGGGTTTCTTTTTTTCTTTTTTCTTTTCTTCCCCCGAGATGTATTATGTATTTGCCTCTCCAGGGAAACAGTTATTCTGTATTCTGCCTGCTGTGTCAGATAGAAGGAAGAATTTAAAGTCTTCCAGTCATCATTATCCTTCCATCAATTTAGGGCAAAAATTCCCTGGATTAACTTAAATACTTCAATTTAAAGAAAACAGATGAGATCATGAATTCTCAGTGAACACCAATGAGGTGTCTCATGACCTGAATATGAAAGATAAATCATTTTATGGGGAAGTGTCTGTGAAGCGTAATTTTGGATCAGTAATAGGCCCTGTTTGAACCCATTGTGTTATCAGTAATTTTGAAGAACTCTGTGCAAACCAGCTTTCCCTCCTGGTAGTACCCGTGAGTAACTTCCCGGGATGGGCTGGTTGCTGGGAATTGCAACAGTTCTGTCTGTGGCTGTAAGGACTGCGAACAATGCCAGGAGAGAAAGCTGGTTAATAAGTTACGGTGCCCTCAGGCTGGTTGATTGTGAGTGACCTGGATCACGGCTCCTGCTTTACAATGAAGCAGTTCGCAGTTTGGAGGCCCACTTGGAAGTGTGTTAGAACATATGCAGTGAAAAGCCAGTGGAAAATTAGCAGCTCATGTAGAAGAGAACATTAATGCAGAAAAGTAAAGAGCAGACTTTCAGAGGTCACAGACTGGTCTATTCTTTTTTTTCTTTTCTTTCCTTTTTTTTT
>VWZN01008159.1:0-49278 GCA_013396955.1 Regulus satrapa | reverse complement strand
GTGTTTTTTTTTTTTTTTTTTTTTTTTTTTTTTTTTTTTTTTTTTTTCCTGTATTCTGGAATTTGGACAGCACAGTTGGCTGACAGAGGATCTAATTAGAGGTCACACAGGGCATGAGACTGGCAACTGTCACCCTCCTGTGGGAACAAGTTTGGGTCTTCGGGCTTGCTCAGGAGTACAAACGCGATAATGAAGAGAGAGACTGGTATTACTGTTTGCAGGCTTTCTGTCCTATCCCACTTTCTTTGGTCAATGAATTCCTACCAGGGAAAAGTTCTTCTTATTTTGCATTTCCTGTGCATTGTCTTTATTTTTTCAGCCCCACCATATGTTTCCAGTGAATTTTGACAGAAGACTACTGCTTGATGTTTATTTAAACAGTTTCATCTTCAGAACACAGTATAAAGGCCGTCTGCTGCTTGCAAATTGTCGCTAGGCTGGAGTGGCAAATGGTGTTAGTTTCACTGCAGCAAAAAATGGAGAAGTGACTCATCCATGATTGCAAAGTTTGTTGGCATTACTGCTACAGAAAGCACTCTGTACTAAACAGTCTCTAGAAATGGTTCCTGGCAAAGGAATTCCTGTCTTTATCAGAAAAAAAAAAAATTTAAAATGAGGAATTTGATGAGAGTCAATTAGAATTATCTTTTCAAGCTCCTCCTCTTCTGACTACCAAGCCTCATCCCGAGATGGCTGACTTAGCCAATCCTCTGCTGTGACTAAGACTTCTACCTGTGGTGATGCTCTTGCTATTAGTCTTCTTCCAGTCAACCTTTTTATCCATCTTCATTCGCTCCATGTGCTCCCTTGCTCCATATCTACTGAGACAGAAGTGCACAAAGCAAAGTAGGAAACTGCCAGAACTGAGTCCTGAAGTGCATGAGATGACACTGCTGCCTGACCTGCGTTCTTGGAGACTGGGTGCCAAGCCGAGAAGGACAACTTCCTTCTTAGTTTTACAGTTCAGAAATGGGATTTTGATTTTAGCAATTCAATGCATTTGCCAACATCAGCTGATCTTTGGAAATCACGTTCCTAGGCAATGCATTGTAAAACAGATAAGCATAAATTAACGGATAAATTGTAGGATTTACTGCATAAATTACAACACTGCATAAATTACTGTGTTTTACCTGCCCTTTCCATCATTCAAGCTACTGCAGCTTCACCAATTCAATTTATCCTGCCATCTAGCATCTGTGCTTTGCCAGTGGCGTGGGGAGAAGTGAGAGAGCGCAATGAAGAAGTCGTGACTGCGGAGCGGCGTGTGGAGCGGTGGCTGTCGCAGGGGGAGCTGGAAGCGGCTGCCGCAGCAGAGCCTGTGCCGCAGTGAGTCAGGGAGCCGAGCACAGCCCGTCCCGGTGAATCACCGGCTGCGGGCTGCGCCTGGAGATCCCTGCGCTCTGCGCCGCCGCTGAGGCACTTCCAGCTCGCCTTCAGCAGAATTGGAAGCCCCTGCTCCCGTCCCCACCTGCACAGCGGGTCCTCTCCGTTTGCCGAGAAGAAATCAGGCTGGGCTGCGCTCCGGGAGGCTGGGAAAGGTCTCTGCAGCCGGCAGTGGAGAGCTGCGGATCTCTCCTTCTGCTCTGCGCAGACAGATGGAACTGATTGCTCAAGCACCTTTGGCCCGGGATGATCTTTAAACACCACAAATAACATGTTTTCTCTCTGAGTAGTAAATTTATATCCCAGTGTATTGGGGGGGAAAAAAAGAGAAAGCCTGATAGGGTTCCATCTTCTGGGGCATTATGTTCGTCAGTCAGGCTCATTTTCTGCATATTGACTGTACGTTTTCATGTTCATTGTTTTGTGTTGTTGCTCAAATAGCTTCTACACTTCATACCAGATCTAACTGGGCTTCAGTGGTGGAAGAGTTATTCCTGATAGTTATCCCGCTTCACCAAAATTAAAGTAGTGGATATGTTGGACAAATTCCAGATACATGGATAAAAAATATGTAAATGGGTTTTGTTGAACACCTCTGCAAGCATATGTGTGCATATACATATACTTACACACTTTTAAAGGAAAAAAAAAGGTAATTAAGAAGGTAATCTAAAAAGAAAGTACGATTTCCCTGGTATTAGCCTAATTTATTGGCCCCACCCAGTGCTGAGACATAGTAAACAAAAAGCTTCATTGCAGCTGTGTGCATCCAGCTGTGGAAGCACAGTACTTCAGCTGCAACTCATGAATGTGACTTTTTCTGTATTGTACGGTTGGGAAATTATTTCGGTGCTGAAAAACAGAGCTCCCTGTTAGTTTGTATCAGATGAAATTAGATCTGATACAAGCATTATTACAAAACGCTTTTCTGAAGAGTGTGACATAAAATCATAGTTCTCCCACATCCTTTTTGTTGGCTTACAAGTTTGCTTTTATTCTGTCTTTCAGAGAATTCTTAAGGCCAAAACCTTAGCACCTCTTTGCCAAGCATTTGAATAAATTCAGAGCAGTTTTAGTAATCAGTCATTTTAGGATGGCTTTGAGTATTTTTGGAGGCTGGGTTCCAGTAATTTCTCTCATCAGTCTATTGTAGAGTAAAATTAAACATGAGGTAGTAAAAGGGTGTTAATCTCCATTGGATTCTCTTCTTGGAAATGGAGGAGACTAAGAAGCAGAAATGTATGTTTGGTATTTAAGCAATGCTGTGGAACGGCTCCTGGGTATTACAGCAATATTGTGAGGCTACATCCCTAGCAAGGCATCATTTATTCACAGTGTTTGGCTTGGTAAAGCTGTGTTGTCATTACTGAGATAGAGGATAAAGCATTGAAACTCTAAGGATCTTAGGGAAAAATGTCAGCTGATGGTCTGTAGGTGTGGGAGTTGCTGAAAATAAAGCAGTTGAGGCACTGGATTTTAAAATCTGGATGCAAAATCTGTGGAGATATGAGCAGAAAAAAAAGGGGGGGGCTTTATTTTGTTACAATAGATGCTAACTGTAGATAATTTGTTTTTTCTTAACCACTGGTTACAAAGATAATAGTAGATTTCTTACTTTTGCTCTGTCATTATGGGGAATCTGCTCCAGTGCCCATCCACCCTCTGGTCGAAGAACCTTTTCCTAATGTCCATCCAGTCTGAATGTCCCTTGACACAGCTTCATAACATTAAGTGTTATCAGGGATTGTAATTATGTTTAATAGGATTATCCAGGAATTTTTGCATCACTTGCCATCTATCTGCAGAAATAGAAGAATTGTTTGCAAGTGTTGTGATTCAGGCCTGAGTCCATCTGCGCGGGGGAATGTAAAGAAAAAACACATTCAAAGGAGTTTCTGTATGTAAAAGCGTTCTAAATGCTTACTCAGTATCTATCACTTTATACAGGCTCTGGGTTACATACAGGTCTCTTTCTGTACATTCTCTCTACGAACCTTTTTCACAGGCAGAAACTACCAGACCTGTAGTGTGCCATTACAGTGAGTTTTGGTATTTTCTGGCTTTTTCTCTCAGTCTCCCGGTGTGGCCGGAGGGTTACTTTTATCCGCCGCTCTCCACTGGAACATAAACATGGCACCTTAGGCCAAGCATTCTATTTCTACGTGAAAATAAAAGAGCAGAAATATCTACACAGCGGCCACAGCTTTTGTTGACGACACAGATCTTTCCCTCGATCCCTCTCCCTAATGAGAAGTAATGTTGCCATCTGCTGGCAGAGGATGAGGACAGGCTGCTTCTGGTGCTTTCTTTATAAAGCTTATGTGTTCCCTTGATGAGTTACGAATCCTTTCTTCCCCCCCGGGTTTGATTCATCGATCTTGACCATATCTTTTCCACACCGAGGCAATTATTTCTGTGTGAGGTCCATGAGTTATTTATGAAGGTTTAAATCAGAAAACCGTCTACATAGAAAGTTTTCCTTTCAAGTATCCCGTGGCCTTGTCTTCATAAAGGAGTTTATTAAAACATTAATGATGTGATCCTCATTATGATTTAATTAATTGGTGAAACAGTGTTAATGCAATTTTTTTTCCCCTATGACACAGGGAATAAATTTATACATTTGCTGTAAAACCAGGAGGTCCTTTTCACTGCCACCTTTGTAATAAAAAAGTCTTCAGGTCCTCTAATCTCAGTCAGAAGTCTCAACAGTGGAGCCGACAGGAAGAGACAGCTGGTCCCTCAGACGCCGCTCATCCGTCTGTTTATGTCTAGTTCATTAATGAACACTGTAAAATATTGTCTGGGAATGTTGGGACTGCAATGTTGGGGCTGCATTGCTACTCTGCAAGGATGGGGATACCAGAACAAGAGTCTGATCCAGTGCCAGTTGACACATTCTTCTTCGCTCTTGAAATGTGTACTCCTTAGATACCCCTGACCCGGGGCACTGTCTGGAAAGATAGAGAAAAAAAAACCCACTAATGGCTCTCTGACACATTTAACGTTGGATGCCATATCTGGCAGGTTGTTCCTAGGTCTTCTCTTAGTTTAGCTTGTAAGAACAACTCATATTCCTCCTCTCAGTTTGAGGGAAACTTCTCAAGACTGGCTTCACTTTAATTCGCAAGACTCAGTTTTAAAATCTTTTCTCTCAAGCCGCTGCCCCTTGGAAAAATAATTTTAACTCGTATCTTGGATCAGTTTTATAATCCCATTTTGCTCATTTCCTCAGATATTAAGTGTTAACTCAGTGGAACTCCTGGAAATGTAGGATAGGAAAAAAACCCCAAAAACCCAAACCCCAAAACTCCAAAACAGCAACAAAAAAAAGGGCAAAAAACCCTAAGCAGCCCCCAAACCACCACCACCAGCTGGGAGTGCACAAGAGAATGGTTTCACCTGAGAACATCTGAAATTCTGTTCACAGTTGACTAGCAGATGCTGAGAAGCATTAAAAGGAAAACTTATAATAGCGATACTCAAATGAAAAGGATAAATTAGAACACACAGCTTTTTCTGCTTATCTGAAACATACTTTGCTTTAATACAGTACCATTTGGCTCTGTTGTTTTTTGTCTTCTGAACCCAAAATAACGATACTCTTCCTCTTTTCATAAAACTGCTGATCCTGAGGAGACAGACAAATAAAATTTCCTGGTTTGACATTGCTTAATTTTGCAGACTTTATGTATGTTACAGGATGCTAAAGGCCCAGGCCTTTTGAAAGCTGTGGGAATGCTTTTTCATGAGTAACCACAGAGGGGCTCTGAAGGGTGTGTGATACCACACTGTTCTCTTCGAAAAAGAGAGCAGGATTTCTGATGTTGATCAAGTTCACCACTGGATGAAAAAAGATGCGTTTTGATTGGAAATGGAATATTATAAATTTCTTCTCTGCACAAAAAAATGCTATGTCTGATGCCCAGACATCAGTTAAGTGTTGGATATCAAATTCTTCTGACTATAGGAAGGTGTAGATTTTTATTAACATATAAATCTCATCAGCATGATAAAGTGGTGAATATAAACAGTACAGTGTCTAGGGAGAAATCGTTCTGACTTCTCGGGGTTTTGGAAATGAAAAGCTAAGTTGTTGCAAATTCTGCTTAAGTTCAAGGAAGGATGAGGAAGGAAACGTGGCAAGAATTTGCGAAGAACCCTCACTAGTTCTACGCTGCTGGCAGCGTGGACAGATCTTGCGAGCTCCCAGATGGCAGCTGCTGCACGACATTGTTTGAACTGAAAGCTTTCCTCCTTCCTTGTCTCCCGGGAGAAGCCACCGGTTGGGGCTGCTGCACATGACAGAGCACGCCTGACATGCTTCTAATGAACAGACTGCTCTTCAGGCAGTGTCTGCTGCACAGAAAGTATTTGTCAAACCTCCTGCAGAAGGAAAGAGGATTAATGCAGAAAATGAAAGCTAATCCTCCCTGCCCCACACGGTTGAAACTGGATCAGAATTTCCATTGCTTCTTCATATGCTCAGTTTTGTAAGGGCAGAAAGGGAGGGAGGAAGAGGAGATTCCTTGGAGGTAGTTGAGGGACAAAGCTCGCACCATTCCATCCCCAGGCCCTGCAGGAAGGTGGATGGTCTTTGAAATTGGAGGACCGTAATAGGAACATGCACTGAAGTTGAAGTAGGAGGCTAAAGCATATAGAGTTAATTTGGGGGAGGAGTGAAGGAGTGGGGTAAAGTGAGCAGAAAAGTAAGGAACTGGGAGTTGAGAGGGAAGGGACTAACAGGAACTTGGATGTCCTGAATTCTAGGGCAGAATTTTTCTGTAACCTAGGTTATTTCCTTTAATTTTATTTGCTCTTTAATTAAATCACGCATCCCCTTATTTCTCTGTGTTTTGAAGAGTCTTTTGTTCTGCCATGTCAAGTTTGAGTACTTGGGCAAATTAAAGATAGACCAAAAGAGATATTAAAAACCCAATCAATGAATGTTCTGTGATTTGGGTTTTCAGTAGGTCTGCTGACAATGCCCTGCACCTCTGTGAACTGACACTGCAAATGAAATCCTTGCATAGCCGATACTCCTATTTTCTGCTGCAGCCTGAGAAGTTTATACATAAACCTGAGAATGTCTTCACCACCAAAACTGTGGGAATGTGGTGGTGGAAAAATCCCTCCATTCCTGCTGAGGCTAAATAACTGTGAGGAAGTCAGCAAAAGGTGACCAGAGGGAGCTCTGATAGGAAAGAGGGATCCCGGTTAGTTTAGAAGTGAGAAACCCTGACCACAAGGCTTATATTGTTTATTTTATCCAATTCCTTCTGATTATTGTGACTGTCAACCCATCACCATTGTGATTGATGAAAACTAATCTGAAATAACTTCCTGAGATTCTATGCAAATAACTTTGAATCCTTTCTTAGTCATATTAAATCTCCGTGTTTACCATTCAATTTTCAGATGGTTAAAACCAACTGTGTTCCACCTGAGTGGGACTTCAAACAGAGCCATAGCTGTGGAACAGTAGATTCTATTTTACTCTGGCCCTTTTTCATGGATATTTAATTGCACTGCATGCAGACACTCCTGATTTGAATTCTCTATTAGGCTATCTCAAGCCAAGTTCTACTGAAGAACGATTTGAAATGGGCACAAACAGTTTTGATTTTCTTTGAAAGTGGTGAAACAAAAGGGTAGAATCAGTGTAATGGCTTGTCCAGAAAATCTGTTGTTGTCAAAAATGTTACTAGCTCAAATGCCAAATCCTCTTTTTGTATAAAATGTGAGAAGTTTCAAAATACACTGTATTTTTTTAATGGCGATTTCTGCGACAGCTTCTTACATGGCCCTTAGATTTCCAGTTCTCTGTGTTCACCCTGAATCTTTTATGGAATTTCTCAGCTGTCAGTTTTGGCCACAATAGCTAAACTGAATTAGCTAGATCTACCCAAAATACAGCATTTACTCCAATTTGGGTAAGTTTGTTCTAAAAAGATAAGATTTTTCCTCCATTATTTGGAATGTACAAAGTAAATATTTACACAGTGGCGATAGTAGCCATAAGGTTAACAAATTCACATTTATAATGAAAATATTACCCCTGCCTAATTGACTTTAACATTGAATTTTTTTAGAAAGTATTTGAGTTGAAGAATATCGTTGAAGGAGAGGTTATTCAATTCTTGGCACAACTGGTTCATGTGTGGTTGGACTCTTCTATGCTACTGCTACATAATGGAAGAACTGGATCTTGGAATGTTCTTTGAAGGAAAGTAATCTTAGGCATTAAAATGAGATATATTTAAGTGGTTAATGCATTAATGCTATTTAACATTGGCTCAACATTACTGTTTGGGCTTTTTTTTTTCCTCTTCATGTTTTAAAATTCTGTTTGTAGCTCTGCATTCAATCCAGATGATTTAACAGTCCCTTCATTTCAGTGTAATGATCATAACAAAGTACCCTGCACAACAGAATCATTGGCATTTTACCTACAGTCACAGTCAAAGTTCATTGACCTGCTCTGCTGCGTACAAACATGATATATTAACCTCTGTGAGGACTGCCTTTATTTAAGTTACAAGAAGAGGCTGCTCTTCTTAGGAAATGATTAGTAGAATCATATAATCAGGGAGTTTTAAGAAGAGCATTTCTTTACAAAACCGGAACTTCCTTTCCTTGAACCAGGAACTTGCCATAAGTCAAATCACAAACGTAAGGATGGGTGCAAACTCCGCATATAGGCACTCTCATAATTGTAATTTTTTTTATCAGCTGTGGCATGCAGCTGTTGTTAATTCTTCAACTCCTCCTGGAGCGTGTATTGTTTGTTCCTTTTGGAAACTGGGCGGAGATTAAATAATGAGTGTCTTTACTGGGTGTTTACCTTGGGCCAGGCAGCTCTTTAATGACTGCTGTTCTTTCTCTGCTGTACAAAGAGTGTTCATTTTCAGAGCCTGAGGATTCCAGTATCTGCAGAATCTGAAGAATTTAAAACTACTTCAGAGCATTCAGCTTCTCTTCACTGCTGTTCCCAAAAACTAGTCTGAATTTTTGGTACAAAAGTCATCCAATTTTAGAGATGCTTTCCTCCACAGATCCAGTCAGTGAAAAATTAGCATGTCCAATAAACTGCAAGTACTTATCTCTGTTGTGATGAATAAAATATCATTCACTTGGGCTGCATGCTTAAGCAGCTTATTCCAATGCATTTCTAAAAGGCAGAAATCCTTTGTTTAGAACAGAGTTACAGTGTTTGGTGAGATAGTTTTACAAGCAGCAGGCTGTATTTGTGAGCTTAAAAGGACGCTCGGAGAACAGAGCTGGCAATTATTTTCTAGTTTTCACTGTTCTGAAAAGAAGTGTATGAAACATGGTGTGGCATGGTATGCATTTCTTTATTTGAAAAATTGCTTCAGTACTTAAGGAGTAGAATAAATGTTGATGCTTGGGGGTATAAAGCATTTAATAAAACCACATAGTAGACACAGCACAGTCAGTGACTGTGCTCCAGCGCTCTGTCTCATCTCAGCTTTGCTGGTGCAGAATGACCACTGGCACTGATGAAAAAAATATTAATTATTGATGCATTTGATTATGATTTGAGTCAGATGAATGCCTGCCTACAGACACTAGAAAGAACACAGTACTTTCATTTCTACTGCATAATATGTGTACTGCTAAAGCTGTAGGGATTTAACCTCAGTACCATTATTTCAATTGTTTTTCAATTTCTGGCCAAGATATAAAAACGATCTAAATACCATTAACAATTAAAAAAAAATAATGGTCTGAAGTTTATGGTACTATGCAAATCATGACACCTCTTTTAGTCTTCATGCTTTTACTTCTTATGCATTTATATTTTATCCTTTTCCCCTTCTCAGTATTGGTATTTTACCCTTTCCCCAATAATTCTTTATTTTGTCTGATTGCTAGGAAGGCTGCAGTAAAGGTTTCTTTTCAAGCTGGGTTTGTGATGAATTAACTATGACTTTAAGATGACATACAAGAGGAAAAGACAAAGCTGTAATGACATGCACTTATTTATTACCTCTGCCTCTCACTCAATTATTGTTTTAAAATTGAGATGAGTGCAAAGTGCTAGAAGATACTTGGTATTAATGGTACCAAATGGATCAGTCTATATGTCATACATGATTTGGGGGTTTTTTTTCTGATAATACTAATTATCCTGTTGTAGTTCATTCATTATCTTCTTCCCTCTGACAGGAAATATTAGATTGTCCCTGGCAATCTATTGCACTGCAGATATTAACAATATATGTTATTTTCTACTGTCAAAATGTGTGTGTGTTTATTACCCCCTAAAGATGGCCATGCACTTAAGAAAGGCATAACTATTCATTGTATTACCATGAGTAACTCATGAATAAGAAAAAGTTAGAGCTGTAGATTTTTGCCAAGGAAAATTTAACACTTGCTCACACTTACCCAATGCCTGTAGATGTCAAGAAACGGAATACAAATTTTCTCTGGAGTTCAAAGGTAAGAGGAGGTGATTATGCGGTGGAAGTTCCTGGAAATGCCACCATTTGAGTAACTCACACCTAGATTCAAGAAAATAAGAAGTATACTTCAGCAAGCAACCATGTTTGCAAAAAGCAAACGTAAAAAGAGCTTTATGCTTCCACATTCAGATAAATTACAGAATACCTTTCAGTCACATTTGTCTCTATGACAGGAAATACCAGTATGTGCTTATTTGATCAAATATATTTTTACAGTCAGTCTTTCTTAATGTGGCTTTTATTTGTCAGAGAGTCTTTTTTTTCTAACAGTTTGAGGTAACTCTTATGTAAGAAGGATCTACCACCGGTGTCTATAAAATGGTTGTGTACATAAGCAGTCTAGTTTGTAAAAAGGATGAATTTAAATAAAGTAGGTAAATAGAGGTGAGGACAAGCCTTGTCTAAGAAATTAACCCTGTAAAAGAAGGCTACCACATACCCATGTCTTATATAACATCTCACTGCAAAGGTAGAAGAGACAGGAATAAGTAGTCAAGCCTTCAGAGCGAGAGGATTAGTTAGTGTTCAAATTAGTGTGGGGCTAACTGGGACTTCTATTTCACAAGTCCAATCCTGGGAGAAAGTGCTGAATATTGATGTATTTTTCTCTCCCTACAGAATACACTGTTTTTCTTCAAATTTGAAAGAAAAATTCAGATTATTGTTTCTCTGCACTGAGCAGTGTATAACAGCAGAAATTCCTGTGCTAATAGAAATCACTGTAGTAGCTATAGACTGAAAATCTCATCCTGCTTAAGGGAAAATGCTGGTTACGTTCAGAGGAGGTCTGTTGATTATTCATGCAACATAGGAGAAATCTGAAGTGGAGGAAGAAGTCAGGAAAAGGAGAGACAGAAAATACAGCTGTGAGAACAGAGTATATGTCTGCTTAGCAATATCTATGCACTTAAATGTTCTACATAAATTTTATGCAGTTAAATGTTCAGAAGAACTGGTTCTTTATTTTCTCACGATTTTTTTTTCCAAGATGCTGAAATAGACTCTTGAAAAAAAACACCTCACAAGAAAAGCAACCTCCACCCCCAAAATGCAAAACTTCTTAATTTAAAAAGTGATTTGCTGACTAAACATTATTTCTGGAAAGTATTTACCTTGTCTGTGAGTTCTCAAGCCAGTCAGACACCTGTGGGACTGAACTGCACTCGCCTGGTAGCAGCCTTCCAGCAGGTAAAGGGGCCTTAGAAGACTAGAGTGGGACTTTTCACAGGGGCATGTCGTCACAGAACAAGGGGGAATGGTCTTAAGCTGAAGGAGGGTAGGTTTAAATTAGATAATAGGAAAGAATTTTTTACTGGGAGGATAGTGAGGTATTGGAACAGGTTGCCCAATGGATTGTGGACTTCCCATCCCTGGAGGTGTTCAAGGCCAGGTTGGATGGGGCCCTAAATAATCTTGTCCAGTGGAAGGTATTCCTGTCCATGGCTGGGGGCTTAGAAGTGCGTGATCTTTGAAGCCCTTTCCCAACCCACCCGTTACTGTGAGTCCATGATTTGCCCAAGCTGGTGTTTGTGTTCAGCACCATGGCCAGGGCAGAAGGTAGGGGATATTCCACAGGACTACAGGAGTGTGTAAATCATTGTAATAGCAAGTAACCTTTCCATGGACATGTTGCTGGTTGTATATTCAGTAGATGATCAGTAGTATATGATTAGCAAGATTTACCAGGCATGAAACTGCTTGATTTCCTCCTCCTGTAGGTAGTCAGTCATTAACTGAATGTTTGTTTCTCCTGTAAGGCAAGGCTGACAGGAAGGTAAATTGCACCATGTTTATAAACTCTTAATCAGAAGTGAAAGACAGTAATGCCCAAAAGGGACTGTGCCCACGTCCCCTTCAAGAGTGCCTTACTTAGCTTCCTCTGTAGCATCTCAAGTAAGGGGTTTAAATGTTTACTCTAGGAAGCATATTCCAAGTGTGAGAAAAACACAGTAGGCACAAGAAACTCAAAATGGAATATGAAGGTGTAGATTAGCTTTAGATGGTGAATAAATAATATTAAGAATGTGCATAATTATGCTTCTCTTTCTGCCTCTGTATCAAATATAAAAGATCTTTTAGATCTTTTAGATCAAATATAAAAGATCTTTAAAAAAAATTCTAAAAGAATTTTGGGGTTTTTAAAAATGTGATCCCTCCATGAATGCAGTATAGAATATTACAGTGTTACTTTGTGCTTTCTTCTCTATACCACTATATGAACATTTTGAATATCACTGGTCTCCAGGATGGTATTATTTGCTACTTGTCACATTGGTTTCAAGATATTTTTCCTGACAGCTGATAAATATCGTTGTGCCCTTTAGGGAGGAAGACATTTATAAGAAGAAAGGATGGGAAGATAGTGTGGACACACTAGAATTCTACTTTTGCATCCACACTTTATACAGGAAGTTACTGAATTTTATCTACTGTTTTTTATCTCCTCTTTGCATTGTAGGCTAGTTCTGCACTTCTCTTTCAGTTTAGTTTTGTCTCTCCTGGGTAACCTTGGATCTTAACAAATGGTATTAACTTCACAGTTCACTGCTCCTAAACCTTGACAGAGCCCATCAGTTACTTCTGTCTGTTGTGACAACTGACTTTCCTACAGCTTGTTCAAATATCTAGAAGATCTGATCATTCAGAAGGTGATCACCCATGGGAGCTTGCCCTCCAACTACTGTTGAAATGTAGCAGTTTTGTCCTTGAGCTTCTTTACAACATTTAAGGAATGTCACCCAGTCTTGGAAGTTTGTTTAGTGTTTAGTTTATCAATTTATTGTAAAATCTCCTTTTTCTTTATTTTGGATTAATATGCTATTTTGTCTCTATTTCTGCTAGGTTTGGCCTATGAAAAAACATGCTGTTTTTTTCCTCATTCCTGGTCCTTTTACGTCTGTTTTGGTTTTTACTATTTACCTATTTGGGCCTTTAATATGGTGCCTGTAAAGAGCTATGATGTCACTCCTTATTTTGATTGATTCATTCATGGGCATTTCCCATTTTTAAAGTTAAATATTAGTCTGCTATTAATGGCTTTATTACTCCCACAGGTGTGTAATGATGTACATTAAAGCATTATTAAAGCACCTTATATCTCCATTCCATTATATATAGCAGACAGATCTCCACAAAAACACATTGCAGACTCAGTTCTCTGTGCTTGTTACTCAGATTTCCAACAGTGTAATTCTGGAAGTCTCTGCCTTATTGAAAATCCTGTTCTTAGCTAATTAATGTCCATGGGCAAGAAAAACAAAACAATCTCCCCAAACAACCCCAACCCCTATCAATTAAAGAAAAATAAATTGTCATTGCTATAAAGTTATTGCTGTAGAATTTGAGAATCTACCCAGCAAGAAAAGTAACTTTTAAGAAAATATAATGTAGCTAAAAATTCCTCCTCAACCATGCTGTTTCAGTAGCTGAACAATTTACATCCCACAAGGATAAGCCTTTAACTTGTAAAAGAAAGGTGTGTCAGCTTCCTGAAGTTGGTGTGTAACACCTGGGTAGAGGTGCTGTGTCTGTAGCTGCTCTAGGTCTGACTGTCCTTTCTGGCACTGAGTCTCTGTGAGCTGTTACAGGGGAGGTTACAGACTCCGTCCTGGGACTGGGGAGGTATTGAGAGCTCAGGCTCTGTCTCGCAGAAATATGTGTGTGACTAGCAACGCTCATGATCTTGTGAATCTTTTCATTAGGTTTTCCACAGAACCAAGATAAAGGTTTCCAGGAAACTGTGCTGGTTTTGGCCGGGATAGACGGAATTTTCTTCATTGTATCTGGAATTGGGCTGCGTTTCGGATCTGTGCTGAAAACAGCTGTGAACACGGGGATGTTGTGGTTATCCCCGAGCAGGGGTTACACAGAGCACAGGTGTTTTCTGGTCCTCACCCCATCAGCATGGAGGCTGGAGTGCACAAGGAGTTCTGAGGGGACACAGCCAGCACAGCTGACCAAAGGGATACTCCAGACTAAATGGCTTTGTGCTGTGTAAAGTTGGGGGAAGAAGAAGAAAGCCAGGGGACACATTTAAAGTGCAGACATTTTGTCTCTCCCAGTAACCATTGCATGTAAGGTAGTCCTGCTTTCCTGTTGGCTCGTGGAATTTTACAGTACTAAACTTTTTTCTTTCTTTTTTTTAAAATAGCTTTTGATTTTTTACTGTTCTTTTGCAAATTTTACTCATGGTATTTAGTGATTTTTGTATTGATACAGTTCCAGACAGGAAGTAGTTTTGGTGAGATGCATTTGATTGCTACATGGGGTAATAATAAATGAGAATATTAATGGTGGCAATGAAAGATACAAAGTGATTTTTAATTTTTTTAAATCCAAATGACAGTATTTAGGCAATGCTTGTTCTGACATACAAGTCTTGGATTGAATGCAAATAGTTGATATGGATTGTAGAGAGAGTTAGAAACTGAAATCTTCTATTCTTTTAATTTTAACTATATATTTTTGTCACTATCCTGCTCTCTTCCAGCTAATCAAGCCAGAAGGCTTTTTCCTAAGTCTCATGTAGACTGTGCGTGTACTTTTACCTAACTCATGTTCCTGACTCAGTAGCATGCACTGATCTTCTGTTCACATCAGACTCCTTTTACATCTTTTACATTTACTTTCTGACATGGGAGTTGCCAGATTGTATGGGAGTTTCTCAGTAATCACACAAAGAGGATACACCTCCTTAGTCAATTAGAGAATTTATTATGAAGAAAAATGCCATAAGTTAAGCATCAATCACTTCCAAGTTCAGCCAGGTGTGCTTTGTTTGCTGGCCTACTTTAATATTATTTATATAATCGGAGTCAAGATAACGTACAGGATTATATAAATACTGTTAAGCTTCATAAAACCAAATTCTGTTAGTTCAAAATTACTGAATTGCTGCCTGGACCTTTCATGAAAATTTCATCTAGTCATCCCAGTATAGGATGAGGTGAATTACTCTTTTCAAGTTAAAAATTATTCTTCTTGTGTTTGCAGTTTATTTTGGCTCAGTTCCACATGCTAGCTTACATGAGAGAGACCTAACAAGTCCAGGGTCATGACATGAAAATGGCATTTTCAACCAAAGAGGGAGTTTCTTCTAAGACAGATACAAAGTAGCTGCTATTAAAACATGGATAATCCATGTTTTGTAATCTGTATTTCTGTTCATATTCTATGTGTTCAACGTAGGTTTCTTTATAATAAATGCTGTAATTTATATAAGTAGTAGCAAAATTAAATCTAGTACAACATTAGTCAATTCAGGAGTATTTTTTGCTTTGATTTGAATGACTCAAACTACAACATTCCTGTGATGACGAAACAAACAGAAGAAAGCTCCCAAATTTAGGAAATGAAATGAAAAAGTTGAAAAACAAACTTTTCTTTGACATATCTGTATCACCATAAATTTGTTGCAAAGAAAGGGAAATGCCCACTCCCAAATGCCTGTAACTTCAAGAGAAAACATTCTTTTTTCAGGTGAAGCTTAGAAGTATGATTTACTTTTTTTGGTTTTTTTACTATAATGCTCTTCTTCAAGAGCTCATGTCCCTGTCTCTCTTTCAATTTCTGTAATATCCTAAGCCATGCTGAGCACGTTGTGATAAATCTACATTAAATTAATTAATGACCATTATTTATTAATTTCTGTTGTTTTAAGCACCTTTTCTGAATCATGGGTGATTTATTGAAGAATGTTCCCCTCCTGTCAGGGAGTGCTTGGATTCAATACCTCCAGAGTGAATGCGTAATTGCATTGTTAGTTTACTGACAGGCATGTTCAGTCTGGCCTAAAATACCAGAAAAAAGTTTTTTATGAATCATATGGCTCTTGGAGACTGTGAAGAGCTGTAGCTGTAATAACTGATGTACAGGTGTGAGGCACATGGTAAGATTTTGCTAGCAGGGGAGCTCTGTAAGAGGAGACTTGGACGACCCAGTAAGAAGAGACACTGCCAGCCAGCTCCAGACCTAGCACAGCACACAGCTGAGCCCATCAGCCACACTGGTGGCTTGGAAATGTATTTAAGAAAGGTTGGAAATGTATTGAAGAAAGGCTAAAATGCCATGTAGCAGTTAGAGAACAGAGGGAGAAATGTTCTTTTGAGGAGAGGGAGTGAGAGAGCTGCTGGCTGAGGGTTTGCAGTCAGCCAAGATGAACCCATCACAGCTGGAAAAATGAAGATTCTTTGTGTCTAATTACAGATTTGCCAAACTACAGGAACACTTAAAGCAATTGGTGAAGCTCTGTTCTGAACTGGAAACTTTACTCCAGTCTCTGTCTTGGGAAAGTACAGATAAGATATTATCACTTATCTCAGAGACTTGCTTTGATTTAACATTTTTATTAAGATATTTGCCTTTAGCAAACATCTCTTACAGAGTTCCTATGAGATACTTTTCCTCTCTAATGTTTCTAACCTATGTAAGGATTGCCAGAAAAATAACTATTCTTCAGACTGGGCAGAGAAAGGGGGTTGTACTCTGTTGTCCCTCTTCTTCCTGCTCGTTCACATCAGCAGTATTCTGTTGTGTTATGTTCAGCTAAATCTTACTTTCCATGTCAAGATAACAATTCAGCTTTATTATTTTTTTTTATAATCTTCTTCCTTCCATAATCTGAGAAACCTCAAAAAATTTGTCTTGTATCCGTACCAAATTTTCTGTTCCCATGATCTATATCAAATGTTTGGATTAAATGTGATCATGTCTCCCCTTTTCTCCTAAGTGATTCCCTCTAATTTCTGCATTGTAGAGTCATGCTCGTTCCTGCTTACCTGGTCTTTGGAAAAGTGAAAAAAGAAAGTATTCTGTGCAAAAATTAAGTGTTTCAAAATTAGGAGAGAGCCTTAGAGCCCAGGGATTCAGGTATTAAAATAGAATTGATCAGTTAAAAGAGACCTACAACAAACATTGGTCCAACTGTCCGACTGTCTGTGTGTATTCTCACAGGAAATTATAGAATTATAGAATGGTTTGGGTAGGAAGGGGTAGGGTAGATCATTTGCTTACAACCCCCTTGCCATGGGCAGGGAGAGCTCCTGCTAGAACCAGCTTGCTCAAAAGTTGCCATTTAACCTGGCTTTGAGCTCGTACAGAGATGGAGCATCTACACCTTACCTGGCAACCTGCCCCAGTTTCTCACCCCGTTTCTCATGCCCCTTAAAATCACTAATTTCTTTCTAATATCTAATCTAAATCTATCTTCCTTCAGCTTAAATTCATTCCCTTTTGTCTCATCACTACATGCCCTTGTAAAAAGTCCCTCTCCAACTTTCTTGTAGGTGCCTTTTGCCTTTTCAGTACTGGAAGGTCCCTCCAGAGTTTTCTCCCAGCTTTTTGTTTTGTTTTGGTTTTTTGGGTTTTTTTGGGTTTTTTTGGTTTTTCTTTTGCCTGGTGCAGGCATCTCCTTGTTCAGAATGATGGGTGTGTTATGGAGGTGCATATATCAAAATTCTGAGATAATCAGATATTCTGGGTAACAGTTCTTTTGAACATTAATAACCCACAATTTGAAGTTATAATCAGATTTTTTTATTCCAAACGTTTTTAGCCAGTCCTTATGAAATTTGAATGTAAGCTAACCAGACTGAATGGCATGGACTATCAGTCTCACTACTGTCACTTTATAGTGCGATAAATAATGATATGATAATTGACTTCTAAGAACTGACATTTGAAAAAGCAGCAATTTGAAAAGGAAAAGGATGAAGGAATGCTCAAAAATCTTTCTTAGTTTTGCTTTCCTCTTCTCCTCTTTCAGAAGACACCTTGAGAGTAATCTGATCCAGATTTTGAAAATGCATGGAAAGCAAACAGATAGTGCAAAATACAATGGAAGTGTGTAGAGGAAAATTTTTCTCAGGTTGTCTAATTCATCAGCTCACTAAGTGTTCTTCTATCTACATTTTTCCATTCACAATGTCGCCTGTGATTGAGTGCTGTATTGACAATATTGTCTTTTTGATGACTCAAATGTGAGTTATAAAGTAATGTTGTTAGGAAATGTGCATGGCAGCTGGAAGACCTGGGTACGAGTCAGACGTGGTCGCACGCCTGACGCAGTTATTCCCCCTCCTACAGTACAGAAGGCACATTTAACTGCGTAACTGCTGGCTTACATAACAGAAAAATAGTTAAACTTTACCATCACTCTGGCAAGTCTGCTGTTCTTTTGCAAGCACAGCAAATTATACCAGCAGCATTGTAGTGTTCGGTGGTAAGAAGAGGAAGACTAAAGATTCTTAGCATTTCTTACTTCAGATTAACTCGACTTTTCGTAATGTCCTGTGGAACCATCACCATACCTTTACCATGACTCAGAATATTGTCTATCTCAGCTATTTGATATTAAATCTTAAACTTATGAAAATCTGTCACTTCAGTAGAGCTGTTGACTGTGAGCCATAAACTAAGCCATTCCATTAAGAGTTGGGGAAAAATGGGAAAAGTTTAATTTATCAGCCAAGGGAGTAGGCTGGCCATGCTGAATAATACAAGAATATACTGTGTTGAGCGGTAATATTTGAAGTGTCTTTCATAAATTCTTGTTTTGAAAGCTAAAAAATAACTCATAGCAAATGCTGACTTGGAGGCAATACTGATATGCTGCTGCAAGAAGGAAAGAGAGGATGAAGGGTTTGCTCTCCAATTTTTTTGTGACAGTGAGTCTGATTTCCAATATAAAAATATTAAGTAAATGCAAGTTTACTTCAGTTGCACCTTCAGTGTCAATAGGAATTTGGAGTCAAGAAGGTGGTAGAAAATATTGGTAGAGGAAATCTGTAATTAAAACAATTATGCTCACTTTGTTTCTTGTTCAAATTCTCTCAAAGGTCTCCTTGATATGTGAGTTCCACTGAGAGAGCACAAAACTCAAGTTTTGTCTGGAATATTTTCTAGCATCTAAGTGAACCCGTATTTTCAGAAAAAATCCTCTCCAGAGGACAGAGGGAAAAAAGCACATATTTCCAATATTTTCCCCCACTTTTTCCTACAGAGTACATAAAAGATTTAGAAAATTCTGTTCCCCTGGGATAAAATTACCAGATTATGGTATGTGTATTACCAGAGTAAGGTATGTGAAGTGTAATTCCCTTGATGCCTTTTCCATGCCATCTTTTCTTGGCTCAGTCCATTTCCCTGTAGTAAATCCTACACATGTTTGAGCAAAGCATCTAATCTGCTCTAATATTATTTCAAATTTTCAAGTATTTTTTCTTGTGTGTTGATGTAGAAGCTGCTGTGCAGAGGCTTTTTGCAGACTAAAATTTTCTAGAAGCTAAGTGTTGGTAGGAAAGCTTACTAATTGAAATTATTTCCTACATTCCTTCCTAATCTTCACTAATTGTGTGTCACATGTTTATCCCCACTTGCACCTAACTGGAAGAGAAAGAAATATTTTGCAGCTTTAGTCTCAGAGGATGACCTGTTAACTTTCAGAGAAGGAAGCACCATGAGTGAAAAATGGATGCTATTCTTAAAATTTCTATGCCAAACCACTTCAGGAAGGGCATGTGAAGAGCCATCACCAGCAGATACCGTACAATATTGTGTTTGTTGGAATGAAAAGTATTGTGTATAAACCCAAAGGCTGCTCAAGGTGACAGTGGTGAAATTGATTCTGTATCAGTTTTATGTCCATCTGGATGTTGGCTCCTTTGTGTTGGTAATTTTGGATTAATCTGTTGACACTCTTCATGTTAGCATGAAATTCACCCCCACTACTTCTATGTCACTGCTATAACACTTCCATGAACTGTTCAGCCTTCTGCTGCTTGTCTCTGTTGCTTGTTAGGTTTTTGTCAAGATGTGCTATAGAGGGCTTAAATGCCTCAATCAAGGAAATGCAGTGATTGTGTGTGATACATCTCTGAATTCATAATTTCACCAGATTTTACCAGAGCTATTTCAGAATGGCTGCCAAGGGAGCTCCGGCAACCCAGTTCAGACAATCCCTGTGCTTGCAACAAAAGGAGTGATGTGCATATTGTGCAGCTCTATGGTCACGTGTAAGGCTGTGTGTTCTCTGGTGAAATTCTGACAGGTGGAAGAGTAGCAGAACAAAATCCTATGGCCACTTCTGCAGAAAAATATTACTGATGGAACATTGCTGCTTGGTTTGGTGTGATCAGCAACTCAGGATTACAAAAGCAGATATGGAAAAGAACTCAGCCACCAAGTGTAATTGTACTTTTTGAAGTATTCATACAGTGGTTATCATGTGATTGCTGTGGCAAGACTGCAGTTTGATTTTTTTAATAGAAACAGACACCACATTTTTGAAAATGTGTTTATTCTTTCTAAAACGATAAACCCAGTCAGCTCTCAGCTGAATTTTATCCTAAAGTTCTATAAATTATACATATCGGCCCTTTTCTTCTGCATTGGCATTCAGAATGAAGATACTCTTCCATGTAGACTCTCTTTTTAACAAGTATATTGCAAAATAAATTTACCTTGTAACTAAATGAACATCAAAGGTTAGCTATGCTGATGGAATGATTTGAAATAGTCTCATAAAAGTTTAAGGGTAGGGAAACAATGCATTGACATAACCATGACTCAAAACACATCTTTTATCTCTGCTTCTGCATCTGCTGCTATAACAAACAGACTTGCCATGCAACCAGCTTTTCTTTTTTATGCTTTGGATTTTAGCAGTGGTTTTTGTAGCACTGGTGTTGGGGCTCCCAGGTCAGGCATACAGTGAAAGCTTGTGGGAAGTTGTATTCCTACTCATGAGCTTCAGGTACTTTAAAAAAAAAACATATTTCATATTTAGGTTTTCTTAACACTCAGCTGTGGAACCTAAATACGAAAATCCTTCTTATTTTCACTAGTTCTGCTGCCTCTTGCATAGTGACAGCGTGCAGAATTCTAAGTAATATCTTTGGTAATGAAAGCACCTGAACAGCTGGCATAGGAAAGAGGAAGTTGACTCCTGATGAAGGTGACTAGAAGCAGGAATGGCATGAACTTCCACAGAAAGGTCAGCTCAGGTATAGATGACTTATGGAAGCTTGGGGCAAAGATGATAATGTGGAATGAATTTTTCAAAATGATTGGTTTCTTCAGGTTGTCAAACAATTAATGGTAAATAAATGAATGCATACATTCAGATGCTCTCTGTGCATTACCAGCAAGATTCTTCTGGATTAAAACATATAGTCCAAAAACCTTTAAGGTAGCTGAGCAAGAAATAAACCAGGCTATGATGTCTTCCTCAAAGACAGATTATTTCTGAAGAACATATAAAACAGATGGTAGATAGTATCATTATCTTTCTGGCAATAAGGAAACAGAGACAGTATGGTTTAGGACACCTTCTAATGCTAGCAAAAGGACAAATACCTAGGACTTCTGGAGAATAAGGATCTGCATTTATTTCTCTTCAGATCATCACAGCCATGTAAGCTCAAGTGTGGAATCTGTAAGAGTGGTCTCAGTGCTAAAGACATGTCCCTTATTGTCCAGTCAGGGATGTCACAGCAAGCCACATATATGTCAGAAGAAGGGACAGTGGGAAGTTGTTGGTCACTCTGAGAAGGAAAGACTGCAGAAGGAAAATCATCCCGTGTAACTTCAGAGCTTAAGAAGGAATCATGCTCCCTGTACAGGCAGGACAAAGCTGGAGCAGAGTAAATCAGTCTCTAAAATTTAGAGGTGCTTAACTAAAAATAACTCTTCTCCTACACAGAATATATTAAAAATACCAGCATATTGAACTTAGGGATGGTACAAATGTAGTTGAAGGATTATTACCTTTCCCAGTCCCAAGAAATGAATGAGAATAGTTCAATTGAGATCTAGAATTTTTGTGGCAAAGAAACCTGAATGGAAAATATGCAAGTTCCAACTTACTTCTGTCAGCATACACATCAGATTTCATCTAAAAAAGGGGGCAGGTTTGATGTGTACGTGGAGTTGCTGTTGAAGTTTGCAAAGACTGTATAGGAATTAAATCATGGAAACCCTTTTCCTTCTGAGGTGATAGTTCTAGCCAGAACTACCTAGAAAAATACAGGGAGGAAAAGAAAAGCTGAAATTACAGTCCTTTGGGAATCTCCTAAGTATTTTTAGAAAACTTCCAAACTAAGAGTTTTGGTGGCATAAAAGACAGAAAATACCAAAGCTGGGAGATATCTCTGAGGTATGATAAGAAGTTAAATCTGGTAAAGTGACAACTGAGGAAAGATCTCTGTAGACTGTGTTTTTTCTTTGTTTTCTATGAGTGGCTGATTTTAACTGGTAATTACTGGGTTAATTTTTTTATTTTCCAAGAAGGAAAATAAAAGTATATTCATCCAGTGATAGATTTGTGAAGGAGAAAAGGGCTACTACTTAATTTCAGTCAGGATTATTGAGTGATCCACTATGTAAGGGTAAGAGAAGTACAAATTTATATTTTAAAATAGAGAAAAGAGAGTATCTAAAAACTTTTGAGATGTATTGAGGGAAAACAGGAAGATGTTCAGATAGAGTCTAGGCTATAGTTGAGAGAAAATTATTAAATAAAAAAGTAGTGGCTAAAGATTATGCTTTTACAATAAGAGGATGTTTCTAGTTGACTAGAGCAGTCAAAAGGGCTAAGTAAAAAGTTTCCTTGATGTTTTGAAAGATATAAAAGTTCTACTTGTAATACAATCAAGAGGATTACAGATTTCTGGTCACTGGATTGAAAATGTTTTGATGAGGAAATGTAGAGACTGGCTTGGGAGCTCTAAGAAGTAAACCCTGTCATGTGCTATGAAGCAGACGTGTTACAAGATGTCTTGAAGGAAGTGTGCTTTACCTCGAGGAGCCTGTGTTTTGTCTTCTGAAGAGAGCTGCAGAAAGACCTTCCCAAAGGAACTTCTCAGCACAAAATAATGTGCACGTGGAAATCTTGTGTTCCTGAAGCAGCATTCTGAACTGGTTCCTGATCCTGTTTTCTGCTTTCTTTCTTCTTCTCCCAAGGATTCTCCCATCTTTCTCTGCACAAAGCAAAGCTGACCCTATAGCTTTTGTAGGCTCTTACGTGGGACAGCAGACTGTAAGATTTATTATTTATGTAGAAAGTAAGGCAGAATGAGCAAGAATGTTTAGGGGGATTAAGGACAGCTTTCCCATTTTCCCTTCTTTTTTTTTTTAAATTTTTATCTCAGGCTTAATATTATGTGAGAATCTCTACAACTTTGATGGACATTCTGTGAAGCATCACCATGATAAAGTTTGAAATAACACCTCTTTTACTGTAAAATCCTTGAACTTACTGTGTCACCCAGTCTCAATTACATTTTGGGCAAAATATGCAGTTAGGGCAGTATTTTGATTTAGATGTTTCCAAGAGCTTTAAAAATTAAAGAAATCCAATAATTGCCTGCAAATTAATTTCACAACACATGATGTGACATTTTATTTTGTAAGGGTTACTGTTAATTACAAAGGGCTTCACAAGCATCACTTAATTTTTACAGAAATCATTATATGTGATGATAGAATATGAAGATTCTTTCATTTTGAAGCCTTTATTTTAGGGTCACACCTTAAAATTTCTTCTAGGGATTTCTTTGTTCAGCCACCCCAAAATTCATTATTTGTTATGGGAGTTGCTGAAGGTTAAACTTGGCGTGAGCATTTGAAGGATTTAAAAGCACAGCATCCTGTAGATGAAATAGAACAATAAAAAAATTACATGATTGCTGAATCAATATTATACCGTTTCCTGTATGCTGAATTCCTTCATTTATGGTGAAAAATGATTGTCTGTTTACTTCTTATCTTCTGCAAATATCGCACCTGTTTTTTTCAGCCCTCCTCTTGCCTCCTCCCTTTGAATCTCCTCCCCTGTGATAGAATCAATTGCCTCAGTGGGCATTATAAAAAGCCAGGTTTCCAGTGGAGCTCCCATTCACCCACCTTAGCCACCATGGGGCTAAGAGCGGCCAGCCTCTTCCTCCTCTGGCTGGCTCTTTCCTCTGCTAATGAAATAAAGAAAGGTAAGCTCTAGACATTAAATGGTAGCAGACTGCCTCCTGGAAAAGAGGGAGACAGTCAAAATATCGCTGCCGAGCTAGAATGCATTTAAATAATGCTCTGGAGTTTGGGATACCTTAAATTGCTTAGTCTTTCAAATACTGAGGCTGCAATGCTTGGACAAAATTGGTAGATACTACTGCCTTTGGAGAGATTAGTGCCTATATCTACTGCATTGATTTCTAGTTTGATGTGCTTGGAAAATATTTTCAATGTTGCTTTTCTTTCCATGTATTGAGTCTTTACTAGGATGGCAATGACTTGGCAGAAAGGAACTGTAGGACTTTGAGAGTTTCTTTGTTAAAGCAATGAAGGAAATGGATGATTGTGTCTTCTGTTACTTTGGAACAACGTAATTGTTCTTCAAAAATGAATGTGATAACATTGAAAAAAGCAAATCTTGTCATTTAGGAAATTCTAAACCCTTTTGCAAAAGCTCTAACTTACTGAATTTGCTATCAAAATTGAAGTGATAGAATGTAGTACTCATACTAAAAACTGCTTTTCAGAGGAATAGGTGAGGAATTATCTCCAGTGATGAGGTTTGGGCTATTGAGTTTGGTCTTGAATTCAGCAATAGGAGGAAAACTTTACCTTGCATTTGGTCTTCCAGCTGTGAGCTCTGGGAGGATTTCTGTGCAGCCTTCCTTCTGGGGAGGGAAGTGTCCAGCTGGGCTGGATGTATCTGGAATGATTGATACCACCAAAGTACAGTAACCTAGAGGTTTTCTTAGCAGTTTTGCTTTCCCATGTTAAATGCTGCAAGAAAATCCTGTGAAGATGATATGTCAAAATTCCCAAGGATGCTCAGTTTTATGATTCGCCCCTAAGCTACAGTATCTGGAGATTTATCAGATACTGTGTTAATTTGTATTATTTGGTAGCATAGATGTCATGGAAAGGAACAAATCATCTTCATATTTTGTTATTGCAAAAACTTCTTTTTTCCCTCCTACCAGGGCTATTTTCTGACCTATCTTCTGAAAAATTTCTGTCTTGCAGTAATAGAAAGCACTACTGCTTTTAGGAAAACAAATAATTCCTGAAATCGCCTGTTGTGCTCAAGCCCTTTCATAACCTTTAAACTATTTGCCTTCCGCAGTATGTAGTACTTTCTTGGTTTCCTACCTGTTTTATTTCGAGTACATGTTGCACCAGGGAAAAAGATAGTTCCTGGAAAAAATGAGTATTTATAAAAATAATACTGTGATTCAGAATAAAATCAAATGCTTGGCACAGAAGCCAAGTTAGTGGTCAGTATTATGTTTCCCCATCTCATGCAGATGAGTTCCTTCACCTCAGTGAGGATTATAGGATATACCCTGGTCTCAGAATTATTTATTAATATCTCCTTTAGGGATTTTGATCAGGCTTGAAATCTATGGAATCCCTGTGCACCTAATTGCAGGTGGTTCCTACTGTAAAATTTACCTTTTTTCACACGAGACAATTTCTTGCATTTCTTTTCATCTCTATTTCTTTTTCATCACTTAACAGGGAGGACCAGAAGCCATGGCCACTATGTCTGCAGCACTTGGGGAAACAACCATTTCAAAACTTTTGATGGAGACGTCTACCAGTTCCCTGGCGTTTGCGAGTATAATTTTGTTTCCGACTGCCGAGAGGCTTACAAGGAATTCTCTGTCCACATCCAGCGTGCTCTCAACAGCAATGGCCATCCTGAGATCCAGTATATTCTGATGAAAATCAAGGATATAATGGTCTATCTCAAACCCAACCTGATTGTGGTGGATGGGCGGATGTAAGTTCTTTTACTGTAATGGTATTCAGAGAAATGTGCTGGGAAGATAAAGGATTGATTCTTTGTTACACAACCGTGTACCATTACAGAAACTGCTGCAAAGCATTTCCACATACAAACAAACAAACAAACAAGCCTTTTGGAATTCAGTATTAAAATTGCTTTGAGGAGGGGCTTTAGTATTAGTTGTCATTTCGACACTGGCATAAGGGATTATTTTAATGCAAGTCAGGAATAGGTTTGAGTGAATTGTTCTTTCAGTTGTGCAGAAAACAGTGCAGCTCATGAGCCACATTTTTCACTGGCTTAAAATGAAATAGCTTCATTTGTTTAATTGCATCATCTTGAGTTTACCTTAGCAGATGGTCTAGCAAATCCTTGAAAAGGAAATGCATTTCTCTGGGGTATTTTCTTTTTATTTTCTCACAAAAGAGAGGTAGTTTTTTCTGATTTTCATAAATAATTCTTTGCGATCTGATGGTCATTCTTCATTTAACAGATATAAGAAAGGTCAACATTTATACTAATTTATCTGTGGCAATACATACTTTTCAGGCTAAGCAGTGTTATTTTCCTCCTCCTATAACAAGAAACTCATTGGACACCATTACTGATGCTAAGTAGTGTCTTAACCTAGTCTTTCCTATCATTAGCTTATCCTTGTAGCGTGTGTATTTGTACTCTGAAGCAAGCAAAGTAACTCATGAGTTAATGAGCATGTTTTAGCACAATTGAAAAAAAGAAAGGGAACTTCTTAATTTTCATTGGAGAACTTGATTTTGCCCCAAATTCAGCTTTTGCTCTAAAGTTTGGAAGCCACTGCAAAGAAAATAAGTTCAGAGATTGAAAGTAACATTCAGTTTTCCAAAGATCATACTAGAATGCATGCCAAAATGACAGAAGGCTACAAAAGATGCATTCTTGCCTCAAATTGAAAAAGCTCTTTATTGTGTACTCAAGTCTTAAAAAGAACTCCATGAAAAACAAGTTGAAGTCCTTTTAAAACTGTTTCTCTTAAACCAAGCCATTTTTTTTCTAAAGATAGACTTTACTGTCATTAAACAACAGATCCCTGCTGAAGAGGTTTTTACAGCTTGGAGAATTAATTTTTTTGTAGAACCTAATTTTACGTATTGATCCTGAAATGATAAATTATCAATTTTAATGTAAAATAGCATTTTGCAGTGCTGAAGTGAAAACTAAAGTACAAAACTGTATGGTTAGCTTTCAGGTACCTGATCCACTGATTGATTGAATGTCCTACTATTAGAAAAAAAAGATAAATATTCCATGCTGTGATAGCTAAAAGCTGAAAAGATGTCCAGCATTTTATGCTCCCCCTCAAGAAACATAATCTCTCCAAACTTCATTGTTGATTGATGAACAGTGCAGTCAAACCAGAAATAATGACCTCTCAGATTGCACCTAGATGTGTAAGTCATTTGGGCATATTAAAAAATGCCTGAGGTAAATAGCTGTAAAAACCCCAGTGACAGAAAATCAGGAGATAAAGCCCTCTCAGTCAAGGGACTAGTTAAGAGATGTGCATACACATGCTTGGATACTGATGGATAACAGTTACATTGATAAATCTGTAGGAAATGAACCAGTTCTTTTGACTGGATTCCAGTTTTAAATTAGTTCTGATTTCATTAGTTTTGATCTAGTCCTCTAGATTTCATAGGATGAGACTGCCTGCCACAGTCCTTTTATTGCTGAATGAAATTCAGCAGTCTGGTTTACTTTTAAGTCAGACACGAATTGTTATCACACAAAAATATCTATGCTCAGCCCTCTGCAAACGTGTCTTCCATCATCATTAACAAGCTCAGTCCTGTCCACTTAAAACGAAGTGGCTAACTACTGAAAGAACTACTGAATTCCTCTTAACATGCTCCTTTCTTCTCAAAATTTTGTTGGCAGTCCCTGTAACTGCCTGTGCATTCTGAACTCTCTCTTAAGGAGGCAGTTCCTTGCAATTGAATGTTAATTATTTCTAAAATGGCTCTGTGAAATTTTGGTAAAGAAACGCTGTAAATGATGTTGTAGCTCCTTTCATTGATGTAAATTGTTAGTGAGTGTTTGAATATCCTCTGTTAATACCACAATGATGATGGTTTTTCTTTCATTAATTTGAAGACATCTGACATTTTGGGGTTTTTTAAGTTAAAGAGCCCAAAGTGTTGGGTCAGCTTTTCCTCTGAAATTGCTTTGCCTTCTAAATGAGTTTTTGCAATGAGTTATTGTCCTAAGTGTCAGACAGAGAATACTTTATGCTTCATTAAAACAAGGCATCCTGTGCAGTGAGGATGAGTAGTTTCTATATTCCTTGGGGTATTTGGCTTATTACAGATATTCATGTCAGCCCTTATGTTTCCTAACTAATGCAAATCTCTGATTTTCTTCCTAGTGTGAAGACACCTTACTATGCCTCTGGTGTCCTCATTGAGAGCAATGAAATTTACACCAAGATTTATGCCAAATTAGGTATGTCTCTGATGTGGAACCAGCAGGATGCCCTGATGGTATGTATGATCAAAGTATTTTTAATTGGTATTTCCTGGGTTTCCCGAGATATTTCTCTATCTCAGTAGGAAAAAAAAAGTAGAGGAAAAAAGGGAAGAAAAAAAGATAATTCTTTTATGTTCTTTCTTCATTATTTAGGTGGAGCTGGACAACAAATTTAATAACCATACCTGTGGTCTCTGTGGGGATTACAATGGAATTCAAATCTACAATGAGTTCATCAATGGAGGTGTGTCATCCCATCATACTGACAGTTATCACCCAAGATAGGCTGACCAGCCCTGTGCATAGAAACATCACAGGAGAGCAAATTTCACTTGAGAGATTTCTGTGATTACCCCAGACTAAACATTAAGTTCCAATGCTGCATTCCTGGTCTAAATTTATTCTATTCTAGATTAGTAATTTTGTTCTTTACTAGCCTTCTTTTCCTGTTTCCCCTTTACATTTTTAGGCACAGTCAGACATCGTTCAGAGAAGGTACCTGTGTCTAACAGACATATTTGATACCATAGTAATTGTTTCCCTTAATCAGTAGAGTTCCAGGAATCAGGTGCTCCTCGTTGTCAATTTTTGGGGCTCATCAAGTCCTCTTTCTATTTTTTTTCTCATAGATGCAAGCTACAACTCAATTACATATGGGAATATGCAGAAGATCAGCAAACCCAATGCCAAATGTGAAGATCCAGATGAAACCCAGGCTCTTCCAAGCTGCAATGATCACGTAAGTATTTCTTGTGGTGAACTTCATTTAAATGGGCACGTGGAGATGTCCTTGTGCAACAGGGAGTTAGTTGCCAGGAGCTGGGAGGACTGTCCCTTCCAGGATGAATGGTTACTTTTCCCTAGCTGTTCAAAAGACAGCAGGGTTTGTTTTTTCCTTGCAAGAGTAGAAATTTCCAGAAGCTCAGATGCTTTCAAATCTCTTAAACATTATTCCTCTTCCTCCTCAGCGCGATGAGTGCCAGAGGTTGCTGACTTCCCCTGCATTTGCTGATTGTCGGCTGCGTCTTAATCTGGAAATGTACATCCAAGCCTGCATGCAGGACAAGTGTGCCTGTAACGGGCAGGAGGATTCCTTCTGCCTCTGCAGCACCATCTCCGAGTATTCCCGCCAGTGTTCGCACGCAGGCGGCCGCCCGGGAGAATGGAGGACACAGAACTTTTGCCGTAAGCATCTACACGGATTTTACAAAGATCCAAGCGTTTCATGCATGTGCCACTGTGAAATTTAAATTCCTTACTTCTTTACAAAACTGTTGGCACGTATTTTAAATTTCATACCGGTAATGCTAAAAATATTAGGTTCTCCCTGTTTTCTTCTTCTGTTACTAATGCTGTTAAGAAATATTTTTCAGCAAATTCTGTTCCCATTAAAAACCCTGAGATTTGATGCTGCAAGAGATGGGAACAATTTGATCTATTTTAAGCTGAAAGAAGTAAATCTAAAAACCAGGAAAAGCAGTTCAAAATCAGATGAACATGCTTTGCCATGTGGAGTCTGGCTTGATACACCACTGACTTGAAGAGAATAGGGTGTATGATCTGTGGTTTCTCAAGAATGATGGTCTTAACACTTAAATAACTCCTGGTGTCTTTCTCATTCTTTCAGCCAAGAGCTGTCCTGCTACCATGGTCTATAGAGAAAGCAGCTCACCCTGCATGGATACTTGCTCACACTTGGAGATCAGCAGCCTTTGTGAGGAGCACTACATGGATGGCTGTTTCTGCCCTGAAGGCAAGTGTTATTCTAGCTGTTGCATCTGGGACAAAAGCAAGATGCCTGTCTAAGGAAGTCACTTAGAAATGAGTAGTGCTACTCATTATTTCCCCCTCCCCCCCCAAGAGGAACATAACTGTAAAATTTTCTAAGGAAGTAATAACTGATTAATTAATCAATTATTTTAGAGTTCAAACATATTAATACAGTGACAGGTAATAAACCTGCTTTTTAATTCTCAACAAGTGGGCTTTTGATGCTATAAAGTAAATCACACTTTTTAGGTTGAATAGTTCTGAGACAATGGACATCATTGCCCAGAGAGTGGCAGTGAGGGACAGTGAGTGAAATTCTCAGGCTTGCTGTCTAACGTGGAAAAGAAGATTACAGTGATAGTCTTCACAGCCAAAAAGACTAAAAATCTAAACATGTGACATTCTGAAATTGTTCTTATATGCTTGCAATGATCTTTCTATCGGCGTATAGTCATATAAATGAACGGACTTGGATTTTCAAAGCTGAATAAAAGTGCTTTCCATCTCTCTTATATTACAAAAGAATAGAGACAGTATTATTCACGGTTTAGATAAACTCAGCCTGTGTGGCAAATTAGAGTTTTTCCACTGTGGAAATAGCTTGTTTTGAAAAGGACCTGGAATAGTTAATGTTGTGTTTTATAGGAACTGTGTATGATGATATCAGTGAAAAAGGCTGCATCCCTGTTAGCCAGTGCTACTGCAAACTCGGTGGAAAGACATATGCACCTGGAGAAACCATTTCCAAAGAATGTGAAGAATGGTAAGGGTTCTGGTTGTTGTGCACCTTTCTTTGAATGATTGTAAATGGGTCTGCATTTTTCAAATTTCCACTTGGTCATAGGAGATGTCCTGCAAACAGTCTGATTTTAATGTTTATGTTGCGTGTCTATAGAACAAAGTTTCTGAAAAGTTTTCTTGATTCTATGGCATATGTCAGAGGGAGAATCTCAAGGAAATGGTTTAAGGATACCATTTAAAACACCTGGTGATGGCTTGCTGGTTGCCAGATTATGTACAGATACGTTCAGTGCTCTCAGCTCCTGTAATAACTACAAGCCTTTTTTGTAATATTTTTCTGTTTATAGCACCTGTAATTCAGGCAGATGGACCTGCAAAGATCTACCCTGTCCAGGCACATGCTCAGTGGAAGGAGGTTCCCATATTACCACATTTGATGGGAAGAAATACACCTTCCATGGAGACTGCTACTATGTTGTGGCCAAGGTACTGTGTGTTGTGAGGCTGTTCTCTTCTAGAGTAAAACAGTGTCTGTGGGCTGATGTGATCAGCTGGGAGTTATTGCTCTATTCCACTTCCATAGGGTGAGGGAAGCAGGATGCTGGAAATGCTGGAACTTGTACTAGAAAATTCAGGGTTTAGTTGTAATAGCCCTCAGGAGAACCTGGTAATTAATTCAGTGAGGTAGAAGACTGCCTATGCTGTCATTACCCAGTGGAGTAGTTTGTATATAAACAATCAAAAGGCCTCAGGATTAGAAATTCTTGGCTATTCTGTAATAGCTATGTCTAAGTCTGAGTGTCAAAGTCAGGAAGGGAAAAGAGCTGTTTCATTCATCTGTAAAATATCTGGTGTCCGTTCTTCTAGGGAATGAATAAAATCTTGTTGAGTGAGGAAAAGTTATTGTAATTGATGGATTTAGTCTTTGTTGTGGAAATCATCTAATGAGATTTTAAATGTGACTAATAGACATTTCTTGTCTTGTAATTGTAGGGTACTGCAAAGGACAGCTATGCTCTCCTGGCAGAGCTGGCTCCCTGTGGCTCCACAGACAAACAGACCTGCTTGAAGACTGTTGTGCTGTTAGTGGATAACAAAAAGAATGTAAGTGCAATGCCGTTCTGTGGATTCTACTAGATGTGTTAAAAATCAGCATATTTCCCTTAATGTGGGTGAAAAACTTTTTCTTCTAGACTCATTATTTGGGATAGATAAGGACCCACAGACAGGCTGACACACAGCTCTGGTTTCTGCCTCAAAATATCAAAACAGACCTAAACTTAAGAAAATACAAGATTCAAAACAGCTGGCATTTCCCCCTCTTCTTTCCTCTGCTCTGTATGATATGATTATTCTCACAGGATTCCAGGTGTCTGGAAGCAAGAGTACCATTCTTCTCTCCCTCATACTTTTTTACTTAATTCAGATATAATTCTATAGATCTGAGTCTTTTTTCAGAAGAAATCCTGTCTTTGAATGGTGATACAATCCAGCCTTCTCAAATATTCACTTTATTCTTCTCTTTGTTTATGAGAATATATAGACTATCTCTATACATAATTTGCACACATGTACACGTGATTTTCCTCACACGTTTTTGGACTTCCATGTCCTTGCCACCATTACTAAAACATGAGAAAACCAAATCAAAACCCAGTAATTTTATGTTTCTGTATGTACAGAGTAGCATTTTTGAGGAAGTTTAATAAACTAGTTTCTTACTATGCCAGAATCATATAAACCATCACACAGAAACTGTAGCACATGCTTTAAAAAAGAATAAGAACTTGCTACAGATCGTGAACACCTAATATTTTCTCCTGCTTGCTGAAACCAAAGTGCCCAATATAAATGAGTTTTGCATTTCATTATTGCTATGAATTTTTGTAGGCAGATGTAAGGGAAACACTGAAGAGCATGACAAAACCTTATGTGTACCCTATAGGGCTGTCGCTGCGTTAAATTTTCAGATGGATTTTTCCTTTCAAAAATGTGGAGTTGCAGACAGAGCCTAAATGTGTAAAATGTTCTTCCTGTTAATTTTCTTTGTATTAGTTCATTTTTCTCAGTCCCTGGAACCTCACTGATTGCATTTGCCATTACAGGTGGTGGCTTTCAGATCAGATGGCAGCGTGCTCCTGAATGAGATGACAGTGAATTTGCCTCATGTGTCAGGTAAGGGACACAGCCTTGTATGTCCAATGTCACACATGTGACTTCTTATGTAGGAGTGTATTTTTACTGAGGCAAAAGTGAAAGAGAGATTTTGAGCACTTTCCAAACCTGGCTACATGGTGTGGGCACGCCCATTTGGTTCTGATCCCAGAGACCAGTCTTTATAAGTAATCAGCTTGTAAAATTTGTGAGGACCAGCATCATATCTAATTGGCCAGTGATTTTATTAATTTGGTCCTGGTCTCAGAGATTTCATGATGGGTGATACATGAGAATCTAACAATTGTTTCTTTTGGCAGCCTGTGCCTGTGTGTTTACTACAACAGTTCATATTTTGTTTTTTAGCCAGCTTCTCAGTATTCAAGCCGTCTCCCAACTACATTGTTGTACAAACTTCTTTTGGGCTTCAGATGCAGATCCAGATGTTTAGAGTCATGCAGCTGTTTGTGACTGCAGATCAATCAGTTAAAGGAAAACTTCAAGGCAAGTGTCTATGCAAATGGGAAGAAAAGCCACGCTGTTTCACAGCTGAGTAGTGATGTATTCTTTATATGGGTGGTAACTCATGCTGCATGTTAGTTCAAGGGGAGAAAACAGAAAGAAAATTGACACAAGTAAACTAGAAATGTATTTTTAGTTTTTGATATTGAAATGACCTATCACTCTGGTGCCGAGACATAGGTGCTTCTTAGAATACTCCTTACTTTTGTATTCAGTTTAATTTTTAATTATCCACAAAACCAGGTTTTTTCAATATCATTGGAAAGCATAAAAAATATGGGTTAGGGTAGTAATCTTTGAAGCACAGATATCTTCATGATTAATATTCTTGAAGATGTTGAAGATTTAAAACAGGTCTTCTAAAACTTCAGTATCTATAGTATGCATTAAATTGATTTGGAATAATCAGCTGTTTTTAGTGTTTGTGATCAGTTGTCCCTTTCCTTTGACTTTTCAGTATAAGTAATGCTTATGTGAAACCTTTACCTTGTTCTCAAATAGGTCTTTGTGGGAACTTCAATGGAATGGAAGGTGATGACTTCAGAACCAACAGTGGCCTGATTGAGGCTACAGGATCTGCCTTTGCTAACACATGGAAAGCTCAGTCCACCTGCACAGACCGGGTAGAAAAGCTGGAAGACCCCTGCAGTCTCAGCATTGAAAGTGGTAAGCATATGAATAAGTCAGATGGTTGGCTTCTGCCAGGATGAGCAGTGTCTGCTGTGTGTTACTGCAACAGGCATCTAAGAGTTGTAGTGGGGCATTGAAGATATTTTACAGGACTGTAAAATTAATAATTAATGTCTGCAAGTATGTATACATACAAAGCACTTCAGCAAACTGAAGTGAAAATGGAAGGGGTGATTGTAAAAGAATTCTGAGGTGGAAGAATGGGAAAAACAGTCATTAATTTGTATTATCTGCAAAGTCAGCTTATATTTCCTATCTATTCTTATGTTTAACTTAGCTTTATGGTCCCCAAGTGGAAAGAGCTGTCACAATTCCATCTGTACAAGTTGCTAAAATACTGTGCAATTTTTGATTTTATGATTGCATATCTCTGAATCGAGGATTAGAAATATGTGTATGGTGGTTGCACACAGTTCTCTCATTTGTATTGCTGCACTGCATTTATGTGTCAGCATAATTAGGCATGGCACAAGGAAGATAAAGAAATGTGATGAATTTCTCTTTCTTTTTTGCAGCAAATTATGCTGAGCATTGGTGTTCTTTGCTGACAAACTCAAAGGGTCCTTTTGCAAGGTGTCACTTAGCCATTGATCCTTCAGAATACTATAAGGTATAGTAATTTTGGACTCTTTTAGTACTGCATTATTTCAGATGGTTAACTGTAGACATTTATCATTGTTTAAATATTTGGGACATCAGTGAGTATCTTGTCCATAAGAGATGCTGAAGTTTTTGCATTGACTTATTCAAGCAGTATAGCATCCAAATATCCCATATAATGAGATCCTTATGGGCAGCTGCTGAATTAAAATATACATTTTTTATTTTGCTTTTACATACATTGTGTTTCATGTACATTTTTATTGACTTGGATATTTGGACTGGAAAGAAGATTCAAGAGTTGCAGATGTGCACAGTTTAAGCCTACCCTTAAACATTAGTTTCTATAAAGTTGGGGGAAATTCCAACCATATATTGGTTGGAATGTAACACCAAATCATTTTCATGCCAGAATCTCCATGAATTATTTTCCCCCATGCTCATCTCTATTGAGCAATTTCAGGTTTACCTGAAAAAAAGGAATTAAGAAATCATTGCTTATATTTGGAAGTCAGTGTGAGCTCAAATTCTGTAAAGGTCTTCATAGACCTGGTTAATATTTTGCCTTTATTATTCTAATGTTTGTGGGTCTCTGCATTTCTAATTAGTAACTGAGAATGAATGAGCACCTTTTTCAATATCCTTTGAAAAAGGTGCTCTTAGGAGGCTGGCTACTTTTTAAAAGGTCAAGGGGCTTGGCTTAGGTTAGAATAAGCATCCACATATTTTTGTTGTGTATGAAATGAAGCAGCACTTTAACTCTCTGGTCTTTGTTCCTTCTACTGTTCTCTGGTCATAGGAATTAATACAAACAACATGAGGAAAATCAGACAGGACATTTTGTAGCAATCAAGTTGCAATTGCTATTGATTTCCTGTGTTCTTGCTGACCCTTTTGTTCTTTTTATCAGAAATGTAAATATGACACCTGCCTCTGTGAAGACAATGAAGAATGTTTGTGTGCTGCCCTGTCCTCTTACTCAAGAGCCTGTGCTTTCAAAGGCATCATACTGGGAGACTGGAGAAAGAGTGTCTGCAGTAAGTAGTGGAACAGTAATCCCTGTGGAAATAATTAACCATGAGAAATAAGCAGGCTCTCTCTGAGTTTGGTTGTCAGTGATCTCACTGTTAAGGGATTTGGAGTATCTTAGAAATGTATAATGGACCTAAAAGAGACAATGCTGATAATGTTTACTAATTCATGATATATTCTTCAGATATAATTTGAAATTTTTATGCTTAAAAGTAGAAAGGAATATTTTTAACTTTCACCTTCTTTCCCCAGTCTAGCTAATGTAATTCCATTTACTAATGGAATCCCAGCCATTAGGGCTTTTACTGTGCATTTGTTTATTAATGTCTTTGTTTCTGATCATACTTGCTTTTCATCAACAATTCAGTATGTTTGAGACTAGGAGTTTATTATATTGTGCTTTCTATCTGATTATCAGTATGTGAAACAAATAAGGGTATGAAAGTAGAAACTATTAGCAGCAGTTAAAAATAAGTCTTCAACTGATATTAACTTCTGATAGTTTTGTACTTTAGTAAGATGTAAGGGAATGTTTTTATCACTACATTCAGCACAAATTGTCCATGCTGCACCCCTTATTTATCAGTTTGGGTTTTTTCCCTCCAGGCAGCGAAGCATCTTCTTGCCCAGGAAATCAAGTCTTCCTTTACAATCTTACAATGTGCCAGCAAACCTGTCGTTCCTTTGCTGATGGTGAAAAGTATTGCTTGCAAGACTTTGCTCCTGTGGATGGCTGTGGCTGCCCACCCAATACGTACTTGGATAACCAGGATAACTGTGTGCCTATCTCCCAGTGCCCATGTTATTACAAGGGATCATACCTGGAACCTGGGCAATATTTCACAAAAGATGGAGAACGCTGGTATGTTTTATTTTGGCTTCTTGTTTGTGAGGAAAAAGCCCTTTAAAAATTGCTTTTGGTGTAATTAGGTGTAAGGTGCTTAGGTTTTTTGGTAGTTTAATGAGTATTTGTAACGCATTTCACAACATCTTCCTGCTGAGCAAAGCATTATCCTGTTGCAAGGGAATGTATCAGTAATAGAGAAGTGCAGCTTGCCTTGGAGGTAGAAGTACTGGCCTTCACAGAAAAAATTTATTCTGAAGCTGTAGTGCTAATAAGGCTTTGTTAAGCAGAAGGGTGAAAGGAAGATAAAACATTATGTTTGCTTTTCTAGCAGACATAAATTGCTAGTGTTTTCCACTAGAGGAAAGCCCCCTTGATCTGTATTTACTGTAGCATAGGCTTTTGAAAACAACGTTCATTATTCTATTAGATTTTGCCATGATCTCTGGCAACAGTTTGCTGCCTGAGTCATCAGTGCAAACTGTGAAATGCCTTCTCTCATCCAGCAAAAGAAGTATATAGGCCAACAAATTTGCAACATATAAATTGCATAGACATGAAAATACACTGTGTATCCAAATAAGGCTCTGATTTAAATTATCATTATTATCTGTGTCATTATTATCTAATTCCTGAGTTGTCATAAAACATAGTATTAAAGATTAATAGAATAGCTGTCATTCCTTAAAACATAACCTTTCTGTGCATTATGCCTAAAATCATACTACAATTTTTCTGCAAGGAAAAAAAATAATGAGTGTGATTGAGAATTTACCTTGAAATTTCAGTAGAGATTAGGCAGGACATCTGTAAGAAATACTCTCAGAATTTGTATAAACAAATACTTAGACTTATATTGAAGATACTGAGTTTGCTTTTCTAAAAATTTCTACTTACTTTACTTTTCTAGTGTTTGCCGAAATGCAAAGATCCAGTGCACTTCAGTGAAAATAAGAATGAGAAGTAAGTAACATTCTATAAACCAAACTAGAATAAAACCCATAACCAACCTCCCGACTTAAACCCTTTTGAATTTTCCATGTACTTGTTTTACGTGGTTTTTTCTCTCTGTGTAAAACAGCAACACATTTTCATTTTGTTCTCTCTTCACCGAACCTTTTTTCCTAAGGATAGATTGAGATTTCTGTCTCAGAAGCTACCACCTTTCATTCACATTTCTTCTGCCTTTTCCTGATTGATCTAAACCAACAATGTACCTTTCAGGTGAAGAAGAATGTTCTTCTAACAAGACATACTTTGACTGCAATGCATCCTCAAAGTGGACTTCGCAAACACCTCTGCAACTTAGCTGTCATACTCCTCAGACTGATCACGTATGTATTCAACTTTATTTGTGTCTTGCTTTCTTTATTCTGTATTCTTTACATGAAATGCTACACAGCAGATACAGCTGTAACTAACAGTTTATTTCTCTTGGGTTTAGTCAACCCTTTTCTCTCCCTCCCATGATATGAATGTGTTGCCATTTTCACAATGATTCCACTTATGGTTTCTTTCTCCTATTTCTCTTTACTGTGTCTTCAGTAGAGTTGTAATTTCCAAGTGAAAAAGAAATTGGGTTCTTAGACACTCAAGAAAAGAAAAATATTAGAAACCTAGAAAAAAAGAATGTTATGAAACTAATCCATATTAGCTGGTGTGGTTGTAAGTGCAGTTTTTGAAGACTGCTTGTGAAGAAGTGGAATTATAATGCAGTGCTTTGCCATAAGGTAACAATTTCTCCTTATGTTCCTTAGTTCCAGACAGAGTGTGTCTCAGGCTGTGTGTGTCCTGAAGGCCTGTTTGATGATGGCAGAGGGGGCTGTGTTGAGCAAAAAGATTGCCCATGCATTCATAACAATGAGTGGTATTCTTCTGGAGACAAGATAAAAGTGGACTGCAACACCTGGTGGGTTATAAGTGGATTCTCTCTTCTAGAATGTATTCCATGCAGTATATGCATAGTCATGTCTAGGCTTATATACTACAGTAGCTGCAAAAGCTGGAAATGTCATCCTTACTTTTCAAGAATACTTCTTGCTATCTCAGAAAATACAGATTCTGCTGAAGTATGGGAGTAGTAGTTACCTCTGTTTTCAGTAGGCATCTGTTGTTGGGAAAACTCAAGAGAGCTACAATAAAAAAATCATGTTATAGGCTTAAAAACAGTCTAAACAACTGAAGCTGAGGCTTGATATTTTGGATTGGATATTTTGCACATTATCAGATTATATCAGGCAGCTGCTTGGTTTGTTCTACAAACCAACTTGGTTTTCAAACCACATACTCTTGGTGAGCTCTGAAAATTCGATGTCTCTGCTCTCTTCTAGCACCTGCCAGAAAGGGGTTTGGAAATGCACTGATGAAGTGTGCTATGGGACTTGTATGATATATGGAAGTGGCCATTATAACACTTTTGATGGGAAGTTCTATGACTTTGATGGAAACTGTGAATATGTGGCTGCTCAGGTAATGCTCATCAGGAGGGCTGAAAAGGAATTTGATTGCCTTGAAAATCTACTTTCCTCTTTGGTATTGTCATTCCTTATTGCCTGCCATCATTTTCCCAAGATATTCACACATTCTTCCAGGATAAATTGTGTATTTTCAGTGCAGGCAAACTGTGTGAATGTGGCTCTTTTTTTTCCAGATTTGTCATAAATTACATGTAACAGAACTATGTTACTGTGAGACTTAATTATCATATGTGAAATAAATCCAAATTCTAAGCTTAGAAACTTGAGACTTATATTTAAAGATGTATTCCTCACTTTGTTTTATTGCCCCTCTTTTTCCCAGGCTGAGACTGTGTTAACTGTTTATGTGTATGCAGAAATGTATGCATATATGGCTGTGCATCTGTAAAAATATGTGTGTGTGTACGATCTTACATTTGAAGGAACATAACTATTTATACATTGTAAAGATTTAAATGGTTGCAATTATTACTAAATAAAACTACAATGAAATATTCTACCTAATTTTCTCATGTTCTTTTTTTTTTTTTTTTCTTTTTCAATAGGACTTCTGTGGTGACAAAACTTCTGGCTCATTCAGTATCATCACAGAGAATGTCCCTTGTGGAACTACCGGAGTCACCTGCTCAAAGGCTATCAAAATGTTCCTAGGGGTGAGTGGTGATAGTCAGTATAGATCAGTAATCAAGTAATATCAAAAATGTAATGCTCAAAAATCATGCCCCTGAAAGCAGCTGGAACAAGCATTAGAGGCCCTATCAAATTATTCTGTAAATGTGTAGGTTCTCAGGTGATGAAAACTCTCTCAAACAGAAGTGGTACACCCCTCCCTGCCATCTTGGAAGCCATCCCAGGGTCTGAGCTGTTGGTTTCAGAATGACTTGCATTTTTACAAGTGTTTTTATGTCATGATAGAAGTTAGTGTTACAATACTTCTCTTTTATCTTTCAGAAAACTGAACTGAAATTGGAGAACAAAGAATACAAAGAAATTCAGCGACATGTTGGTGATGATGTGCAGTACTGGAACAGGACAGTTGGCCTGTACCTGGTTATTGAGGCTAGCAATGGTGTGATCTTGATCTGGGACAAGAAGACTACTATTTTCATCAAGCTGAGCCCTGATTACAAAGTTAGTGCCTGTCTGTCTTTTCCTGAAGTAGTATTGTTAATAGACAAGGAAGCATACCAAAATTTTCTTTTATTCTGGCTCCATGTCTAATTCCTAGATCCTCTGTGCACTGATGATTAGCTTGTGTTCTTACGATCACAGCTTGCAGAAATGCATCTGGTGTTTCTTACAATCTATCATAATGCATTGCATAGAAAGCACAGGATGTTATTCCAATAGAGATAAACATCTCAGGCAATACTCTTGAGTTTGTGAGTATTGATATCCAGTAATCTGGAATAATTTAGGGGATGTGGATTGACAGCATTTGTGCTTGGAAACCTACATGCAGTCTCAGCCCTGTGTTAAAACCAAACTCCCTGTGCAATGTATAGCCATGGTTCTGGTTCCTGAAATTCAACGTGCTGAATTGGAGAATATTGAGGCATTGTACAAACAGTGACACACTGTTTCTGGAGGGGACTGGTGGACCTTAAATAACACTACCAAAATTTCACTATTGATTGATACATTTTCTTTCAAGAAAAATGGGTCCCTGTCAGTTCTTTTCCCATGAATGAAGAAATGGTGCTCATTATGTTAGAAACTTTTAATAAAAACAGCTTTGAGAAGAAATTAATTAACTCAGGCTTGTTTTAATAGATGAGTTATGATAAAGTGGGAAGAATGGAGAATAAATAATTCTTCTCAGCTTTAAGAGGCATGGGCACCTTTTAATGTTTTAAGTTGGATGTGGAGACAGAGATATGGAAGTACACTAGCTATAACTGATTTCAAGGAGGAAAGACATGTCAGCTGAATAATTTGCTGAGGACAGACAAATTAAGATTTATTTTCTGTACAAATGATTTGATAGTAAAGATGAAAGTCATCATTTGCAAAGACGGGCATTTGTCATTTTTCATGTCAATGTTTTGCTCTTTATTTACCACAGCCTGTTTCTCACTTCCATTGTATATTTAAGAACTCAATTTTATTTTCCAGGGCAAAGTGTGTGGTCTGTGTGGCAACTTTGATGACAAGGCAAACAACGACTTTACAACAAGGAGTGGACTGCAGGACCCAAATCCTCTGAATTTTGGAAATTCTTGGAAACAATCTCCTATGTGCCCAGATGTCATGAAAGATATTAAGCCCTGTGATCTGAAACCACACCGGAAGTCCTGGGCAGAGAAAGAATGCAGCATCATCCATAGTGAAGTCTTCAAAATTTGTCACTCCAAGGTTTGTGGAAGACAGTAGATGATGGGGCAGCACAGTACATTTCTGATGATGCAGAACTAAAAAGACCATCAGAAATGAATGAAGAGGTGGTTAAGTAGAGTGAACTTCAATTAAGTCTTCAGTACAGCTACAGGTGTCAGCACATTTCATGTGGCCTTAGTCAAAGTAGTCTGAGTCTCTGTAAGTGTCAGTGGTGGTGGCAGCCCCAGCTGTACAAACCCATGTTCATCACCACAGTTTCACTGCTACTACTCTGCAAGTTAGCTTCAGACGTGTATCCTAAACAGGTCTGTGTTTGCTGCACTTGTACCATCTCTTGTTGAGAAACAGTATTATAAGTACTGAAGGACCTTAGAATCATCAGACCTATCTCCTAATGTAAATTCATATTAAACTTGAAAATTGGCTGTTTAAGAGCCTACTACTTCTTGTAGTATTCAACCCACAAAAGGATCTTCTTGGAGACCACTGACATCACATAGTTTAGACAGACAGCTGTGCCTCCAAATTGCCACAGCTTCCAGAATACAGAGAGCACTCCTCTTTATTTCTCATCTATTTTCTGAAATATGGTAATATTAACAAAAGTTTGTTCTTAACTCACAGTGAAAAAGTCACAATTATTAATTTACTTAATTTACTGTATGTTTCCACGTGGTTTACTTCAGCAGCCAAAATCCAGTCTAAGTTTATCCTCTTGCAGTCTCAAAAGAAAAACAAACCCACCCCCCCCAAAAAAAAAACCCACAAAAAACAAAAAAAAAAACCCAAAAAAAAAAAAAAAAAAAAATAAAAAACCCAAAAAAAGGAAAAAGCTTTTTAAAATGTGTCATTGGATAAACTCCAAAAACTGACAGGCACAAAATTATGTGCTTCACATTTGCTGTGAATATAGCTTTCTGACATTGTTCACCATTTGGTTGGCAGAGCTTGCTGAAAGATAAGTCTTCACTGGCGTCAATTCAGCTTGGTTTAAAATGGAACTCTGTTAGAAAGTATGGGCACTGCCAAGGACTCTTACTTTGTTTTCTCAGTCATAGCAACTTATGAAGGAGCCATATGATTTTAAGTCTATTCTTCCCCAGAATACTTTGAGCAGCTTCAAGCTTGTAAATGTTTGTCATTTGGTAACTCTTAGATGCAGTCTCATCCCTTCCCAGCTCAATTCCTGTATATCAAGAGCTCTCAAACGTATGCGTTTGAAAACTGATTTGGAGGTGAACTGGGGCATTGTTTCTTCCCCTGACAGGTGGACCCAATTCCTTTCTATGAAGCTTGTGTTCATGATGCCTGCTCTTGTGACAGCGGTGGAGACTGCGAGTGCTTCTGCACTGCAGTTGCAGCATATGCCCAAGAGTGCATCAAGGCTGAGGCCTGTGTTTTCTGGAGAACTCCTGATATCTGCCGTGAGTAACAGATAAACACAACTGTGTCTTTCTACTGCTGTCAGAAAGCCAGTCAAATAAATCATTAATTTAAAACAGTTTTAAATCAAAAATTTAAAACTGTCACTGCAAGGTCATGCTGGCTACTTGGTGAAATCTTTTCTCAGTGTATCAGGGAACAAACAGGGCTAGTAGATCTGTATATTTCAACTGTCTTTTGTTCAGCCTGGCTCTTCTCTCCTCTTTTCTCTTCTCTTCCTCTTCTCATCTCTCTCCTCTCTCAGTTCTTCAAATTACTCAGAATTTGATTTTAGTAAAAAGTATATAGCACTCCCATGCTTTAGCACTGAACCTAATCAGCATTACATATATTAAGCAGTGTCCATCAGTGGTGCTAGTACTCATACAAGTACACCATAAATTAATGCAAAATAGCATTTAAATTAATATTACCCAAAAAGCACTCAAATCAAAATTTTAAGACTCTTAAGTAGCAGAAATATATATTTTTAAAATTTTTAAATTAATTCAGATTCACAATTTGGACTAATTGGAGCTTTTAAGTATAAGAAGCCAGTGAAACGAGAATTATAAGTTTGATCCAGTTCTGACATATGTATGTTAATAAAAGCTCCTTCCTCTATCTCTAGTCATCTAAGCTGAATTTAAGTTTTGTTCATAATGGCTCATATGCTTCCTCTTAGACTTTCTTAGCCTGTGTGATATAGCAAGATGAAACTTTTTTCTATAAAAAGGAAAAATATTTAGAAATTTGCTAGTAGCTATGGAAGAAAAATATTCTCAGAAATATACCTTTAATTTTAAACTAAAATGATTGTTTAAAAATATTTTTTCTTTGTGATTTGAAGCATTTTTACAAGTGGCTTGAATATTTAAAATTTTAATCTTGGACACCAGTGTTTTGATGTATTCTAAATTTAATCAGAATAGCAGAAAGTCCAAGTCTTGCACCTCAAGAGAAATTTGGCTGGCTTAATTTGTAGATTGATGTAGCTTGTACTCTTAAAGGCTTGCTCAGATCTGCACTTTGACAACCTTGTTTTTAATCAGCTTCTCTCTTTTCTCATCAGCAATATTCTGTGACTACTACAACCCTCGCAATGAGTGTGACTGGCACTACGAGCCTTGTGGCAGTAGTATCACAACCTGCAGGATGATCAATAATGTCAGCACCAACATTACAATACCACTACTGGAAGGTAATAAATTTCTTGACGCTTTCTACTGTGTTTTATATAGCTTTGTTCAGATAATTTTTAATAATTATGGACTAGTCAGTCAACTTGATGAGATCTTCATAAATCTGCTATGTTGAGTTTGCCTCCAGTCTTAGATAAATGTTTCCTATAATGTAATTTATTGTTTATTAGCATCAGTGGGTGGTAGTTACATTGCTGTCAGCCACAAATCCAGGTGCTTCGATAATGTCCTGAAACATGCATTATTATTACATCATGGTTATTTTGAATCCCATGCAAAAGTATTCCAAAAGCAGGAAAATCTTTGATATGGCAAAGAAGCAAGTCACTGATAGTTGGGCATTTTTAACCTTTTCATTTTTTATGTACCAGATCATCTTGGCTTTACTACATTAGTGTGCAACTTTAATCTATCTTTACACTGGAAAATATATTTCATAGCAGACACACTGATGCTGCTATATACTGGATTTTTAATGGAGATTCTGTTTTCTATGTAGATGACAGTCCTTTTGGTTGATAATGGAACAGGAATTTCACTTTAAAAGGACTGCAATGATCCAAGAATGTGAAAGATTTTACAAGTATCTTCTGGTTTACCACATGGTAAAGCTGGAGAAAAGAGCTGTATTTTTAGCCATGAAATCTTTCTGGTCTGGCTGGAAGCACTTATCTCCAGTTTAGAGATTTGCAAGAAATGCTTTGAAACCTACTAAAAAACCCAACAAAAATCCCTAACCAAATTGTCTTATATTATTAGAAATGTTTGGGAAGTGTCAGAAGGCAGATTGTTGTATATCTAATTGTCTTTCTAAATTATTTGTGTTGTTTAATTTCAATAGAAATATAGAGCAATTTTTGTTAGGACATCTTAAGTACAGTCTGGCAGAGTAGTGACTTTTAAGTACCAGTTAATTACATGGTGCTTCAGTTTAAAGGCTTTTAGAACTCCAGTAGAGTATAAAAGGACTTCATGTCATTAATAATTGAACTTAATAAGAGGTTATTTGGAGGAAGGAGATACAATAATAATAACAGAATAATATTTTAAAACATATTTGCATGAAAAATGGAATGAGAATTGACAGTCAGTTAATCCATTGCAGTGAAGTTTGGATCACTGCCTGAGGGTAAGGAAAAATACAGATAATTTATCTGTTTGCGGTAAAGATACCTGGTGTATTCAAGGCATATAAAAAAGATCTAATATTCCCAGAAATGTAGTGAAAAACCTGTTTGTTAGTGAATCTGCTTCCATATATCTCAGAAAACTATTAATATAGTGATCTATACAAAAACTGGGGTGTTTTTTGTCTTAAAATTACCAGCTGCCCATAGAAATTAGTATAAATTAGGGGTTTCTCTAATGTATTGAACTAAGAAAAAGAAAAACTTCCCTAGTTTTCATGTAAAAACCTCTTAATCCCAGTATTATCAATGATAACTGTTGAAGTCTTTTGGAAAGACTAATTGTCCAAAGTTTGATTTGAATGGGAAGTTTTAGGTTTCTTTCACTATGCTTGATTCAATGAGAATAATTTACCTTCAGAAGGTAACATATCACCGAGTTAACTGTTTGTACTTTTTCTTCATCCTGTATTCTGTTCTACCTGTCATCAATAGGCTGCTACCCCAGATGCCCTAAGAACAAGCCTATTTATAATGAAGAGACAAAGGAATGTGTGACTGAGGAACAGTGTGGATGTTACCTCGAGGATGGAACTCACATACACCCTGGGCAAGAAGTACCCACAAAAGAAAACTGTACAATATGGTATATAAAAATTACTTGCAGTAATTCAGGAAATAATTTGTGTAGCTGAGTCCCTCGTTTACTTTACTGGGTCTCAGACAAATAGAGATGTAACTTCAGCTGAACAGCTGGTATATTCTTGCATTTCATAATTTTCCAAACCCATAATAGTCCAGATTTCAGGTTGGTAGTGTTATTATAATAAGTGTATTAGCCCTGTCAACTGTCAGAAATTATGTAATGAAACTTGGGTTGTTCTAAAACAACCTTTCAATTCTTGTGAGTCTTTGGGAAAAGAGGGGCTGCTTTGCCTTGTATTCTCACATAAAACTGGAGCTTCCAAATCTCTGTAATCTGAAATATTCTTGCTCTGAAAGAGATAGTTGAGTCTCAACTTGCTTAGATGTTAGCAATGACAGTGCTTACACCTCTGGCTCTACGTGGTGATCAGAGAATAATCTGATCTGGATGTAAGTTCACTCTGCAAAACAGTTGTTACCGCAGTATTGCAACTTGTAATTGTACTGAAAGTGGTGAGCTAGTTTGAAAGAAAAATGGTAAGCAGTATTTGAAAATATACCCAGAAAAACAACCAGTAGTGTGAGTTAAGATCAGGTGACAAATATCTATGTTTCTGTGCTCTTGACTCTGCTAACAGGTGTCATAGAACATCAGCACCATTTTAATTTTTGAAAATTTTTCTTTTAGTGTCTGTGTCCCATCAGGATCCATACAGTGTAAACCAGTCCCAGGTAAATAATGTTTGGGTTTTTCTGGAAACAAAAAAAAAAAAAAGCCAAACACAGAACTGCTCTGTCTGTCTCTACCTCTCTACCAAAGACTAAGTATTGATTTAAAGTAATTCTTTCTAGTGCTAGTGAAAGTTGTGACTAAAGAAAATTTGGCAGCACTTTCATTGAACCTTGCTGTTAGTAATTCTGGTTCAGCCTTTTTCTCATGCCACTTCAGTCTTTCTCCCTATGTTCCACATCTAAACTAATGAGTTTGCACTTCCTGAAAATATAGTTATAAATGTAAATGTGTCAGATAGTAAATTGAAATCATTACTTCTCTCGGAACATTTTAAAACCTACTTTCTAAGTCTGTCCCACCAGGTATTTTATTCAGGACTTGATTAAATATGTTCTAACATTGCTTTAAATGTAGTGATAAATTAGTACAATATAATGGATCTATCTAAGCTCCAGGTACAGTTCTGAAAATCATGTATGACTCATGTAAACGCTCTCTTGTCCATAAGTATTTTATCTCTGCTTCTTACACGGTAGTAGAAAAATTGCACAGTAAAGCTCTTTCTTGCAGGATGTCCTTGTGTCATCAATGGAACGAGCTATGAAGTGAATACTGTTGTGGGACAAGTACAGGATGGCGACATATGTACAATATACATTTGTGCAGAAAATGGTTCTGTAGTTCCTGGTGAAGTCTATCCTTGTCCAGCATCTTCACCTACAACCATTTCAACCTCCTTCCCTTCCAGTACTCTTACCACCACCACCACAGGTAAATCATTGATACAGATGTGATCTAAAAATTGTTTCTTTAAGGAAAATATTTTAAATATAGAACATACAATTATATGGGATTATAGTTGACACAGATAGAGCAATATTTGTGGATTTTTTTATCACACCACACTAAGACTTTCAGCATTTTGAGCTGATTTATTTCTCATGAAAGAAATTTTAAGTATAAATGTACAGGTGCCTTCTTATTTCTGAAAAAAATATGTTAGCTTTTCAATATCCTAATGGAATGGTAGAAATAATATTATGAGTGTCAGAAAAAAAATTCTACTATATTTCTTTTGAAATTATGAGAGTAATCTCTTTTTGTTCTATTTCAGTTTCCACTACAAGCCATCCAGTAACTACAAGTAAGTTACAAATACAAAACAATGTTGTTAAGAATGTCAAAGAAATATTTAAAGGAAGAGTAAATTAAATACAATCAATATAGATAAATATATTTAAAATTCAATCCATAATTTTTCTATAATTTCAAAAGTGCCACTAGTATAAAGAGAAGAAGGACTTTTAAAGGCTTCAGCTTAGTGATTTTATTTTGATTCAAAACTTCCAGTTTAAAGATCTGGTAATACAGAACCAATTTTAGAACTCTTTTCCTTGAAAAAATGACAAGTTGCAATGTAATTAGATTGCAAAATGCAATGCAACTCTAGTCCTTAACAGTAGAAAATAAAAAATGGATCTTCTCAGAATGTTTTCTATAAAATCTGAAATCTCTGTCTTTTCTTGCAGCTCCGTGCTTTGGACTAATCTGTCATTGGTCTGACTGGTTTGATGTTAGTAAACCTGAAGAAGGTAGTGGTGACTATGAAACATACGACGAAATAAGAAACCATGGATACAAAATATGTGCAACTCCTGAAAAGATTGAATGCAGGGCTAAGGATAAACCTGATGTGAGCTTAGAAGAACTTGGTCAGAAAGTAGAGTGTAATGTTCAATATGGACTAACCTGTAAAAATGATGAGCAAGACGTAACTATGTGGCAACTTTGCTATAATTATGAAATCAGGGTAAACTGTTGTGAGTGGCAAGAAATTGCTTGTGAGCCTACAATTACACCTACACAAACTCCAACTTCAACCACAACCAGTACAACAATACCCACCACCACTACAACCAGGACTTCAACAGAAACTACCACCAAGCCATACTTCCATTCCACAAGTGAGTATGCACCATCAGTCATCACTGCAGTAATTTCAACATCTACAGATATTTAACAGAAAAATACTCTGTGATCTTACTTTGCCTTTGGAGAAAGGAAGAGCTATTGCCTACAAAGGCAGGTCACAGTCATAGAAAACGCTGCTCTGCAAGGAAGTCTTAGGAGGGTTTGAACTTTTAAGTTTCTCCTGAAGACAATAGTCCCAAAAGGACCTGCTGTGTGAAAGAAGAGTAGGCCATGCTTCGAAGTCCTGTTGCTAGAGGCATTTTCTGGGTGGGGCAGTGCAGGCTTCCTTCTGCAAGCTGACATGGTCCTGATTTTGTGAGAAGCATTTTCTACCACCATACCTTAACTCTTTCACTAGGAAAAGAGGGCCATGACCCTCTCTGTGCATTATATTCAAGGATTGTGCTTTCTGGGGCCAGAAAGGAATGGCTGATTCTAGAAACCTTAGCAGTGCTGAGGGTGGGCTGACACCTCCAGCTCTCTGACAGCTGCCTCATGCACAGCTTCTGATGAGTTCACATTGACTCCCACTCATGCCTTTGTGCCTTTGTCTCTTCTCTCTGTCCCTGCTGTTTCTAACAGGCACACCCAGCACAGCATCACCTACAACTGAATCTCCAATCTCTACCACATCACCGGGGACGCCCACCACCACCACCACCACCACCAGGACACCAACGACAACCACAACAACTGCTACACCAACAACCCCCACAGGTACCGGAGGCATTTTCCAAATCATAATGATTCCTGCCAAATTCTCTCTGCATCTGACTAAAATACCAACAAATAATTCTCTAGCTCTCTTGTCATTGGTGGCCTTGCTGTTAGACTAGAGATGTTCCAT
>VWZN01008158.1:91453-108759 GCA_013396955.1 Regulus satrapa | reverse complement strand
AAAAAAAAAAAAAAGAAGAGACTGCTTCTGAACACAAAAATTGCTGAATAAAAGAAGCTAATCTTGCAACATGTTTGTTGAGAAATCATTAATATACTTCCCTGTTTAAGACCAGCTGGCACATCACAGAAGACTTTTATGAATTTTCTGATTTTAATTAATCCCTCAGGGTTCTCCATTGACCTCAGGACAGTTACACAAGGATGAGATTTGTCTTCTTGTAAGAAACAATTCTGTTTTTAAATATGTCTTTAATTTTGGTAGGAGCTGGGTGGATTCTTTACTCTTTTTCAATAGAGCACTATGAGCACAAATCTATTTGTCCTTGGTTTGGCTGCTGCTTAATTAGACTTTTAAATTCTAACCAAGCTTGTTATAGAGCTCACCTGATGCTGGGCTTTTTTCATAAACCCAGCCTTTGATCACAGGCTCACATGCTCCTGCTTGCATCTGCCACATGCTTTCTAGGGCCTTCTAGCTAAAAGAGGCCAAATTTGTGCCTTTCAAGACGTGGGTAACCTAAGGGCAGATTCTTATGGGACTTCTCTTTTTTGCAGCTGTGATTTCTGAGTTCACAAAGCTGGGAGCTCTGAGAGAGTTGGATCTCGGTCTCTATGCAAAATTAACTGGGAACAAACAAGCACAGGATAAGATCACAGTTAACACTCCCATTAAAACCACCCATCTTTGCCTTGGCCATAAATCTTCTCATGTGCCAACCTAATCTTTGATCGTGTTTGCAGCAAGAAGCTGTAGTGTTACAAAGAGTCTTCTCAGTCAGTTGAGGAACAAGTAGTGAGAGCTGTTGAACTTGTGTATTTATGTAAATTCCTATCTCTGTGTCAAGAAGATTGTTAATGTAAGTAAGAAAGGTGGGGAAAGGAAGGCAGAACAAGAGCTACACACATGTCAGCATTACACCTTCTCCTTCACGGGAGAGTGAATCAGAATTTTTTGCCTTCCATACATCCTTGCTTTGAAGTAGTTCATTTTGGCTTGATTTGACTGTACAGGAGACATTGCAAACCAGCCTTTGTGCTGATATGCTCAGCCCTCAGGTAGGTGAGGAATCTGGTGTAGAGAGCCACCACAGGACTGCCTAAAATGTGCTCAAAAACATCAGTCACAGGGATTATGCAATGTATTTCGCTGCTGTTTGCAGGTAGAAATCTCACCATCAGGGTTAATCTTGCAGAAGCAAGTACCATTAGGTGATATTTTGTAGTATGATAAAACATAAGCCGCGGGGCTCTGTGCCAGGCTCCATTCTCATAACTGTGTAAATCCAGAGCAACTCCCTGAACTTCAGTGGAGATTACATCAAAGCTGAGCTCAAATTCATATTCTAGATTCTCACTGCCTACACACAGCCTACAACATTGCCTAAACTGATCCCTGGCTGCCTCATTTCTGGCACCTTAAAGGAAGAGTTTAAAAATATGTACATATATATGGGGGTATTGTTTATTATTATTGTTGTTGTTATTATTATTATCATCACGATCGTGATCATCATCATATATACTCATATATATATGTAGTGTGAATTATTATTAGCTGTGCTGGAAATAGAATTTTCTAGCATGAATTTTACATTTTAATAAGTGTGACATTCACACAATTTATAGATGCATTAGCCATGAAGAAAGGAAGGAGAAAGGAAACTATATCAGAACAGAATGGAAGATAATATGTAATATGGCAATTTCAAGGTTAATCTTCCAAACTTAGAGCCCCAACAAGCAATACTCAGGGTGACTACACTGGAGAAAATAATCAAGCGTTATAGTGTGTTTTGGACCTTTGACAGAAATTTTAAGTCAGTTTTCCCATTTCCTAGAGTAGTCCTTTAATGAGGATATCCTGTGGCTTTGGTAGGCCAGTCCCACAGAGAGAATTTACAGAGAGAAGCTATTTTTGGTCAAATTTCCTACAGATATCTGGCTGTTGACATGATTACAGAGCCTAGATTTGTCTTTCTCCTTGTCCTACTCAGTGATTTTTGGCCAGTTGCAATCATATGAAAAGAGAGTTGTAGAATCCTTATATTAGTTACATTCCTACAGGTTTTGTGATCTTTTGGGTCTGGCTGGAGAGGAGAGACCTAATATAGTACTTCAGCAATGAGCTCTGAAAACTACTACAAGATATTAAAGGAAGATACCCAGGAGAAGGGAAGTTTGAATGTTCCAGCTGTAAGAAATGCTTCCATCAGAACTTGCACTGAGGTGCAGGATGTCAATTGTCACTAAGGCTCAAGTAATCAGAGCTCATTGGAATCTTCTACTCAAGGAACTGCCTAGTAGAACTTTGAGAAACATGATGCTTCCACTGCAAAATGTGATAAGGTGTAAAAGGACAAAATCTGAACACAGTTTTAAGACGTTATTCTTGTTTTCTAATAAATCACTAGTAATTTTCTCATTGTCCTTTAATATCTACTTTTAAATTAATTCAAAATTAATTAATTCTACTTTAATATTACCCTTTAATATCTTCTTTTAAAATCTATTCTAAAATGGTGTCAACTAACTTGTTTCTGTGTGTGGAATTCTTCAGGTGGTTTTAAAAGCAAAATTTTGTGGCAAATGGTAGCACCTTGCATCGAAGATTTGTTGCCTTTGGGTTTGGAAAGCCTTTCCAAAAGCCTTGAAGATAAAAATTTGACTAAAATATTATTTCTGTACTCCACACTCACTTTAGCAGATACAACTCATATCTCTGCATAAGGTGACTCCTGGGAATTTAACCAATCCATGTGGAAGCTCCCTGTGCCCCCTGCATCCTCGACCATCGCTCAGCATTCACTTAAGATAAAAGAGGCAGGCTAGAACTCAAGATTTGGAAGAAACTATTGAAAATAAAGAACCCAGATCTTGAGTTTGCAGCTGTCTGGACAATGGATGGGAAAGAAAAGCTCCAATTTTTTGCCTCCTTGCAGCTGTTAACTGTAAAGTTTAAAGCTGACATAGACGCCAAAGACAAAAAAACCATGTGCATTTAATTTATTATCCAACAACATAAAATTTGAGTTCCTGTAGTGCATCTTCAGATGGAAAAAAACACACCAAAACCTTTACTTTTAAAATGCCAACAAGTTTCCCAGAGAATGTGTATCCAAGTGTCACAGATGGCAAGCACCATGCTGTAAAGTATGCAGAAGTACAAATTCATCCACTGAATCCTCATGTACTGTGCTCATACTCGGAAAAGAAATGTTCAAGTAATTTCCAGGAAGTCAAACTTTCTTAACTATACAACTATTGATACAAGCTTAATGTTTCCAGTCAATACTGATATGCTTTCTTGGCTGCTGAAAGAGACCCTTTCACTTGGCTTAGCTGCATTTCCAGAGACCTCTCCTTTCCCACGGGACATGCCGTGCCCCCATCCCTAATCGCACAGAACGGCCATTTCTGTGAGGCCTTTCACAGCACGGCGCACTGCTTTATGGACGTGCTTTCTGCCCGTGCTGAGATCCTGTGGAGAAAGGGGGGGAAGGTGCTTCCCTTTGGAAACAAACACAAAAACAAACAAGCAAATAAGATGTCTTTTGACACCTGCCTGTGCCAGCGCTGTGTGAGTTTACTCCCGTGGGCAACCCACTGGCAGTGCCACAGCTGAGTTGGCTGAACCAGCCCTGCAGTGAGCTGAACTCATTGCTTTCCTACCAGCCCTCCCAGTGGTGGCAAGGAGTCAAAAGCCTGTGCTTTATCTCTTGGACCCTGTCCTCCAAAACCACAGTGAATGATAAAATTGCCATTTCCCAAAAGACATCACATAGGACCTCTCCCCACTGTCCTCATCCAGTGGGCTCCCAGGGCTGCAGCACCTCCCAGCACACAGTGACCTCTCCTGCACCCCACGTTTGGCACCAAGCTTCTTTAACCTGCCCCAGTGCCAGAATGGACAGATCTCAGGCTTCCAGCAGTGCTCAGCACTGCCCTTGGAGCAGGGAACAGCAGCAGCCTCACGCATGGTCGGCTGCCGTATTACTCATTATTCCAGCCAGATGCATGGCTGGAGTTACACTTATTTCTACCAGCTTGAGAATAAAACCCTAAATGTGCAATTTCCTGCCCTAAAGGCCTTGAATTTTGGCTGTATTTCAAATGTGGGCCTCTCATTTACCTGAAAAAGAGTAAGTGCCTAAATCTCACTCAGGTACTGGTTTTAGATTCTTTCTCTTCACTTTCCAAATAATTTTTCTTAAGCTGGGAAATTTAACAAAAGCAGGCTTATTCAATTCCATGCACATAAGCCAAGTAAAACTGGAACTGAAGGGCAGCAGTAGAAGAACTGGGGCCTGGAAGGCAAAGGCCTAATTAGCTGTGATGTGTTAGAAAATCTGATAACAAATACAAGGCAGAAAGGGTTTTGGATGGTCTGCATTGAGATGGAAGACTTCTGTTGTTTCCTAACAGAGCAAAATGGTAATAAAAACCTCCTTGTGTGCTAGGTTTGTTAGGACTGGAATGCACTGTGACTAAGGACAAGCAGCTCTGACACTTTTAACTGATGAGAGCGTTTTTAATAACTAGCTGGCCTGACTTTCAAAATATTCAATGGCCTTCTGCTGGACTGAATGAAAGTGGCTTCACAATTGTAATGATATTGCAAAATAAATGCAGGCTAAATTATGTGGAATCAGTCTAATGTGGTACTCTAGGTTAAATGTGGAGTTATACTTACAGACTATATTTAATGAGTATAGAATTTTGTTGATTTGGAGATAAAAAGGTTTTTAAAAGGTACCTTGGAGTTCCTTCTGAGGCTTGTGATTTTACACTTCTTCTTTACCACCTTGCACCTGTCATGCCGGGCTTCTCCAGATGTGGAGCTTGTTTGAATTCTGAGTTTTCTTAGTACTGGTTTTAATTTTAGTAATAAAGTTCATTTGGATTTTTTCTAGATTCTGTTGTGCTAAAACACAGCTACAGGAAACCACCAGTTTTCTAGTGGAACAACCTAACAAAAACTATCAACATTTATAACACTTACAACACTTAGCATTTACAACAAACAGAGCAGGAATGTCAGTAAACATTTAGGATCCTGCTCTTTATTATCTTGACAGTGAGTCTTCTGAGTTAAAGCAGGCCATGGGCAAACCCCAAAGAAGCCGGTGTCCATAAAATGCAGATTTTAAAGGACAATTAAAAATCTATTTGTAATCTAAGGTCCCTCCAAGTTTTCCCATTGTTTTGTCCAAGTTTTGAGTTCAGTTTATTAATGTGTAAAGTTAAACCTTCCAAAAGAAATAGAAAGCAAAAGGAGGAATTACTCCATCTGTACTCTGGCATCTCACTGGAGTTTACTGGGTGCAGTCACTGGTTTTGGTGAATCAGGAAGAGGCTTCTACTGCCAATTCCCACCTCTGCTTTCTTCAGGATGGCTCCACCAGCCCTGGAGCCATCAACATCTGTGTCAGCTTGTGTCTTGCCAGAAGAAGTTGTTGACAACCTTTAGTCTTGCGATTAATCTACAGACAGAGCTTGCAGGAGATGCCCTGTGGATGCCACTCCCTTTTGACTCGCCCAACACCGGGGAACAGGCAGAGATCACCAACAGGAGGAGACAGGGGTGTCCCCACCATGTGACAGAGGCCAGACAGCAAACTGCCCACGGGAGTCAGCGTACAGAGAGCTTGTAGATGCCAAACTACCTGCCCTTAGCTGTCCTGAGAGGCTTCTAATGAAATGGTTGCTTGTGGAAAATAACCTTTTTGTTGGAGTGCATTCAAGCCAGGATGGTTGAAGTGAGAATGCCCATCCCATTCTGTGAGAATGCCATTTCACAGGGTCAGTCAGACAGGTTTGCAGCAGGCAGACAGTGCCCTGGAGCAGACAGGTTTGCCTGCAGCCCCATGTCCCCCTGTGCACTTGGCCATCCCAGTGGGGAGAGGAGCCCTCACCTTCCAAACCTTGATGCAGCAGAAGGGTGCATTTGAAGTGTTTATTTGGGGAATAAAAGGTTCCTTATACCTTGACAGCGGGGCTGCCTTCAAAACCCTCATTCAAACAGAGCTGTGTTTATTGAATTCCTCTGCACTGAGTATATACATGCCTGAGATTTTGATTCTTTCATAACTGAGAAACACTTGGTCATATTTCTATCTGAGGTATCAGGATGAGAATTATAATATATTTGTGTGAATTTTGGTCTATTTAGATCAAGACTGGGCAGAAATCAAGAATGTGGGACTTCAGAGGTTCCCTGGGCAGAGACACTCGGGTGGAGGGAAATCTCTTCTCCCCAGTGGCCTGTTTTGTGAAAAAAGTATGTCATAAAATCTCAGACATGGAATAAAAGAGCCCATATATTGCTTTTGATAACTACTCACCCTCAGGCTTTCAGAACAGATGGGAGCACTAAACACCAAAATTCTTCAGCTTACAAACTGGCAAAAGGCCCAGCAGTGCTGCTAACAGAAGGAGTTGTACGAGCTCTTCATTATTTACAAATTTAAATTCTTCTGGAAAGAATTACTGTAATATGTAGGACATGATCCCAGGGTTTTGGCAAAATATATAAGTAACATGAGCTCTTGATCCTAGGAATTAAATTAGATCTTGGAAGGTTAAAGTGTGATGTTGTCTAATGTACCAGGAACTTTACATCTAATGGAAAGTTGTTTACACCTGTTGCAAGTGCTTTAGTTAATATGTGAAAGTTGGTCTTTCTACAAGGGAATAGACTGGCTGTTCCTCTCAAATGGTGCCTGTGGAAATCAGGTGAACACTTCTGGGCTGGAAGCATGATTAAAATACCAGTGCCAGATGACCAAAATGCTGCATATGACTTAGCTCCTATTTTTTGTCAAATGCAAATTTTGGTCCCAAATATCTCATTGTAGAAACTTCCAGCAAATAATTCAAAATTTAGTAAATTTTTTTATAAAAATAATATTTTAAGAGGTGGTGTTTTTTACTTTTAGGTGTTATTGCAACTATTTACTTTTAAGGATTCAACTATATCATATCAAATTGAACCTCCACACGTACTACTGCCTTTGTCGCGGGTAATCAAAGAGGCCCTGGAAGGACTTGAAATAAAATGGTGGGAATGGAGGGCTCAGCTATACAGAGCTGTTTCTGTAATTTCAGGAAACTAAGGAGCTTTGGATTCTGATGCCAGTGGGAGCTGGGAGTTGCTATTGAGGCAGCATTGAGGCTGTGGGATCTGCTGGGAAGGGAGTAGGAAGCATTGTGCAGGCATTTCCTGCTTCCCAAGGAATTTCTGCCAACGCACTTCATCTTCTAATTTGGTAAGGGACAATCCATCTGGCTTATCAGCTTTGAAGAATGTATGCCCACATTTTGTATTGCAGGCAGCAGCTCCTGAGGGTCAGGACAGTGAGAGACACCCAGGCAGAAATTCAGTGAGTGGTAGTTTCCTGCTTGCCATATAACATCCCTCTCCAGAGGGTACCTGTCCATCAACATGTGTGGATGTACCTCTCTCCGAAATACCTTCCTCATTAAACTTTCACTGCCACATCTATTGTTTCCTTTAAATGTTTTGGTGTTGACATGTTGTTTTGTTGAGAAATTCCTGTCTGTCTCTGCTCAGTATCTCCTCCTGCAGTAAGCTGTCAGCGCTCTTTGATTTGCCAAGCTTATGGCAGTCACATAACAAGGAAACTTGCAATATGAATCAGTGATACATAAGTGTCTCCCAGAGGATGCAAGTGATGGAAATCACAGTTATTGGTTATTATTGGACAAGTGGGAGCTTAGGTCTGGAAAAGAGATCATCTTACCAGTTTCACTGTAGTAAAAAAAGCCCTTTCTTTGTTCCCTTGAAGCCACTAATTGCAATGGCAGTTACTTTTGGCCCCAGTTTTGGGACCATCCACATGGAGTAAGTGAGACTGTTTGAAGCATAGGGATTATCCTGAAACTCCAGTTTTTTTTGGTTTTGAGTCAGAACTCCAGAAGCAGTCAGACTATGATTGCTGTGATGCATTTCAGGAATATCCAAACCAGCTTTAGCAAAGATGTAACAGCACTAAATTTTTTGCAAGAGCTGAAGAGAGCTGAAGCCTGCTGTTGTTGTGCCATGTTCAGAATAGTGGGAAGGAGACTCAGACACTATGTCTTTGGATCATGGTGAAGGCAAACTATTTGTTCAGCTGTGCATGTGAAGGTGGGCAGGCTCTTCCCCTGCTGAGGAGTTTAGTAGATCTCTCACTGTTTTATTCTCCAGTCTTCTCTACAGAANTTTTTAAATTTTTATTTTTTTCAGGAAATCTTACATTTCAGTTCCTGCCAATTTGCCTGCATGGGGCATCAATAAAAAGTAACTGAGTCAGCCCTCCTTCCATGCATTTGCACTTTTTCTCCTGTCAGATCTTCAAAAAAAGCACAGTAGTGTTTCACCAGTGCTCTAACCACAAAAACTCTGAAGAGCAGCAATTGTTGTCCTTGTTTAGCACAAGTATCTACGGTTTATTTACAGCTATGTGCTGGCAGGTCCTGTAGCACTCGGGCTATGTATTTCCCTAGTCCCACATCCTTCTGTTCCCCACATTTTCTTCATTAGATTAATTTTTTAATTAATATCGATCTTTCCCACCATTGTGGATGCAATTGTCGATCTTCTGCCAAGTACCTTAGCAACTAGAGCCCACATCCTAAGACCTGCAAAAGCTAAAGGTACGGATCTAGCCTGCTTTGACACCTGATGCAAGCAGGCAGGTGAGAAATGACACAAGCAAAGATATTTTTATTAAAATAAAGGGGACATGGTTATCACTCTGGGAAAACACAACACCCATTACACTTAAATAAGGAAGTCAGTACCTGTTCTTTTCCAGCAATGGCCAGTACTCTCCCAGTGCTATCTAGCTGCCAATGAAACCAGTCACCTGCACCGAGGACCTCACAAGAGAGAAAAGAGGATGCAGAGGCCTGGAGCAGCCACAACAGCTTCAAAGGCTGCTGCTTGCCCCCAGTATGGGATGGAGGGAGCTATCTGTTTCCTCAGGACACATGTTCAGGGACAGCAATAATGACTTCACATGATGTTGGTTAACCTGTGAGTAAATAGCTCATGCAAATAAAACCTTATTGTAGCATCTCTCTAGGAAAAAAAAAAAAAGAAAAAAAAGATGGTGATTGGACTTGAATGCAACTTGAATGTGTTAAGAACTTTAAAAATTTTAGTGTTTTGGAGAGTGATTTCCTCCTGTTGGGGAGCAGATATCAAAGTGTTTTGTGTCTTTTGAAAGGAGGTAACTGCTCTGATCCAAAACCAGAGGCAGTCTGGCAGCTGAGCTGCCATGGAGTAGAGCGGGAGAAGGATTGTGCCTATATACATGGGCATATTCACACACACATCAGGAAGGAGACTGCTAGGGCTTTCTCTGAACCATTTCAGCAGTGTTTTGAGTTCTACATTCTGACACATTCCAGCCATTAAATGAGAATCTGGGGATTTTTATTGAGCTCACATTTAGGGAATTGGACAGACTATTTTCCTGTAGGAGCATCAGATATGTACCTTGCACAGAAATGACATGAAGTCACCCTTAATTCCTTTTCTTTAGTTTCTTAAATCCAAGATGTTGGAGGATACAGAGGAAGTCAAACAAGGTGATATAAAACTAACAGAAAAGCATGACATTCTTCTCAAAGCCTTGACATTGAAATGTATGCCTGAAATTCATTCTTGCATGAGCTAATATCAGGCAAGTGAAAGCAACTGGCTATGCATAGAGGTAAATTTCTGTTTAAAGTATGAAATTCCCTCCACAATAAAGAACAGCTCTCTGAGGTTATTTGTCTGAAATCAAACAAATTTATTTCAGGCAGAGAATCGGTCTGACTTGGCCAACTGCCAGTAACATAAAATAGGTTATTACTTCCAAGATAAAAATTATTATTTCCAGGACGGGACATGGTTTCTGTCACCTGCAGAACCATGAATTGTAGGTTAGTGGCTCCCAATGTTTTGTAGGAAAGGCTCACTGCAGAAAATTGGTAGTATGATCTGCCTTTCCCTCAATCCCCAGAACCCTGCTGCTTTTCCTCCTGTCACTTGTCCTTTGTGCTGCTGCTATCACCACTCCCCTCTTCTCTGGCCATCCAACACAGGACTCCCGCCATGTTCTGTCTCCCTTTTGTCATTGCCTCTCAGAGAAGAACCAGATGAGTGCTTTGTCAGTGGTTTTCAGCTGGCATCTGTCCAGCTGTTGTTGGAGAGATGACTCTACAGCATCATATTTTCTTCTTTAATCTGAAGGTACTGCAAAATGGGCTTTTTAGTAAGCAGTTGCATCTGTTGAGATATGTGCTTTTCATGTGCATTTTCATAACAACTGAAGGCTACAAATACATGTTCTCAGGTCTAAACATGTCATTAGACTACTGTGAGAATATTGCATTTATATTCAGAAGATCCAAACAGAATGGTCGCTTAAAATAGTGAGGATAATGTGAAGAATCAGTTTGAAAAAATCTGCAGTTGATTAAAAGCACACCTGAAACAATGTTTTTCTAATGATGGTTGAGGACATGTTAGTAATTTGGAATAGGATTAATTATCATCTTGTTTTACTAATACTTTTTATGACTTTATATAACGGCAGAGATGCATAATTTATTTTCAGCAAATTCCTCTCATATCATAAAAATATGGGGTTTTAGCCCTCTATTAATATTTGATGTTTATTAAATGCTTCTAAAGTTTTTATTTTTAGATTTTTTTTTGTAATCCTGCTCATCTTTCACTTGTGTACTTTAATAGAAAACTGTTCTATGAGTCTTTTGTGAGCAAATATCTTGACTGCAGCTAAATGAAGTCCATTGGCAACTCTGAGAAAAGAGTTACTGTATGAACCTTTGGATAACAAGCAGCCCACAAAGCCTAGTGTCACAGGCTAAGGTAAATCAAGGCATGCTCTTAAAATTACAATCTTGTATTTGGAGAAACTGGTTTAGACAAGTGATTTGGTAGCGGCACCCAGTGGCTAAAATACAGACTGCAAAATTTACTAGCCCCAAATTTCCCAGCTCCCTTGTGTTTGTGTCCATCCTGTGAAAAGCTTCCAGCTAAGTTCAGGGAGCTGCAAGCAAGGGGAAACTGCTTCCAGCCCCTTTCACGAGTATTAAAAGAGTCAGATCTTGAGGTATATCCTTGGAATATTTTTTGTACTGAAACAGCTAAATATATGTATTTTCCTAACATTTCCTTCTGCAAATGCTGCAGTTGCCATGGGAGGATTATATAACGATTTGTAGGAAGGGATGTGATCCTTAGGGGAAGCAAAATATCTTCAGTGACTTCCTATATATAGTCTATGCTGTAGCGCATATATAACATTCTCTGCCTTTGACACTACATATATTTCTGCTTGTAGTTGTATGTTCATCTTACCTATATATATATATATGTTACATATAATGATGTGTGTTCACGTGATTGTTTGCACGTGTATTTTGTAGGAAAACAAATAGGCAGATCAAGAATATCAATACAAAGGGTCCACTATCTGCTGCTCCACTTACTTATAGTTTAAAAGCTGCCATAAGGTTGTACAGTACCAGCACCTCACAAATGAGACATATATCTTCATGTTTGTGGAGGATACACTGGGGCTGTAATAGTGGACTGCTGAAAGCATTCATCCCATGCAGGCATGAAGGCAGCTGATGCTGCTCTGCCCTGCAGGGTTTATGCCCCAGGTCTGGGTAACAGGAGCAGCAGATAGTGACACTGGCTGTGACCTAGGTTAAGTGGACAGGTGCTACTGTCCCTTAAGGGTGTGTAGAAAGCTTCTGCTGCCATATCATCTCTGCTGTCAGCAAAAGTCTCATGGACTTCCCCAAGACATGAGTTTTTATTGTATGGCCTTGAACCAGGAGATTTAGCCCCAAGACCCTTTCAGGAACCCTCAGGGCTGAACTTTGAGGTGTTTGTCCATAGAGGGACAACTACTCTGACAGTAGCAGATGGAAACCTCTTGCTATAATAATTAATGTATTTGTAGATTCTCAGTTGAAGCTCTCAGTGCACCACATAAAAGTAAAATAACTTTTTCAAGGCAGTGTAAAATCAGTAGTAACATGAAAACTGCCAACACACCCTTCACAAGAGATAATAAACACAGGTGTTGTAAGGTGCAGGTGGTTACCAATCTGTGGCCAGCTGTGGTAGTTCAAAGCAGTAACTTTGCATGTGGAAAGCTAGGAAGCAGCAGCAGAAAGTGCCATGTAATGTTCAAAACCTGGGAAAGTTAGTAGATGTGAGAGAAAGTGAGACCGAACACTGTCTGAGGGCTCAGCACAGACCTCATCTGCTGGCTTGTGGTTGTAAGGACAGACCACTGCTGCCTTCTCAGACTCATTTGTGAAGCTCAAGGGGAAGTTATCAAGCACTCTCACCATAAAGAGCCTTAAAAATGTACATCAGCAAGCGTCATGTTGTTCTGTTCCCTATGCACCTAGAAAAACGTCTGTCAGGAAAGTTTCCAAACTGGTTTCTGTTCCAGTTGTTCCTCTTAGTTGCAAGTCTGCTTCCTACCACACCAAACTTCAGCATCAGAGTGAAACACACCTACCACTCAAAATAGTTATGGGTGCAATTCTCACTTCAATGAGCTGTTCCTCCTCTGGAAACCACTGGCTGAGAGAACATCCAGATGTACAAATATTCGCTTCTTAAATGGAAGCTGTTGGAATTAGGAAGAAGCAAACATCTCTAATTCCCACTGCTTTTCCAGAGTTTCCTCCTCAAACAGCAGAAGCAAATTCCTACCAGTCACCCATCTTCTTAAATACTTTTACAGGCTGGATCATGAGCTTGATTTTCCATTTTCAGTCTCCTGCTGCTGGGCAAACCTTTGAAGAGCAGGATGGAGCAGAAAACTTACAGGGAGAGTTTCCTAAATAGCCAGAGAAGACCAGGTTCAGCTCATGCATGCAGGCTCTCTCTGTATGATTAATGTAGCACAGCAGCTGCTTATTTTGGGAAGCAGAAGATTCTTCACAACTGATGACTCTTACAAAGAGGAGAGAGAATAAAATCTCTTGAGAATTATTTACTCGTAGCTGTTCCTCCATTATGAGAGAGAAGATGAGCTAGAAGACCTCTCAAGGTACTCTAGCCCTATTTTCTAAGATTTCTAGTTGTGACTGAAATTTTCAGTCTCTGAAGTTCTCTAACTGATATGAAGGGACTTTTTACACTGATTACAATCCCAATCAAAAAAAAAAAAAAAAAAGAAGAAAGAAAAATAACCAAAAAAAGCCCTCTAGTACCCCAAGAACAGTTCTATTTCTTACTAGCAAATGTCAGGTTTTAATCTAAGTCTGTGAAATGCAGAAAAATATTTGCTGATTAAAGACAGCTCCAAAAGTACTGATTAACATAAAGTCTGTGTTGCTTTTGAAATTGCTCTTTAATGAAGATTCAAATCCCCTTTCTATGTTTCAGTATTTGCTGTCTTTCATATTTGAGATAATTCTCCTACCCTTAATGAACATTATTAGTGAAATATTAGTGAAATATTTTCTCATCAGTTTTCCAAGGCAATACTTTGCAAATGTTCTACCTCCAAAACCTTGACCTTCTTTTGACTTGATTCAAGCTTAGTGGTCTCTGCAGCTGTCGCAGCATGAGGGACCCTTCCCTTTTCTCACAGTGGTTATAGAGAGGCCAGCATCCCCAGGTGGACTTTCAAGAACCTCTTCTTAACCTCTGTAAAATGCAGGAAGTCTGGACAGGATGAGAGAGTGAGAATCCCTTTCTTCACTTCCCCACCCTGCAAAAAAACCAAAACAACAGTCTGAAGAGTAGAAGGAATGATTAACATAGGGGACTGATAGAGAATGAGACAAAAGAAAATGCCATCCTATCACCATACAGAACAGACTGGCTGGAGTCTGTGATAAAGATATGAAACAGAAACCCATAACACATCTTGCACAATAAATGCTGTCGTCCCTCTTCCACTTACGCATGATTTGCTCCTGTCTCAAGCCAAATTATTTTCAGTAATTTTGAGTCAGAACACCAATTGCAAATTTGGTGGGACACTGTGAGACCACACAGGCAAGACAAACTCTGCCACCATTCCTGACCAAGGTTTACGTTCCTAAATACTGCCCAGCGATTGATCCTTTAAGATTTCACTTTCCTGACAATTCTCAATGTCAAAGCTGAACCTTACTCACTGCAGTTTTCCTACATGTCATGCAATCAACTGCAGACAAGGGGAACAAACCGTTTCCTTTTCTGTTGCATAGTTGAAGATAATTGCAACCCTCCTTAGTTTATCCTTCCTTCTTTCTAGAAAAAAAAAAAAAACAAACAAATTCAAACCAATTCTAATTAATCCAGTGTTGCCTTCAAAGACTATTCTGATTTTTGACTGATTCTTCTCCTCCTTCAAAGAGAAGCTCAAAAACTGAAGCAACACATCAGCTATGGCCTTGCCACTCTTGAGTATTGTAGGCAATAATTCTGCTTACACTGAATTTTTATCTCTAAGGGATATTCTGCAAGCATGATGATGCTGACTCTTATTGCGGTTTGTGATAGGCTACCCTATGGATCATTTGCTATAAAACTGTGAATTACCATCTATCTACTAAGCTTTTTCCTGCAACACTAGTTTCTGTGACATGTGGAATCCTCTAATTTCAAGGAACATGAATCATTGCTCTAGCCATGGATTTTACAGCCAAAGAAATTGTGTGGGCTTTTCTTTTCCTGTATTAAATTTTGTTCTATTTCCCCCAGGCTAATTCTCTAATTTTTAAAGGTCATTTTGAATTATAATCCCGCCCTTGAAAATTGCAAACTATGACCCCAGGAGACTTTCATACACTTTTCATACACAGCTGTTTAAAGCTGACTTTTTTGCTTTTACCTATGACTCAGTTTTGAAAAGTGTTTCCCTTAGCCTGGATTAAGAGACTCTAAGTACCCTGACTAGAGAGAGACTTCATTGCTGCTACTCTTTTAAAGGAAGTGACATATGGGCTGGCAAGCAATGTTAATACAGAGCAGTCCTGCAAAGATTGTAATTTTTGCAGCTCTTCCCTGTATAAAAAGAAAGCTTCTTGTTTTGCTTTTTGAGCCATTGTCTGACTTCCATATTCTTCTGTAACAGATCTATTAACTGTCTTTTTGAATCCTGGACTAACAATATTTTATCTATAATTATTTTTAAGACAATGATTCAAAGAATGTTTGTACACATTTAATAGTCACAGAAATACTTAACAGAAATCCTTATGCAGAAAGCTGGTTCTCAGTAGTATACATTTGGATGAACTGTTAGATTCTGGGTCATTATCACATAATTTATACATTCACAGAGTGGCATTTTATTAAATATATATCTTTGTTTTAGTGCCATGTTATCTGGAGGATTGTTTGCATGGGAACTCTCACTATAGATTATTTGGTACATTAAAGAATATAGAGATTATGAGATAAAATTAAAAGTTTATAGAGATTATTATCATCATCTTTCAGGCACTGATTTTGCAGACAAACCGATTATGACTTTATTTTTCCATCAATTCAGACTAAACATCCTCTTTTGTTTCAGATCCTCCTTTGGGATAAACTGCCATTGCTTCATTGACCACAGCAGACTTGTGACATACCAGCTGAGGACTTGCCTCTGGTATATTTCAGCTAGAATATTAAAAGCAATATACTTCTGGAGAAAAGAAAAAAAAAAAAAAAGTTACAACATCTGATGTCCTTTCCATGTAAATTAAGCAATAAAAGATTATAAAGCATGGGGTGCTTCAATTTAAGCTCTATTTCATCTTCAGACTGTACAGTAAACATTTCATTTCATATAACTGGTGTCATTATAATACCTAGAGGGCTATTTGGATAGGAGCTCTTCTGGCAGATTATTTGGTGAATTATTGAAGTTAGAGGATATGGGGAAAATAAGGGATCCTGGATGCATTTGTAGATTATGAGAAAAGCCAGTTATATGTATCAAGAGAGAAGAGATGCAAGACCTTTTTGCAGATAATAAATAAGCTCAATGACATTTGGAATTGGAAAGCTGACTGATCTCACATACATCGATGTTTCTTGCTTCCACTAACCTTCATTCAGGTGCAGAATCCACCATCCCTGTTTTCCTCTGACAATCCAGAATCCTCAGGCTTCACATTCACAATGTGGACTTCATTTGAAAAAGAGGGCAAATAGGGCATGAAGCAGAGGTTTACTTGCCCAGACCTGGCACTGAACAACACCTACACTGAAAGGAAAGGAATGGGGGAATCTGTGGGAACATGGTCATATAATAGGCTGTAAACATCTCCCATGAGACAGGGGATTTGCAGGGAGCATGGAGCATTTTTATAAACATGAANAAGAAAGAAAGAAAAAAATCAAGAAAGAGGCAGAGCAACCTGTCTGTTGGACTTTTTATCACAGGAGTTTCAACAATGGAAAGACTGAAGACACACCTTCCGAATGGTATTCCAGACTGATGAACAACAATGGTTGAGCATAAAATAAAGTACAGTGATGGTTGAGGTACAGCCATCCACTAACAGGCTCTTCTGAACAAATTTGTTGGCAAATCATCAGAGACAATGACAACTCAATTAGATCCTTCTCAGAGTGAATACAGTGAAGGGAAACGTTAGGAAAAAAAGAAACAACATCAAGCAAATTCATATCATATTGAGCGTGTGTCCTTGTTTCTCTCAGAGACACCATTATTCAACAGCATCCAAAGGAAGGCAAGCTCTTGCATTATAGTACGTGTTACTAATTAAGAACAATTCTAGTTGTAATTAAAATACTTAATTCTACTGCTCTCTGGTGGCAAAGGTAGTTTATATCTTGGGTCTTTCCATTAACTCAGAGCAGGAACACTAAGAAGATTATTTGACAAAAAATGTCTTTGTAGCCTCTGGACACAAAACTGAAAGTTATCTTGGTTAATTTCATTAGCTTAATTAATTTGGTGAACTTAATTAATTAGATTTTCATTAAAACCAACAATAAAGAAACTAAGTACTGCTCATGTGTTGATAATGTTTTTTAAAAAATGCTCATTAAAAGATTGTCCCTACCCAGACAACTTTGAAAAATGTTCTCTAAAGAAACTGAGGTGTTTTATGTACCAAGCTGGTCTTTTATTCTGTTGCCTTTCTGATTCTTCTTGGATGACTTTAGAAGGAAAACCTTATCAGCTGGCAGACCACAGCCTTTGGGCACTGAATATCCTGCAGCTTGGGCTAATTTCTCTGCCTTTAACATCCTGTTTCCATGCAAATGTCTCCTCAGGACAAAAAAAAAAAAAAAAAAAAAAA